>JAPPVO010000007.1:73099324-73111824 GCA_030407325.1 Camellia japonica | reverse complement strand
CCAGCAAATCAAATACCATCTGAGTCTGATCTATGCAATGTGCCAGCCAGGTACCAGGATAACTGCTAGGCTATTCTGCAAATGATGCCCTGTATATGGAAGGGCATTTCAACAACTGAATCATCATACCATAGTTGAAATACCAGAGTAGCCAAGCATGCATCAGCAACTTGGTATAAAAAGCCAAACCACTTCATCACAACTCACACAAAGTGCAAAGTTGAAATATCCTATCTATAGAGTATAAAATACAATCGAATAAAGTTTTTAAGACCAGTACAATTTTTGGAAAAAAGAAAATAGTGGAATGGCACATGAGACTAACCTGTATCCATCCTTTAATGGATTCCAAAACAGAACTCCTATAGTCATCACCAGCCAGATTGTGAACTTTAGCCTGCCATGAAAATTGAAAAATAATGAATTTTTCAGAAATGTCACATAACACAGAAATACAAACTACAAGTAAAAGAAAAAAACAGTGACATGTAATTGAGAAGCTGTAGTGCTAGCCACCAAGTTCAAAAAACTAAAGTGGATTAATACAGAAGAGATCACTGGATCTATACATTTCAGTATGTTTGGACAGAAGTGAAGGGAAAGGGAAATGAAGTGTAGGTAGGAGGCGAAGGGAAATAAAGAGAAGGGAAGGGAATGGTTACTCTTCCTCTTTTTTGGATAATGAAGAGAGGGTAAAGGAAGGGAACTGAAGCAATATTGTTTGGGAGAGAGGAGGAGGGAGAGGGAGAGAAGGGACGGATATCTTATTAACCCTTTGTTAGAAATGGGGGCAAAATATGTAATCTAAAAAGCTTGGACACTTCTAAGAAGGTCTGTGTCCATGTTGTGTCCGTGTCCAACAGGTGTTCGACACCAACACTCATTGGACACTTCCTAACAGGTGCTCGACACCAACACCCATTGGACACTTCCTCACATGTGTCTAACACACATGAAATACATTATAAGCTTGGACAAACTCACTTAGAGGATACATTGATAAATGAAAAATAATATAGATTTATATCTATTAATCCCTCCTTTAAACTTTAAGAATTAGTATTATGTTGCATTTTTATAAGCTTTGAATGAAATATTCATATATATAACATATAAAAAAAAAAAATCATATACTTTGTGTCCCCTCCATGTATCGTGTCTTGTATTTTTTAAAAATTGATGTATCAGCATGTCCATGTCGTGCCCGTGTCGTCTCACATGTCCATGCCCATGCTTCATAGTTGGTAATCACAAACTCTCCTTCACTTCCCCTCCAAAATCTAATAATTTTAGAGATTAACAAAAGTGGAGTCAAAAGGGTTTGACCATCCCTCAAAACCCCTCCCCTTCCTATTTTTATGAACACCCAAAAAGGGGAAGTCATACACTTTCCTTCACTTTCCCCATCGTAGATAAGATAAGCTAGAGCAAACAATGGATGAAGGGAATTTGATATGTGCAAAACATACAAACCTTCAAAAGCAGAAGTATAGCAGAAGCATAGGCATCTTCAGTCATAGATGTAAATCCAAGACTTCTAAGATCACGCACAACCATTCCAATGTTCTTTACTAGTTTGCTGTTCGCCAATTTCCGATGATAAAATTCATCAACATCCATGTCACCTGTTCTGTAGGGGAGTTTATTTTTTTCATCTAGGTCCATGTCATCATTACCTTGTGATTCATTATCATCTTCACAATCTTCAGCCATAATTGTACTCAACTCCTCCAGCCTTCCCTTAAAATACCAGTGGAGTATCTCTAAAATCATTATAAGACATATAGAAACATTATTAACAAGTCCCAGATACATCTTGGCTTGCATATGTATCATGTACATAATGCTTTCAAGAAAGACCTTCAATAAGGAAAACCAAATTCAAAGAATGGAGTAAAACATTTAACCCCCATGTCAAAAAACTACAGCAGCCAATGAGACATGGAAACATGCTGATCGCTAACGAATTTTGGAATTATAAAATAACATATAACGCAACTATGATAAACGAATGATTGGCATGGAAGGAATTTGAATGGAACACAAACAAAGTTCGCCCATAATTTTTATTTTAATTTTTTTAAGTTCCTCCGAACTTTTACACTAGGCATAGGATAAAAGTAATAAACCAATGACAGGAAACTAAAAAAGTTAGTAGTTCAAATAATGCACATTCAGATTCTGGGAGCAGGAATGTCTGCGACAGAACATAGCATTCGTGTTTGTATTCATGGACCAAAGACTGAACCAATTGCACATATTTTTCCACTTACCAGATATTTATCTACTACAAAGATCACAAATACTATCATTTCATATAAGCATTATAGTTTGTAAACATCATTTTCCCTTAAAGAGAAAAAAACAATTATTTAACAAATATGGACTATAACCATCCTAGTGTCCATGACTTGACTTTTAGATGAATGCAAAGCACTTAAACACATACGTGACATACCCGCACCCGACACCCATACTCGATTCTATGTAACATAGCAAAGGGTATCAAGGATATTCACATATTCCAAATCGCATTAAACATTGTGGGTCCCACAACTGTAAGATAAACAAAGATGTGAAGGGATCCAATGTGCTAGCTTGGTGGTGTCATATAAATGAAATAATTCTCTGGCACAAATTCTCTCTCATTTCTCTCATGTATTTCTCTCTCATTAACGTTGTGGGTCCCACAACTATTAAATAAACAAATATGTGGAGGAATCTGTTCATTAATTTGGGCGGCGGGTGGGATTTAAATAAATTAAATAGAAAGCACAAGGGCAAATATCCATAAACATTGTAGGTCCCACAATGGTTAAATAAACAAAGATGAAATACATCAAGTCCGCCTTTTATATATAGAAGTAGATATAATATGTATATGTTTATTGTTGAATGTAACAATTTCTACCTACTCCACCTACAAATACTCCACCTACTCCACATTAGTTAGTGCTCCATTAGTTAGTGCTATAGTTAGTGCCCCATATAGTTAGTGATATAGTTAGTGATCCATTATGGTATAGTGCTCCATTATGGCTCCATTGTATCCCATTTCTCTCTATAAAAGAGAGCTCTTGTAAGAACATTATATCAAATTAATACATACAATTCTCTATTTTCTCCATACATTAAATTTCTACATGGTATCAGAGCTATAGGTTAAGCTCTTGGTGTTCTTCGCTTACCGGCGGGCGGCAACCTTGCCTTGGCCGTCACCGGACCTCAACCTATCCGCTGTAATCTCTATCAAAACCTCTCAGCAGTCATTACTCCATCCAACCCTTCATCATATTTCTTTGAGATCCTTCTGATTACCATACTCTCCCATCAATCTTCACAACCCTTTTAACTTCATTTGGCCTGAACTTCTTCACATCGAAGTGCCACATCAACCAGTGAGCAATAGACATCCAAGGCCGAAGTGGGCCATAGCCATATATAATTGCATTCCGCAGAACTGGAGATGAATCAAACTCCTCTCTCCAAACAGGGTGCCAAGCTGTATCTTCAGACAACATGTTTGTTTTTGCATGATGTTGATCGTGCTTAAAACGCCATGGTCATAGGGTCCCTGTCCATGCCCAAGCTAGAGGAAGTAATACCATGGGGCTTTGGATATCATGAAGAGGCCCAACGCATAGGAAGTGACAGATATTAAAACTGACTTCCATGCTTTCACATCATCAATCTCAAACACCTTTTTGGGGAAGGGTAGCACAATATATTTTCAAGGTAACATTTCTGGAAGTGTTCTCCAATTTGCTTAAAACCATAGCTCTCAGATAATTGTTTTCTGTATCCGCACTCTCTGCTGGAGATGGTGAACTATCTGCTGGAGATGAAGCAACTGGAACTGCCACAGCTCGTACGGTGGTAATCCTTCTTAGGGGAATCAAACATCTTTGGTGTTTGATTCTAGTTGGAGGTAGACTTTTCCACTTCAAATAATATAGGCTGGAGATTTAAGTGGTTGAAATCTATGGGGTTTAATTGGCCTTTGTTGGGGTCCCATGAAAAGGAAGCTTGAATCTGCAAGTCTGGAAGCCATTTGAGGAGCAGAAATGCAGAAATTCCAATCCAGCATTTAGCCAATCAACTCTGCATTTGGAAGCAGCCCATTTGGTACTTCTCCATTTGGAGCCCAAGCTACAACTCCAACATTTGGCTCTGGTTTTGGGCAGCCTGTTTTGGGGGTCAACAAGGGGGAAGTAGGGTGGCTGCTTATACACCAACAGCTGAGTTAGATAGTGGCAGTGGTACACAGACTGCTGGAAAGCTGGAGTCAATATCAGCCATGCCAGTCTACAAGACAAAAGCCATGAAGAACTGAGATGGGAAGACTATCAGTTGGGTGATAAAGCTTTTGGGCAGTCATCCGATAGCCCATTTGGGTCCCAATCAGTTTTTGGACAGGCTAATAATGCAAGCAGCAATCCATTTGCTCCCAAACCCTTTGGTAGTACAAACCCTTTTTGGTTCGCAGACAGGGGGCTCCATTTTTGACGGCACTTCAACTGGCATTTTTGGTGCAACACATAGCACACCAGCCTTTGGTTCCACAGCAAGTCCAACATTTGGAAGCACGGGTACTGCATTTGGTGTCTCAAATGCCTCTGTATTTGGATCTGGGGGAGCATTTGGGGCTTCAAGCACTCCTGTATTTGGATCATCAAGCACCCTACCATTTGGCTTTGATTTCTTCTCCAAGAATTGGAATACTCAGAAAAAGAAATCTGGGTCATCCAAAAAGAGAAAGCAATTGCAGTAATGTCACCAGCCTTATTTTATTCATGCCGGGGATCAAACCCGATCACCATTTTTACACCAAAAAAAAAAAAAAACAAAACAAAACAACCACAACCACAACCACAACCACAACCACAACCACAACCCCAACCCATAACCACCACAAAAACCGGCCTTATTGTTTCGCCTCTTCAGCTGTTTCTCTCTTGCCTTTGTCTTGGGCGTCCCTTCCTGGTGCTGCTCCGTGTTTCCCACGCCGCCGAGCACATTCACTTCCCGTTGCTCCTCAATGTCAATATGGAGGACCTCCAAATCTGAGCATCACAGTGGCCTTCCGCTTCAGTTCCTTATTTTCTGCCTTCAGCACACATATCTCTGCTCGGGCATCCGTATACATGCTCTGGAGCAGAGCCAGTTGGGCTTTTACCTGCTGCACCTCATTTGTTCTACTCTGAAGCCGGTGCGACAGGTTGTTGACCGCCGTCATTGTCTCAACACATGACTTCAGAGTATAATAATTGCCTCAATATCAGATTGAGCAGCCATTTCTGCTCAACTGACAACATTGGAAAGTTCAACGGCGTAAAACTAGGGGCGCTTGGTCCAGGGGCACTTGGTTGAGGTTCAAGGCAACTGCCCCGGCTATCTCTCTTGTGGCCTCGTTGAGGTTGGGAAAGAGAGTGAGACCACGGGACGAAGAGCTATGTTCTGGGTAGCTGAACGGGAAGAAGAGGCCATATTCAGGGTTGGTTGTAGAGTGTTTCAGAGATAACAGCTCTCAGAGAACGACGAGTTTGTTTTTCAGAAGTTTTTCAGCTGGTTTGTTATGCATCAGCGGCAGCCTCGCCTTGGTTTAAATAGGCAAGGCAGACACGCGCCTTACGCGCCTCTCAACGCCAGACGACAAATCGGCGCGCCTTTTGATGGCTCGCCTTTTGATGGCTGTCGGGCACATCTTTTGATGGCACGCCTTTTAATGGCACGCCTTTTGATGGCACGCTTTTTGATAAGATTGGGCACACCTTTTGAGGGTCCGACAAGACTCTGTAAACTGTCCCAACATTGATTCCGGTTAGCTCCTATATGGGTCCGACAAGACTCGGTAAACTGTCCCGACTTTGATTCCGGTTAGCTTCTATATGGGTCCGACAAGACTCTGTAAACTGTCCCGACATTGATTCCGGTTAACTCCTATATGGGTCCGACAAGACTCGGTAAACTGTTCCGACTTTGACTTCGGTTAGCTCCTTTATGAGTCCGACAAGACTCGGTAAACTGTTCCGACATTGATTTCGGTTCTCTGCTACAACGGTTCGACACAGCCATATAGTGTCTTCTACAACGGTCCAACATGACCCATAAACTGTCTTCTACCTTGGTCTGCCATAACCATACGGTCTTCTACAACGGTCTGACACGACCATACAGTGTCTCCTATCCACTTTTATTTTATTGTCAGATTATTTTTTCCTGTTTTGTTACTCTCTCCAAACTCAAGTTGTTAGTTCCTAACCCCCTTGAGTTTGAGGGGGCTGTTGAATGTAACAATTTCTATATAAATTCTACCTACTCCACCTACAATTTCTACCAACTCCACCTACAAATACTCCATCTACTCCACATTAGTTAGTGCTCCATTAGTTAGTGCTATAGTTAGTGCCCATATAGTTAGTGATATAGTTAGTGATCCATTATGGTATAGTGCTCCATTTGGCTCCATTGTATCCCATTTCTCTCTATAAAAGAGAGCTCTTGTAAGAACATTATATCAATCAATTAATACATACAATTCTCTATTTTCTCCATACATCCATTAGTTAGTGCTATAGTTAGTGCCCCATATAGTTAGTGATATAGTTAGTGATCCATTATAGTATAGTGCTCCATTATGGCTCCATTGTATCCCATTTCTCTCTATAAAAGAGAGCTCTTGTAAGAACATTATATCAATCAATTAATACATACAATTCTCTATTTTCTCCATACATTAAATTTCTACATTTATATATATATATAGAGAGAGAGAGAGAGTGAGAGAGAGAATCAAAAAGATAGTAGAACTTCAAATTTACACAAGTGCATGTGCGCGAATGTCTTCTGACAAGTTAATTGACATTTAAAATGGCCTTGATACACATAGACAGAAACACCAATATCTACAACATAGACATATCTTTTTTATCAAGAACCCTAAGAAGTACATCTACAAGAAAGAGTTAATTTCAGGTATTTCAACCTTAGACTTCCCCATTGAAGGATTTAGAAACAAGCTTGGCTTGTATATAGCTAAATTCTTGTGAATAGGAAGTGCAAACATAGTGAATTGAAAACACAGTTACAATTTCATCACCGTTTTCTTTTCATTAACACTTTGAGAGAATAACTGAAGATTACAAGAGAGTCAGTCATAAAATATCTAATGTTCAATAATGTTTATTTACAAGTTCATAACGAACATATCTAGAAACTCATACCAGGAAAATGCCGAGGAAGAGTAGCCATGAGAACTGAAGACACTATTAATTGATATTTAGACAACAGATGGAGTCTTTCAGCATCTGGGTTTTGTCTTTTATCTAGCGCAATATCTTTGTTCGACTGTAAGGCACGAATTAGCATTAATAGGCACTTCTCTTGATACTGTTTTTTAAATGATATCTCTTCCAGAGCTTTACATAACTCTTGCTGAACCCTATCCTTAAGAATCTGTTTCAACATTAAGGGGGATCGTAATATCATTAAAAGAAGTAACGAACTGCAATCTGATTGGCACAGAAGTGTTAAAGAAACCAAAAAGTTTCCAAGAACAACAGAAATAAGAGGCATCTTATAAATGTTATGCAAGTCTGGAACCAAAAATGAAGAAATAGGTTTACCTTCACTAGGCGATTTTGATGTCCTAAAGCCATGTTTGGATCATGGATTTGGGTAAGGATCTGGAAAGGGAAACAAAAGGTGAGAGAAATGTGAATGAAATCTAAGCTAATTCTTTCTCCATTTCCCTCACATTTTCCTTTCCTTTTTCAAATCCCTACCCAAATCCATGATCCAAACACAGCTTAAAAGCATTCAGCAACAGTAAAGAAAATTAAGCTGGACTCTTTTCATAAGCAATTATATTTCACCAAAGGGCACCAAACAATGAGCACAACCCAAGTACAGGCAAACCATACAGCTGAAAAATGCCTCTATATCTACAGGAACATAAGATCCCCCAAAAAAACATCACAAAAAAATCCAGAGGAAAAGAAAATGCATCCAATAGACAAAAAAAAAAAAAAGAGTAAAACAATGTAGTCAGCATTACTGCCTTCGTTTTCTACTATTTAGTATCCTCAAAAATTCCAGTCCTCTCCCTCTATAAATGGCACATCAAACACAATGGGACTCTTTCCCATGCCTTCCTCCTCTCCAATCGGGACATCCCTCCCCACGAACCAAAAACAACTCACAAGCAAGCAACACATTGCATCACCCATGAAACCCCAAAAATAAGAAAAGTCCAAGCTCCATAATTCCCTGGGTCTTAACCCTTATACTTGCAACACCATACCATAATAACTTTAACCCTTGGTCTCAAATTATCAACCATCAAATAACTTCTCAGGCTGCTGACAAAGCAAAGAAGGTCACCTGAAGCCTGGCCTCAATATGCTTCAAAAGGAAAAGACAAATTCCCCTAACCACCCCAACATTTATAGAAAGATATCACTGTACACACTCCATTCCTACTTGCCATGACAAGATAGCCTCTCCCCTCCCAAATAGATAACTCGTAGCCCAAAAAGGTCTCCCCAAACTTCAAGTACTGCAACAATCTCCCTCCAAACAGGGGAGCCCACACTACTTCACCGTGCAGCAATATATATGTTGAAGTAGACAACCATACTGACTTTTAACAAACAGTAAGGTTATCATCCTGCTCAATAGTAAACAACCAGAACTATTTGACTAACCCTATTGAAGGACCCTTTGAAAGTTTTTTCAGGATTCATATATGATCGAAAAATGAAGAAAATCAAGGCCATTAATTAACTACACGTATTAATATTTCATAATATATCAAAAATGTAAAATAAAAGAAAAAGAAAAAACTCTCGGCCCCCAGCATAAATGGATATTTTGGCTTAAAGACCAGTACAGAAAAACAGAAGAAGAGGGATAATTAAAGTCCAGAGACTGCAAAGTCACCTGCCATTAAATTGTGAAATAAAACAAAGCATATTTGAGAAATGAATATATAAAACAGCAAAACAGTATTAATGAAAATTATTGGCAATAATAATAGAACCATGTTGACAAATGTGCCCGACAATGGAATCTCCCTCACTTGAAAAGAAATTGAGAATAAATTACACTTAAGTATGTCCAATAGAAAAGCGTCTTCTCTCTCTCTCTCTCCCCTCTTTTTTCCTCAAATGATAGATAAAGATCAAGTTTAGATGGATTTTTCCATTTGCAACAAGAATTTCATAAAGAGTAAAGTAGACTACTATAGTTGAAGAGTTAAGCATGAACAAAACATTTTAAAGCAGATTAGTTATAAAGTAATCATGAAGGAAGTAAATCACAAACAAACCAAGTAATGAGACACATTTTTCCAAAGAAGTTAGCCTCTCACCTTCTCGCCCTCAAAGCATTGAGAAATTGGGGTACTGTAATATATATATATATATATATATGTATGTATATATTCTGTTAGGTAGCATTACATTCATGGATTTGGATCTGAGCCCTCGAATCACAGACCCATTGTTTGGCAACTGTTTATGCAGCCAAAATCAATTTACGCTAAACCCCAATTCTGCATTTTAAAGATAACTACATGCCATCTGTCATTTAAAAACCCAAAGACAAGTGGGCAAACAGTCTCCTTCCACGGTAACCAATCACTAAAATGATTTCCTTAAAATCCACATAAAATGAATGTGCAGTAGCATGTGCCCACTGCCCACTTGTGTGTGCCCATATGTAATAGCAATGCATTGAAGCTAAAACAAGAGAAAAGTCCAACCTTTTGTCATTGAAATATAGTCCGAATTAGTAGATATTTGAATCAATTCACGCTAGTCCAGAAGAAGTCACCAAACAATTATAACAGAGCAATACATAAGCATTCAAGAAATCTGTAATATCATATGAATGAAGCAAAAGAAAGATATCAAAACTCTTAATACATAGCTCATTTGTACTTTCAATGTGCAGAATTACAGTTTTTAGGCAATGTTTGAGTAGCATGATTAATAGTTAAAGGATTAATAATCCCATGAATTAGTATAGGATTATTTATCCAATTAAATTTAATAAGATAACCATTTATTATATATTCATTTTGTATTTTTTTCTTTTATACCTGAAATTATGATCCCCACCCATTTCAATATTAAAACACCCCAATTTCATTGGATTGAATGCCCACCATACATCTAATCCGGCTAACAAAATTTACAATCAAACATGGGATTGTGAGTCCATGGACTAACAATTCCAATCCTATGCTATATAATCCTACTAATCAAACATGCCCTTAGGGTACAAATGCTGATCTTTGGTCTAGCTGAAGAACTTTCTATGAAAAAGGGTAAATTTATAGATTACTTGAAGGGAACTTTGGAGATTAGTTCACCTCTATTAACAATCCGAATCATAATATATAGAAAAAATCAAATATTGTATTTATGAACTACAGAACATTTGATGAATGAGTTAGTGAATAAAGAGGCAAAATATGAAATCCAGAAGCATATTAAGAACTTTATCCATAATGCCTTTTTTTTTTACCCTAAATGACCAAAGTTAATTAAATATAGCGCATTGAAGTGTCATGTGTACATACAGGGTCCATGCTCATTTCTAGAGCTGCAACATCACTGTAAGCATCAAAATGCTGCCAAAACTTTGATGCTCCATTCTTCTCAAAAGTTTCCTGAACCAAAACAAATAGCACTAGACTATAAAAATACAAGTATTGCTCTATTGCAAGCCTTAAATAAGTAGAAAAACAAATGAAGACGGATATTAAATAACGTTCAATTAGTACACATTAATATGTATTTGGGAACACCTTACATTTGACATAGTGCACAAAGTTAGACCGAGACTTTATGTTAGGCCAAGTTTGAAGATGGATATTATATGTAATAATTTATTTAAAAAAAAAGATGAGCAGTAGAAATATTGAACAAATGAATGGTAAGTAAGAAGAATACCTCTAGGGAGCAAAAGAAGTGTTGTTGCACTAAAGAGTCGAGGCCGTGGTTGGAGAGAGTGTGAGCATGAGAAGCCAAGTTGGAACCAAACGAAAGATCAGCAGCATTGCCATTCAGCAGAGCTTCAGTGGCCAAACAGAAGCCTTTCCAGCTCTCCATAATTTCATTGATATCATCAGCGGTTAGGGACTCCAAAACCCCCAAATTGCAAACCGATGAAGTAGCGTCAATCGTCATTGGAACAAGATGGTAGCACAAAATTTAAACCCTAACTTTGCAATTACAAGTGGGTGAGTGGGATGAGATGAGATGCCTTTACTGGGGGAAGAGGGTTAACGACGGTTTAAGACAGGGGGGTACGCCGGCGGCGAAGGTACGAGGGTTTTAATTTAGTGTTTAAAAACGACAACGTTTTAGGTTGATGGTGGGTTGAAGTTTGAAGGGAAATTACAGTCCAGTACGTATTTGTAAAAATAATTACAAATAGGGGTGTGTATAATACCGCCGAAATCGTCAAAACCGCACCGAATCGTATCACCAAGGTAAATTTGTTATTATTTGTCAATTGAATCTCCGATTTTTTGTAAGAAAAATGACAAATTCTAGTAACACTTTTATCAATCCGCCGGTTTCTATTTTTCTTCTAAACCGCACCGACCCGCACCGCTATTAAATCATGTTTTATATGATTCTCAAAATTCTTTTTTACTTAAGTTTGCTTGTTGTTCTATACCTTAGAAATAGTATTACATTACTGCTCGAGTGGAATTCAAGATGTCAGTAATCCAAAATAAAGTTGGATTCCAATTCAAGATGCTTAACATTCCGGTATCTCTCGTCTTTTTTTTACTCTTTGATTTAAGTTTTGTAATTTGAATTATATTTTTTATAAACCGCCAATCCGCCCGAACTACCAAGGCAAATCCGCCATTATTTGCCAACCGAACCGCCGGTTTTTGATAAGGAAAATGACAAATTCTAATGACACTTTTATCAATCCGCCATCCGCCATACGGTTTCTATTTTTCTCTCAAACTGCATCGACCCGCACCGCGCACACCCCTAATTACAAAGAGATAAATTTTATAATATTAATAATTAAAATCATTAAAAAAAAGGATGAACTGCTAATCACTTTGCTTGGTTAGAGTTTTTCAAAAATATTTTGTAGAAAATTTTACTCCTTTTTTTTTCTTTTTTCTTTTTTTTTTTTTTACTGATTTTTTTAATATTTTAATCAATTTTTAAAATTTTTAGACATACCTAATATAAATATACTTAAAAAATAAAAAATTTGTGAAAAAATCTTTTAAAAATTCACTAAATACTAAAAATACAAAAAGAATACGAGTATATTTTTTGTATTTTTATGTATTTATTAATTTTTTAAAATATTTTTTTCTCAAATTTTTACTTTTTAGATATATCTAAGTAAGATGCATCTAAAAAAGTAAAAATATTTAAAATTTTAAAAATATTCACTAAAAACAAAAAAACTAAAAAACTCAATCCAAAAAACTCAAACCGAACACACTGATAAAT
>JAPPVO010000007.1:72981012-73099224 GCA_030407325.1 Camellia japonica | reverse complement strand
TTGGATGTACAGAAAAACCAAACCAGTTCAAAATAAAATTAAATTCAAATGTTTTTGGCCCAAAAAGATTAGTATTGGGCCGAACAAGCCCAGCCCGCCGCCCGACCGGACGGACGGCGGCGGCGGCGCGCGCGTGTGGTGATTTTTTGGTCCAATGGGTCTAGCCCATTTTGCCCATAACCTCTCCCTCTAAAACACTTGGGTACCCCTTGGGGCACACCCCAAGTATCAAACCCATGCCTTATAAACCCATTCAAAACTTCCCACCAATCAATGTGGGACAAGCCTTATTCAATACCTTTAAGGATTTTCCACCAAAACTCCATTTCTATGGAGCACACTTTGGTTTCAATTTCCCATTCACTCGGTAATGGTTTTGAGCAACCAAATATACCACGTGAATCACAACGCGACATAGAACACGTTACCACTTTGACCTGCGTAAATCGACGCACGGGCCCACCTAAATATTAGACCAAACTTAGGATAAAATTCTGGTTTTACCCAGAATTTATAACCATTTCCAACAAAATCTTGATTGGTAATAAAGACATGCAGAAAAAGGTTGCCGAAAAATTTACTAGCAATGGAAAACTTGACAGTAGCACTTAATTAATAATTAAACATCTGAACATATATATAAAAGTAATTTCCCTTTTACTTTATGACTTTTCAAACGCACATATTAATACATACAAATTGATTGGATTTTCTTGCAAAATAGCTAATTTCTGCTGTGCTTTAAGTTAAATTTTTTAAGTGAAATAAGTTAAGTCCTTTTATTGGTTCACATCATTTGGTGTGAAGTTCGACAAAGAATTGGCAAATTCTAGACGAGGTGTTTGTCCATTTTGTGCACAAGGTCAAATATACCATGATTTGTCATATTTGATTCCATCTGATAAGGATCCTTATTACTTCTGGTTGTACTTGTGGCATTCTGTTTCGCAAGTTCGCTCGAGCAGTGAAGTTACCGCTGGAGCAAATATTTAGGACTCCTAGTATTCTTTCAGCAAAGGTGAGACCGCACAAGCGAATGTGAGGAGGTTCCAGTACCTTTACTTTAGAATTGCAAAACTTATGGAACATTGTATTTACCGCTCGAGGGATGAAATGTTCACTCGAGTGCACTATTCGATATTATGCACACCGCTCATGCAGTGAAGTGTTCGCTCGAGCAATCTGTTCGAGTTCAGCCAGTATAAAACCCATTTTTTGCTCATTTTCTCTCACTTTTCTCTCTTTTAGTCCCCATGTCCAAAAACCCTAGTCCGCAAACCTTTGATTTCACCTTTTTGTACTAAGTATTCACCATAAATCTTACAAGAATAGTAAAGGAAAAGTGTAGATCATGATATTGACCGGTTAGATTGAAATTTCATTGTTCTTGCTTGGGTCTTCGTTGTTTGCTCACCTTCTTGAGGTAGAGGATTCTCTTAACCATATATATTTATGATTTGATGAGATTTTGCAACATTTTGGGATTTTGGGGTATTATAAGTTAGAAATCTTTAATGCTAAGTTGTTTATGTACACAAATGGTTTTTCACCCAAATTTTTGAAATGTATAAAATGTTTTGGTATATTGATGAATAATATTTGATGATGATTTGTGGATTTAACAAAAAAAAATAAGGAAAATCAATTTTTCTTGAAAACCTAGATTTGGGAATTTTGTTTAAAAGAGGGTTTGAATCATTTGACACCTAGTGTTGAAATTAAAATTGATTTTCCTTGATTATATATGAGTAAGGTGAATTGTTTTTATATATGATGATATTATGAAGGATCTATGGAAGTTTAATAGTGTGGTCACTTAGGAAATGTTGGACGGATGTAATGTTTCGTTTGGGATTTTGATTGGTAATGAGAATGTCTTGGAGTCATTAAAGTGTGAATATTTCATTGGTTTTTACTTGATGAGTTTTTGTGCAATTAAATGAAATTTTGGATAAATTGGAATGTTTGGAAGTTCATACATTGCATTGCATTCACATGGTTTCAAAGTAAGAGTTGAGTTATTTAAAAGGTGTCCAATTACTCTTTCGTGCTATACGCCAATAAATATGGGGGACATAGTTGACACGATTGATCAGTGTCCAATTGCCCCTCTGTACTTGGTGGACGAAAAATGTGGATGTGTTTTTAAAATCAAATGGGTATCCAAGTGCCCCTCCGTGCTCGATTTCCGGAAAATGTGGATGTGTTTTTAAAATGAAATGGGTATCACAATTGGACACCTATCAATTGTTTCAACTATGTCCTTCACATTTACTAGCGTTTAACACGGAAGAGCAATTGGGCACCTTTACCAAAAAAAACCAATAGCATCCCCACATTTTTCAGATTGCTTTGTGTTTGATAAGTTTCCAATTGCCCTTCCATGCTCAGAGGCCAAAAAATGTGGGGATTCTATTAGTATTTTGGTAAAGGTGCCCAATTGCTCTTCCGTGCTAAACGCTAGTAAATATATGGGACATAGTTGAAACAATTGATGGGTGTCCAATTGCCTCTCCGTGCTCGGTGGCCAGAAAATGTGGATGTGTTTTTAAAATGAAATGTGTATTGATTGGTCATTTTTCAATCAAAAATAAAGAACTAAACAAAGCACTAATTCAATATAATAGTGGATTGTCCAGGTATCGTACCACGAGGACTTTGGGCTGAGTTATATTAATTCGAATGGTAATTTTTAATTTAATTTGAAGAAGAGAGGATAATTTGGTTTTTGCTAATGAGAATTTAAATGAAAACTAAAACAATTGTGCAAATAAATAGAGTAATCTAAATATAGAGAGAGACTTAGGATTTCGAATCCACTACTAATCTTATATCATGTAATTAAAATATCTAACTCTAGTAAATCAATGGCCCGGATAATAATGATGTATCGTGGCTACAAGCCCCAATACCATCATCAAGAAGATGAGTATATTCAAAACGTAGGCACGAATCATCTTTGGTCGGCACGAATTGTCTACACTAAACTACGGTTGCAACACGATTCTTCCCCCCTAAGCATGACTCGTCTCACAATTTGTATATACAAGAAAGTAAAACAGTTGTACGATTATGTATTCTCAATCACAGAAATCAAATACATAAATCGAATTAAAAGACTATTTGAATAAAAGATCTAAAAACAATCATACAACGGTTATCCAATTGCAAAGAGAAACTAGAATTAAAATGCAAAATTACATCATACTTGATTAGAGTTTCATCTAAATCCTAAGAAGAAAGCTTAGCCGCTCATGGAAAGGTTGAGCACTTCGAATGTTGAAGAGAAAGACATGGATTGATGATTTGCTCTCCTTCTCTAACTTCTAGTCGTCTTCTCCAGGGTTTCAGATCCCAAAACAAGTCCCCAAAATTCCTTTTCATAACCTCTATTCCATTTAGAGTCAACAACACACGCACACATATTGAGGCAAATATGCTCGTGCGGATTAGGAATTTTGCTCGAGCGGATCTAGTCAGATAGGAATTGTTTGCAAGGAAATCCGCTTGGGCAACTAGGGAATTCCACTCGAGTAGATCCAGTCAGTGACAGTCTTTTTGCTCTTTTTGCCCCTGTTTGCCATCCTTTTGTCTCCAGGGTGATATTAGCCTCAAAAGGATTTAAAAAAAAAAAAAAACACTTTATTGTATCAAATATCATAAGCTCAAAGACTAAAACCATAAGATAGGGAGCCTCAAAGTGTAACATTTCGACTTAGATCACACCTTCTAACTTACACTTTACTAGTCCTCGAGTAAAGCAAGATAAAGAAAAATCTATCTAAAGCACTTTCATAAGGATCATGATTGCATTTAGCATATGCAACAAGCCTTTTAAACCATAAGGTTACACAAGTGGATGAGTGAAGTCTCATGAGGGTTTCTAGAGATGATACCCCACAATTACTCAGCAACACCCCTTTACATCAAAACCAACCTCTCTCACTTATGACAAATTTCAAGTACGCAAGTTAGACAAATCTTCAAACTATCCATGAGCCCATAAATATGCAAACAAACAGCATCGAATTACAATTGGATAGAAAGCATCACACGTTGCTTTCGTGTAAAGTGAGATTCGGTGTGGAAGGAAAGACAACATCTTTGACTCGTGTACTAACTTCCAACAACTAAGTGCCTTGAATCTTTAAAATAAAACATGGGTTCGAAACTACTTTTTCTTTTTTTTTCTTTTTTTTTTTTTTCTTTTGATGTAAGAAATGGTTTGAAAAAATTGTTTGGCAAAAATAGTTTTTCTTAAACTTGGTCTAATTTTTAGGTGGGACCCATGCACCAAAGTTGGCGGGTCCATGTGGGAATGCGTTCTTTGCCGCATAACGATTCACGTCGTATATTTGGTTTCTCAAAACCATTATCAAGTGAATGGAAAATCGATGCAAAATTGAGCTCCATGAAAATGATGTTTTGGTGAAGTTTCCATAAAAGAATGGAGTTAAAGGTCCGTCCCACATTGCTTTGGTAGGGAAACTTTATGTGGGTTTATAAGCCTTGGGTTTACAATTTAGGAAGGGCACCAATGGGTATCCAAGTTTTGTAGAAGGGTGACGTTATGGGCAAAGTGGGCTAGACCCATTGGACCCAAAACAAACACACACGCCTGCGCCCGCGCCGCCGCCGCCGCCGCCGCCGCCATCAATCTGGTCGGCGGGCGGACTGGGCTAGACTTGGATGCGGGTGCATGGTGTGAGGTTGGGTTGGGCTTGTCCGGCCCAATGCTTATCTTTTTGGGCCAAAAACATTTGAATTTTATATTTCTAAAATTAAATTCTTACTATTTGGAATTTGAATTTCGGTTTGAAATTCAAAATTAATTTGTTTGGTCCAATGCACCTATTCCTCTTTACTGAACAGGTTTCTACCTATTTAAATTAAACTTGAACAGGTTTTATTTGTTCAAATTTAAACCCGAACAAGTATTGTACCTGTTCATATCTATTCGAATAGGTTTGGTACTGTAGACACCCCATTTTTAACGGCCTTTAAGACTTGGGCGCCACTGATTGATCACTCAATGATAAATGTGTATGCTTGTCAAATGCTTGATTTCCTCAGCAGGAAATCTCAGTTTTGAACCTACAACCTTTGTACCCTGTTTTTGGACCAAAACAACAATTTTTTAAGCCTGACTATCTGGGTACCTGCAGACCCACTAGTGACTCCAGCCGCCCACTATTAGTGGTCGGCCACCCCCTATTAGTGGCATGTCGGCCACTTATGCTTGCAGACCCACTTATGGCTCCTGCCGCCCTATCGGCCACTTGTATATTTTTTTAGATCTTTTTGCCAACTGTGCCAGTTGTCTCCACAGGTGTATGCAAGATACCAGCTGTGTCTATATAGATATTTCTAAGGTGGTCTCATATATTTCTATATATAGATGACCCCCTCTCATGTTTTTGAGGTTAGAAAATTTTGGAGAGCAAAAAGTTTGGGAAAATATTTCTCTCTACATTTCTCTCTCTCTCTTTCTCTCTTACACCCTACATAACCTTTGCCTAGACACTATAAACAAAACCTTAAGGGATCTTGGCTGAGGTGCTTAAGCTTGCATTTTAGCACTTGAGAGTGTGAAGTTAGTGGTTTGGGAATTCAGGGGATCATTCCTCTTCAAGAGGTATACATCCTAGTTCTTTTGTACCATCTCTTTCTCATCTTTTCTTGCAATTTTTGAGTTATTTCTCACCTATATTTGTGGGCTGAAACTTGTGGTTTAAAGCCATTAAAGGTAGACGGGTGGATCACCCTTCTTTGAACCTTGTTTCATAGGCTTTTACCCTTGTGCTTCCTACCGTTTTATCAACTTTTGTTAAGCTTTTTACCACTGATTTTCAGAGGTTTTCAGAGGATAAAAATCATGTTTTGAAGGCCCAAAAATGGAGGGGGTAACCTCCCCTCCTTATGCTTCATTCCTAGCTTAATTGCTCCATGTTTTTAGCTTACTCTTTTAGTTGTTTTTCCTTTAATTCTAGCACTATTTTAGTGTAAATTTGGACTATTTTTAAGAGTTAGTTTCATTTACACTTTGTATAGTATGCTTGTAGTATAATAGTCCTCATAGGCTTGGTGGTTTAGGCCTTAGCCACCAACCTATTTGAGTTAATAACATTTATTTCTCACTTTCCATACTTGTGTTCACCTCTAGCATCCCTGCAATCTCCCTCCTTTCTTGGCTTTTTCTCTTTGTTTTGAGAGTTGCTCCAAAAGGAGTGTTGTTTAAGCTTAAAGGGTGATATTGTACTTAATGGTTTAATCCCTTTGGGGGTTCATGACCAACGGCATAATCTCCCTCTCATGCCTAAAACAACATTTGGTTTGGTACTTCCCTCCTTTAGTGGACTTAAAGCTCATTATTAGACTTAATTGACTAATGAATGGAAGGTAATTTAAAAAGAGGTAATCAATGGTTTAAAAATGGAACAAGAAAATAAAATGGTTTGGGTTCAATCGGACATTAATTGAACCCATTGAGTCTTGAGTCGTTTCATACTTGTTAGTGATGAAAATGGTTCAAGAATCAATGTCAACCCTTTTCATTGATCAATCCATAATAGGGAGGAGGTTTTGAGAGTCTTTTATTGTGCATTTATTGAAATTGTATCCCTTGGTTCATAAGTAATCACACAATGAAATTGCACCGATTGATGGCTTGCGAATCGAGCCTACCTCTTCTTTGAGTTGTTTGATGATAAAGAGAGGCAGGGTGGACAAACATCCCTTGAGAATGCTCTATTTGTTCTTTGTTGCAGCAAGAGAAATTCAATATCAATGGCCGGCGGGACACTTTTACTGAGCGACAGGCCACTATTTCTGGGTTGCCGGCCACTTTTTCCAACAAGGCTATGTCCCTTTTCCAGCAAAGCAGAGCAGAGGCTGAGGTGGAAAAACAGTGCAATTTTCTAACTATGCAACAGAGGCATTCCAGTAGCAAAACAGAAAGCATTATCTAGTGAAAATCCACATCCATGCATGAGCCATCCCTCGATTCTCGAGATCCGTTAAATGATGTTGTAATATTAGTATGTTGTACTTAGAGTAGCGGACTTGTAACTAATTAGGTAAATTAGTTAGAATAATTGGTTAGTTATGTTGTACTTAATTAATTAGCTAAAGTAGTTAGTTAATTTGTGGTGTTGTAATAATTAGCTAGTATAGTTAATTTATTTCATTTAGGTTTGTAATAGATTAGTTAATTCGTGGTAATTAGCTAGGGCATTTATTCAGACCCTGCTATGAGAGGGCAAAACCTATAATAATGTGTATATCTTTCAACCTCACGTCTTTCTCTCTTTTATTTACTAACTTATAATGGGTAGTTTAAAACATCATGTTTCTTTTAGCATTTCCCATGTTTGCATCCACTTGTCTTGTATGCATCGAGGCTCAGTTCATCATTCTAACAAGCATTGTCGTTTATTACTTCGTTGAATGTGTTTAAACGACATGCTTTCAAATTGATTACATGTCATTATTAGTAGCCGAGCCTATTAATTGCATCATTGCGTGTGTTGTATTAGTCATGTTGTATTAGTTAGGACCATGCATTTTTCTCACTAGTTTCTCTTTTGGCTTGCCTCGGGAATTGGGGTAAGCATTTATTGCTTTAGCATATTGCATGCATGTGATTTTCGCCATGATAAGCATGAATACCATGAGGCTAAGTGCTTAAATGCTATACCTGCTTGAATGCCTGTAGATGAAGGCTAATTGCTTAAATTGGTAATTTGATGAATGTACATATGAGATCACTTTTTCAAGTGGTACATGTTCGAAACAATTTTTCAAACAAAACATGAAATTAAAGCGTTCCAATTTTTTCCAATTAGTCTATACTTGTGTGCATCACATAGAAATAATAGCCTAATAACCAAAACAAGAGCATATAATGTAAATAAAAATCACATCATGATTAGTAGAGGCCGATCTTTGATCGGGCTAGTGGGGTGCTTAATTCATGACCTTCCCCTCTCATACCTAAGTTCCCAAGCCGAGACAATCTTGGTGATGACGAACATGTGGCCTTTGGCCCGAGTCAAGGGTTTCCTAAATTTCCCAAAAATATTTAGGTAACGACTCTGTATCTGGCAAAGTATTCCATTTTCTGGCATTTTGATTCAAAATTGATTTTCCAAAAGAATTGCTAGATTTGGACTCATTTGTGTTTATCTATTTCACATTGCACTTGTGGAATTAGATTTAGTACCACGGGAATCCGAACTGTAGGGCTAGTCATATCCGAAAGGAGCACGAAAAGTCAAGCTACAGTTTCTAGCAACTCTGCTGGGGAAATTAGAGAACTTGACTCGAACTTCATGATGTGAAATTTTATCTACACTTATATGTTCTTTGCATTGCATTTGCATTGGTGCACATAAGCCACTGTGTTTGCCATCTGCTATTCCTGGACGGTTTGTCGGAGGCTTGCCCAAAGGCTTGCCTAACAGCTTGCCAAAAAGCTGACCGGTCGTGGGCTCTGCCATGATGGGAACACAACCCTTGGATCTAGACTACCGCTGTACTGTTTGATCCTCCTTTCACTTCTTGGTGTTAGGTGTGAGAGGTATATTAGGTAGTCTTGCTGAGGTACCCCTTTTGACCATTTGGCCTAGCTACATATAGTCAAGCCATAGAGACTATTCCAAACTAGGACAGGATGCTCAACCAAATGCAGGATTGCATGAAACCGCTTGTTTGAAATAGTGAATCCTAGTTCATGACAAAAACTAAGACAGGGTAACCCTCTCCCCCTCATAGGGGTGTTTTGGTTCTCTCTTAATTGGTATGTGCTTTACAATAAAACTGTGCAGGAATGTGCATATCAGTGGTACAGTTGGTATCTGTTTTGAGCAGAATTCAGTGTGGAGTACAGTCCTACAGCTTTGATCATGTATGTATACATCTTAGCTGACGTGTTGTGCGGTTTCTTATTGCTGCTCTTTTGCTTTATTTCTTTTGCTAGGTAGCTTAAAACCATAGCTTCAAAAAGTTTTGATATCCCCCAAGTACTCTGGACCCAAGTCAGAAGACTATGTAAGGCCGGGGATCTTGTTCGGGGGCAACTTATGTTTACCTCACTACCACCAGTTACAAGGCGAAGATGGATTAGACAGCATTCACCAGTCCAGTTCCTACAGCAGTCATCCCTCAGCTCACCTGTGTCCAGTCCAGTTTGGGAATAGTCATCTACTTCCAACTCAGCACAAGACCAATCACCTATTCCAATGGCACAGTACCCCCAAGCCAGTTTGGAGGAACTGATACACCATCTGTGACAAACAGTCGAGACACTATAGCATGGCACGGTCTGTCAAACTGAGATTACAGCCTATCAGCCTGAGGTTATAACCAATCTACAACAACAACAACCGCAGCCAGCAGCAGCTTCAACATCACATGTACCCACTGCAACTATCCCTCTGCCTAGTGCCACTGCTAATACTGCCAATGTTCAAGAAAACCAAGACAATCCAACAGAGCCCATCCCAGTACAAGCTTCCAAAGCACCAATTTATCAGGCCGAGGCACCATTTGAATTTCAAGTCAATCCAACTGCGCTCAAAGTCAACAAATTAGAGAAGTTGTACAAGAGAGCACAAGGGGTTAACTCCATACCGGACATAGAGGATGGATACACTAATTCTGCAGTTATATTGCCGGATCGGTTTAAGATGCCGCACATTGATAGTTTTGACAACTCCGGGGATCCGACGTTCCACTTGCGATTGTTTTCTGATATTTTTTGACTAATGGGCTTAACTAGACCACAGAAGCTGTCTCTCTTTGGCCGTACCAAGTCGGGTATTGTAACAACCCTCATCACTGTTTACCGATAAACTACTGATTAATGCTAACTGAGACTGATTATGATTGGTAATTAAACTGATCGAAATACTGAACTGACTGACTGAAATCCGAAACTGATTGATTGACTGTATCTGTTTAAATGCATTTTCTATCTGTTGATTGTTAAGTGATCTGTTCATGTTTTACGTTTAAATTGCAAATTGAAGGCCTTATCGGCGGCCGAATCTGAAATTGATTGATGTTCTGTGTAATTAGATTTTATGTGATTTTATGGTGTAATTATCTGAAAAGTGATTTAGTATGATTCAATTAGATTAAATATTGATAAATTGCATAGTTTGACTTAATCACCATAATGCCATTGTTAGTGGGCCATGTAGGCTAAGCATATTTGAGCCTTTATACACTCAAACAAACATTTCATCAGCTCATTTCCCTTGTTATTGCTGACCAAGAGAGAGAGAGTGAGAGATTTGAGTTCCCTTTTGAGAATTGCTTGGAGACTTGAAGATTTGGAAGAGAGATTGCATAATTGAGCCTCCTTCCCTTTAATTCAAGACTTAAGGTAGAGATTGTACCTTCTTGTTCATGCATTCAAGTTATATGTTGCATGGTTTATGGAATTTTAGAGATTAAGGGCATGAATTAGTTTAATAGGTGGAATTGAAGCTCATTCCATGCATGCATGTCTATATTATTAAGTTTTGAGGATTTTTGTCCGTGGAATTGTACATGCATGTGCATATTATAGTTCTAGCCCATGATTTCCTCATGATTTTAGAAGAATTGGCTCATTAGAGCAAGAGTTTGAAGCTTTGAATTGGTTTAACCCATGCATGGTTACATGTTCTTCATATTCATGAAAATTGGGTTTGAAAATGGATTTAATTAAACTACCCTTGGGCTTTGATTTCACAAATTGAGTTTTGAAACATGTTATTCTATGTGTTTACAAATGTTTTCCAGAAATTTAGCCCAAGAGGATTGATTTTGATACATTGGAACTTGATTTGAGCTTGGAAGTTCAAATCTGGAAATTCCAGATTTTGGACTCCCGCTCGAGCGGGGAAAGTGGCGCTCGAGCGGGAAATTCGTGCTCCCAGTACTTTGTACTGTTTTGAGGTCCGCTCGAGCGGAAGATTTGACGCTCGAGCGGGACCTTGTGTCTTACGCTCGAGCGGCTATCGAGCGCCCATCGAGCGTGAAATGCGTGCATCCAGTACTTTGCATGAGCTTACAGTCCGCTCGAGCGAGAGAATTCACGCTCGAGCGAGGACTTGTGTCTCACGCTCGAGCGAGGGTCGAGCACCCGTCGAGCGTGGATTTTGAGCATCCAGTATTTTCACTGTAGCTTGGAGTACGCTCAAGCGACGGAAATCACGCTCGAGCGAAGCTCCTTTGTTTGCATGTCCGCTCGAGCGTAGAAAGCCACGCTCGAGCGAGACCCCTGTTTTCTAAAAATTCTGAAAATGTTTTCTGAGTGCATCTTTGCATCCTCATCCCATCCTAGGCATTCTTAGGCCTAGTTTAAGACATCTTAATGAGGATATAGATATGTAGAACGCACCGAGGCAATTAGGGACTAAGTTATTATCTTTCCCGATTATGTAGCTTAGTGTGTGTTCATTCTGTAAACTGTGTAGGGTTGGCGACTGGGGACGCGCTCTAGCTTTACTGTAGCCCAGAACTCTGTGAGTAACAACTGTGTAAAGATATGTTCAAAAATGATTATCTTCTGAACAATTGAACTGTACTGTTTCTGAATTGTTACTGTTAACTGAATGAATGTATGTCCTATATTCTGAACTGTATTGTAGCATCCTTAGCAACTACTGTTATTGACTGTTACTGTTACAGAGATCTATGTCGGTTCCCTTGTTGGAACCACTACTGTTTACTGATTGATGGCCATCATTGACTGTTCGGTCTTTTAAGACCTACTGTTTACTGTACTGTTATGCTAATGGATGTACCACATATGACTGTACTGACTGAACGACTGAAATACTAGTTTAATGAACTGTTTTCATTACTGTAAGGACATTCATTCTAAACCCCTTTACGCTTTATGTTATTCACTGGGCTTTAGTTCACTGCTCATATATATATGTAGGTGTACAGGCACCAGACCGCGACTGGGAGCGTCGGGGTAAACTCCAGTTTTGTCAAGCCAACTACTGTGCCTCACTGCGAGGTTCCGAGCCTGCCAAGCTATGGCTTAGGGGTGTTTTTATTTCCCCTGTCTGTCCCTGTGTCTGTTTTGGTATAACTGTATAGACTGATAGCACTGTACTGTACTGTACTGTTTAATAGGGATTAGGTCCCTGTTCTGAATGGTCGTAAATGTTGTATATACTGTTTGCACTGACTGCATATATGTATGAAAAATCTTTTTGCATACAGACTGTCACAGCTCATTGGACATTGTTTATTTACTGTATTGGCTTCTGCCATACCCCTGTACTCTGTTTTACTGTATTACTGTTAAGCAGGCCTTCGGTAATCTCGGATTACTGGCCGGTTACGGTGCTAAACCCATAGGGGTGGGTTTGGGTCATGACAGGTATAGCAGCCATTTAGTATGCTAAGTTGGAAGATTTTGTCAAACAAAATTTGGAGGAGATGGCCGAGGCCTTCATTGCTCAGTACTCGTACAATACTCAAATCGAGGTCACAACTCGTGATCTCGAGGCAACACGTCAAGAGCTGAAGGACAGTTTCTCTGAGTTGGTGACAAGATGGAATGCCAAAGCCTCAATGATGAACACGAGGCCTTCCGAGAAGGACCAAATTAGAATGGTCGTCCAAAACATGCATGGCAAGCTGTTACAAAAAATGATTGTGTTCCCATTATTTACGTTTACAAAACTTCATGAAATAGGAGTGCAAATCGAAGATGCCATGAAGTAGGGGCTTATTACAAATGAAAAGGAGCCGGCAAATAGGCTGTTTGTTCACAATTTCAATGCTACCAGTGGTAGCACAGCTGCGAGGCCATCGGATGTAAGTGTTGTCACCACAACCGAGATTGCTGACCCCTTCGCCAACACAGGCTCATAAACATCATCCAACCCTACCCGACCCCATAGGACTTTTAACCAAATGTAAATGACTCTCTTTCAAGCCATGACGGTGCTGGTCAAGAAAAGGAACCTAAACCATTAGAACCTCGCCTACTTCCTAATCCTCTTCCACCTAAACACAACCCCGCAAAATACTGTGTGTTTTACCAACAACATGGTCATGACAATGACCAATGCTTTTGATTGTGTCATGAGATTCAAGATCTCATCGATAACAAGGTGATCACTCCACCTCATAAACTGAACGTAACCA
Organism: Camellia japonica; assembly: GCA_030407325.1. Taxonomy (NCBI): domain Eukaryota; kingdom Viridiplantae; phylum Streptophyta; class Magnoliopsida; order Ericales; family Theaceae; genus Camellia; species Camellia japonica. The sequence goes on along the minus strand of JAPPVO010000007.1, from coordinate 73,086,066 downwards.
CGAATCCACTCCCAGCCCATAATCAAGTCCTCCTACCTCAAAATCTTAACCTGATCCATACACTAACCACCTCTTATGACCCCAGTGTATACATTACCCCCTCCCACCTTCCAAAACCGGCGCTGTTCATCCCTTAGGGCACAGACCTTTGCATGATGGATACGTCTGACCTACAACCTAAGCCTTCTAGATCAGTGGTGATAACACCCGCCGTAGAAGAGGTTCTGACCGTAGAGGAAGGTACTAGTCTGTTGTTGGAGTGTCCTGAGGATTTAGCTGAGAGGGTGTATGACCCGAGTTGCTATATCATACCGATTAGTCAGACTAAGCCTATACTGGTGCTACCAAGCTCGACAGACGTCAATGTGGTCAGGGAAGATGGCCCGGGCCAAAGGTTGAATGATTTGGCAAACCTCAAAGAGGATTTGGGCAACTTACAATTCTTTGATGAGTATGATCAAGGAGATGTGCAGATTGGGTGGTTCAACATGCATGGATTGACTGATAACACCGGATGGCTGAGTGATGAACCAGATAAAGAAGAAGAGACTGGAATGAAACCAAAAAGAAAGGAAGCAGAGATAGCTGTAGTAGCCAAAAGGGCTGATGAGAAAGGAAAATTGCCGAAGAGCGCTAGTACGGAAAACCCAGCCCAGGAAGTAAGCGTTGTGAACACTGTAGATACTAAACAGGAAGTTGCACTGAGGTAGTTTGAACGAGAAAGAATTGAAGGCAGCCACGAAATCAAAATTCCACGGCACCCTATGGGGGACACCTATGATGTGAAGGTGATACAAACAAAGTCGGACAACTATTTGTCGGCCGCTGAGGGTGAATGGTGGGACAATAACGATCTGTATCTGGCCATATTGACGAAGACTGGGGCGACTACGCCCCAGATAATACATGGTATGCTGAGGAGATAGACCATCTGACAAGAAGTGGGCGGTATTTTAAGCCGCGGCACCTAGATCAAGCAGAGGCATCTGGAAAGGATAAGGAGGTCGAGAAACAAAAGGAGAAGCATCTAAAAGAAGAGTCAGTATTGAAACAGCTCAAGAAAATCCAAGCTGACATCTCCATCTGAGGTCTTCTCATGGCCTCACGAGTGCACCGGCAAGCAGTGTTGTCGGCAATGGATAAGGCTAAACTGTCCATTGACACCATGCCAGAGCATCTTATGGGTTTGGCCTTTCTAGGTGGTGCCAGGCCAATGCTTACTTTCTCTGACAAAGAGCTACTGCTGGAAGGGTCAACTCACAACAAACCATTGTACATATCTGTGGAATGCATGAAGAAGTGGGTGGCAATGGTGTTGGTAGATACTAGTTCTGCCGTTAACGTCTTTCTGTCCCGTATCACCTACGCAATTAGCCTTAAACTGGCGGACTTTGTTCCCATGGCCCAAGTGATACGGGCGTATGATAACACAAGTAGAGAGGTTATGGGTACAGTGCAAGTGGGAGTTCAAGTGGGCCCATCAGAGCAAGAGATTGAGTTTGCTACCTTTAATTTGCTGTTATGGAGGCCTTGGTTGCACCATGTGAAGGCTGTCTCCTCCACTCTCCATCAAATATTGAAGTACCTTCATGGAGGAGGAGTGGCAATTATTTTTTGGGAATTCATTAATCCATCCACCTCCGGAGGTGACTACGCTAGTGCTAGAGATCAACCATGGCGACGAGGATGTATTCCTCTCGAGATTCACCCTAGCTGAAGCCCAAGTAGTGCAGACAATTCTGGTCATGGATGAAGGCATGTACGTTAGTGCCTAATCCATTTACTTCATGAACAAACTACGGCACATTCCAGGAATGGGGCTTGGAAAGAGTGGTCAGAAAGGTGTTGCAGCACAGACAAATATGCCACATAACCCACATGCCTTTGGACTGGGTTATGTGCCCACCAAAGAGGACTGGATAAGGAAGTGAGAAAAGATGAAGAGCAGAGCCAAGGCCAAGAGAGCTGGAAACACTATGAGCTCATCCACAGGCCAATCTGAGGGACACTAAATGGTCATTTTGTTCGGGAATGTGAGGATTTCCCTTTTTATGGCTTCCCTGAGCCATGGGTAAATGCCTCGAAGCAGCACGTCCCCGAATTAGAGATTTTCTTTGGTCTGCAGCTGCAAGACAATGATGAGGAAGGGGCTGAACCAAGCATCAAAGCTGAACAGAGCATGGAAGGCGACTCAGATGATAGCGAGCTTGGAGTAGGGGCAGCACTGGCTAGTCTCCTGACATATCCTGTGGCTGACCTAGAGAACTTGGGGGATAACTTTATTGTCTCTATGATCGGGAAAGAATTGGGTGTGAACACAACTGGTGGCATTTTGTATGCATTAAAGGCACCACATCTTACTTGGCAACTGGAGAAAGGGTATCCTTCCAGTTCTGAATCGGGTGATGAGCTAGAATCTGATTTCACTAAGTTTGTATGGTCAGGATCAGATTCAAGTTCTTCTGAGTCTGAGTCTGATATTTCTGGGGGTGGTAACCCGAATACCAAAGTCCTGTCTAGGTCTTAATTCATCTTTTCTTTTGAGTCTGTAACCAAAGATCTGGACCTTTTGAATGAAAACTCTGCAGATTCTGTATACTTTTTTGTGCCGTTGGTTTATTGTATTGACCAAGATTTTCAAAATTTTAATGAAAATGAAGGGAAAGAAATTCCTCTAGCTTTGAAAAACTTGATTAATTAAGAGGATGAGAGGTTTGTTAAACCCTGCATTGATGAAATCATTGCCATTAATGTGAGTACTGAAAAGGATCCACGTTTGGTCCAGATCGGGTCAACATTGTCTTTGGAGGAACGCGAGCATTTAATCGCTTTATTAAAAGATTTCAAAGATGTTTTCACGTGGTCCTACAAAGCCATGCCAAGAATCGATCCTGGGATTGTACAGCACCGGGTCCTTCTTGACCCTGAGGCTCGACTAGTCAAGCAAAGCTACGTAGAATTCGTCCTAATTGGGCACTGAAAATCAAGGAAAAGGTCACCAAGCAGATCAAGGCAGGTTTCTTGTTAGTATCTGAGTACCCGATTTGGTTGGCCAATATCGTCCCAGTGCTGAAGACAGATGGTAGAATCTGGGAGTGTGTAGACTTCCGGGACTTGAACAGAGCCAGTCCGAAGGACGACTTCCCACTACCGCACATTGATGAATTAGTGGATTTCAGTGCTGGCCATGCCTTGCACTCATTTATGATTGGGTTTTTCGAGTATAACCAGATTCTGATGGCACCCAAGAACAGAGAAAAGACTACATTCACCACTCTATGGGGTACCTACTACTACCAAGTTATGCCGTTTGGGTTGAAAAATGCTGGAACTACCTATCAGAGAGCTACGACCACCATTCTACACGACATGATCCACAAAGTGGTTGAGGTGTACGTGGATGACATGATTGTCAAGTCCAACGAATGAGAGGGCCACTACACTACGCTGGAGAAATTCTTTCAACGGATCAGGGAATACAGATTGAGGTTGAACCCACAAAAGCGCACCTTCGAGGTAACGACAGGGAAAATGCTGGGATATCTGATCACACAGAGGGGAATTGAAGTAGATCCCTCCAAAATCAAGGTCATCTTAGAGATGACACCACCAATGACTGAAAAGGAGGTGCGTGGCTTTCTAGGGAAAGTGCAATTCATAAGACAGTTCTTCTCCAAATTAACCTTGACTTGTGAACCACTATTTGGTCTACTGAAGAAAGGAAAGAAATTCCGATGGGACGATCGATGTCAGTTTGCCTTTGAACAGGTTAAGCAGTACCTCCGGAGTCCACCTGTGTTGTCACCACTGGAGCTAGGGAAGCCTCTGATTTTGTACTTGTTAGTGACAGATACGACCATGGGATGCATGCTCGCTCAAGAATCTGAAAATAGGGTGGAAAAGGCCATCTACTATTTGAGCAAGAAGATGCTAGACTATGAGACCCGCCATACTCTCTTAGAGAAAGCTTGCCTAGCCTTGGTATGGTCTACCCGGAAATTGAGGCATTACTTGTTAGCTCACTCTGTAATCCTGGTTTTGAGATTGGATCCTATTAAATACCTCTTTGAGAAATCGGCACTTACCGGTAAGCTAGCCTATTGGTTGCTTCTCGTATCCAAATCTGATCTCAAATATGTCACCCGCAAGTCGGTCGAGGGAAGAGCTGTAGCGGAGTTCCTGGCAGACCACCTGGTAGAAGGAGATGAGGCAGTGGAATACTTGTTCCCAGATGAAGACATTTTGCATGTGGAAGAGGAAACATGCACGATGTACTTTGACAGAGCGTCCAATCAGTACGATTATGGGATATGTGTGTTACTGATAGCGTCTAACAACTCCCATATACCTTTAGCCTTCAAACTCTGGTTCAAGGTATCCAACAATGAAGCAGAATATGAAGCATGTATTACTGGTTTAGAAGCTACCCTAGAACTAGGGGCAATAAGGTTGGATGTCATTGGGGACTCAAACTTGGTTGTTTCTCAAGCAAACGGAGACTGGAAAGTCAAAGAAAAGAAGATGAAGATTTACCATCAAGCCCTGGATATTCTGATTTTAAGGTTTGAAAAGTTGACATTCACACATCTACTAAGAGAGAACAACAAGTTCACTGATGCTTTGGCAACTCTATCCTTTATGGTAGACATCCCACTTGGGGTTCGGATGCGTCCGATTATCATCAAATAGAAATACATGCTGGCTTATAAGACCATTGCCGCGATAGGTGAAGAGCCAAAAAAAACCCATGGTATTACGATATTTGGAACTTTCTGGAAAAGGAGACGTATCTACCAGGGGTAAATGCCAAAGATAAATAGGGAATACGACATCCGGCCATCCAATTTATCATCTGCGGGGGTAAGTTGTATAAAAAAGGTCATCTAGGAATGCATAAACTATGTGGAGGAAGAGGAATCGAAGCGTCTTATGGAGGCTATCCAAGGCGGAGAATGCAGGGCGCATATGAATAATGTGATGCTAGCCTAGAAGATCCTCAGGCAAGGCTATTACTAGTCCACCATAGAGGAGGATTGTATTGATTTTGTGTGGCGATGCCACAAATATCAAATCCATACCAATTGCATGAATATCCGCCGTCGAAGCTGTACAACATGACTTCGCCATGGCCTTTCTCGGTCTAGGAAATCAACGTTATCAACGCAGTCTCGCCAAAAGGGTCGAATGGACATACGTATATCCTGGTGGCGATTGATTATTTTATAAAGTGGGTGGAAGCTCAATCCTATGCCGTGTTGAAGGCATTGCATGTGGCCAAATTTATTAAAAACAACATCATCTACCGGTATGGACTTACGAATGAAATCATCTCAGATAACGGCTCACACTTCAAGAAAGAGGTGGTGGATCTGCTTGAGAAATACAACGTGGATTTTCACAAGTCATCAACATACAGACCACAAACTAATGGAGTTGTTGAAGCCGCAAACAAGAACGTCAAGAATATCTTGCAAAAGATGGTAGAAACCTACAAGGACTGTCCGGAGAAACTGTCGTTCGCACTTTGGGGCTATCGACGTCAATCCGAACATCCACAAGGGCAACTCCTTATTCTCTCGTCTATGGAATGGAAGCCGTTTTGTCAATTGAAATTGAAGTCTCGTCGCTGCGAGTTATGGCTAAGTGTCAGATAGCGGAGGTGAACTGGCAACAGAGCAGGTTTGTGAAGTTAATGTTGTTTGATGAGAGGAGGCTAAAGGCATTGTATCATGTTCAGGGTTACCAGCACAGAATACTAGGGCTTTTAACAAGAAGGTTAAGTAAAGGAATCTCAAGGAAGGAGATATGGTACTGAAAGACAATAGAGCTCCCATCCATGACCCTAGGGGCAAGTTCAGACCCAATTGGACTGGTCCTTATATCATCAAATCTATTTGGTCGAGTGAAGCGGTTATTCTCATGGACCTAGATGGCTGGAATTTTCACAACCAATCAATATGAACAAGTTGAAAAAAAATACTACCCCTGAGAAGCTCGCTAGGTCGGAAACCCAAAAGGGCGACCTAGGCAAAAGTTAGAGCATGAAAAATTGGAAATAAAGAAAAACTGAGCTCGCAAGGTCAAAAACCCTAAAGGGCGACTTTGGCAAAAGTTAGAGCGCAAAAGGAGAGAGTTAATACTCAAGTGAACCTGAACCGAACTACGTAAGGCCTGATTCCCATCTTCGGGATATGTAGGCAACTTCATCCTGAAGTTTGACCATAATCATCTCCGACTCAACTGTCCTGTCCCTTTGCCTGATCAAGTCATCTTTGTCTGTTAGTTTGGTTGTGATCTTCATTTTGGGAAGAATAGCCAGTTACAATGCAGAGCAATAGTGGTATGCAATCAGGGGTGGTTATGATTTGCCAATTCGAGGTTGTATATCTTGAGAATTAAGTCTATGCATGTCAGGCAGTCATCGTTTTCGAAAATGATTTTGGAAAGTTTTAATAAAAGTTTATTTTTCTCAAAATTTTACCTCTTACAACTTAGACCATTTTGGTACCAAAAGGACAATTTTTAGTGCTCATAACTTTAATTCCATTGATTTCAACACTACATTCTCCAGCTCTCTGATACAAATCAAAGTTGTTTTTACATAATAAAACTTGAAAAGAAAAGTCAACGCAATAAACTAGGGGCATAGGCGAGTCAGGTGCTCTAGTGTCCTCTACTCATGCATGCGGAAGCTTCTGTAGCTGAAGTTGGCCCAGTTTGTGCCTCATCCTCGAGCCGAGCCAAGCACTCGCCAGAAAGGGCATAAATGAAACTAGGGCAGGGGCTAGAAGCTCTCTTTTCTTCTAGGCAATGAGGTACCGAGTTAAGTGTGAAGCACGAATCGGGAATAAAGTCGGATATTCTACCCCCTTCTCTGGACAGGACTGATCATGCCCAAACTGGCATCTGAACCGAAAGGAAAAGTAGAACACGCAGTGCGTGAGGCCAATCAACTGAATGCCTGGCTGTCGCGACATGCTGTAGCTCATCTCATTTATGTTAAGCCAGGGGCAACACCAAACTATGGCAGCTGCAGATCTGCTACACATCCAGTTGCACCACCATCCCTCATTAGAAAAGTCCACTAGTTGCTGGTGGAAGAAGTAAGATTGAGCTGAATATTCAGGGCAAGGGTCTACCACTTTCAACTTATCCATGAGCCATACCTAGGAAGGGATGAAAATAAAAGAGATTAATGAATAAGAGATGTGCATGGAGAGAAAAAGTAAAGAAACGACTTTGAGAGAAAATAGAGCATGAGTGCCGAGTAATGTGCGAAACATATATCAGAAAGAGTGGGAAACAATGCCTGAAGAAATAGTGGACTCCCCACAAATCTGGTGGTCTCTCGCCGATAAAAAGCATATAAACCCACCAGGGTCTCAGCCAGCGTCAAACCAATACAACTCTTACCTTCTTTCAGACATTGGGCCACTTCGATCGACCGAATACTAGCTCTGCTGTCAAAAATGTGCAAGCATGCATAAACAGAGGGCATGTTGTCGAAAACCTCACTAGAGAGGGTCGCCTTTGTCACCAATGTCAAAAATCGATGAATCAGGCTAGGTATGTCTAGCTCTCCGTCATGAGCCAAAGATCGAGCTTCGTGCAAAGTAAGCCCACATATTCGTCCCAAAGCCTAGGCGTGGCCAAAACGAGCTAAGGCATGATTTCTTTATCACGCCGAGTTTCCATCAATGCTCAAAATTCTTCAAGAGTCAAGCACATTTCCTACGCGCTGAAACAAAATATATGTGTAATTAGGTCCCAACATCGAACCGCGCCATGGAGAAACGGAAAGCAAAGTGGAGTGCGGTTGAATTAAAAAAGTGCGTTTATGCCAAAACCTCAGAAATTTACCTTTTTCGTGCCATCCAAAGTGGCTATCCAATCCGTGAGCTTCTCGGCAAGGAATATCTCCATTTGTGGAAGAACAGCAGCAAAAATGAGATTCTGCTGAAGAAATCACAAAGAAAGACCTTTTGTAGAAGATAGGGCTGTGAATGGAGGCCAGCTGTCAACCGTCTGGTGGATCCGTCACAGGTGGCCGGCCACCCACTTTTTTGTGGTCTGCCGTCCACTTGTGGGCCTTGTAGTTTTGGCAGTCTAGTTTTGTCTTGTTCTTTGTGTTTTAAGGTCTTATTTTGTGTCTTTTGGTTTTAGCAAGTGTACATATCTGTGTTTGAGTTGTTTTTACTTTGTTTATCGAGTTGTATTTTGGTGGTTGGGTGGCTCATTATCTAATTAAGAACATCGTGCCAATACAAGTTCTTTCTTTTGGTTTCAAATTCAACTCTTTTTTTTATTTCTGCAAATGTGGTGCTCATGATGCAAAAACAATAACTCTTTTCATAAAACTGCAGGGTTTTCCACCGATCATAGCTTTTACAAAAGGGAGTACAAGTTTTCGAAAGCAAAAGTAAAAGCCTAACTGAAGCTATGCTGAACTACCAAAATAAAAGAAACTAAGCAAAAAAGTACAAAAATCACACTAGTCATCTCAAGTTCAAGAGGCCCTCTTCGTCGTCTTCCTCGGAGGGGACTCAGGGGCACTGTCTCCATCAGCACTGCTATCAGAATCAGACTATGAGCCAGAGCTGATATCATCATCTCCGCTCCCTACCTCAAAGCCAGCCTCGGTGTCTTCTCCACTCCTTGACCCCGGGCCGACATCATTGTCCCCACTCTCAGACTCAAACGTCAGCTCATTGCCTCTTAGAGTCATTAGTCTCGGTATCATCGCCACTCAAAACTGGCTCCGAAGAGCAGCTCCGGCCCTGAGCACCCCTATCTCTGCCTCGATCTCGGCGCTCATCTCGACTGCGTGTTGGGGCCTGTCTACCTCTCTCTGTGCCACTAGAGGAGGTGTTGCCGGTGCTGGTGCTACCACTGCTGCTGGTGTCCTCGGTACTAATAGGCTCTAAAAAAAACAAGTGTCGACATTTCAGATACAATGTATGTATTGTCGTTACCAAATGCAGTATGCGGAATGGGTACAAAAGGTACAGTATGAGTACAGTGTGTCAGTGGAGTGAATCAATGTAGTATGGAGTGGTGTGAATGTTACGGTATGAGTATCAGTGTACTAGTGGAAATAAGGTAGTGTGGTGCACAACAATGTGAGATAGCAGTGAAATGTATGCGGAAAATAAAAGAAAATACCTTGATACCGTGGAGACCAAGCAACGTCTCTCTCCTCTGCACCATGCCAACTAGAGAAGCAACCAACTGGAGCAAGCCCTCCATGTACTCAGTGGGTGCCTGCAAGTGCATTTGAATGATCAGTATCTGGATTAATCAATATCTGAAAAGGGAGAGTGCGGTTACAAGCTGTAAGTGTGGTCCATACCTGAGATGCACCCCGGGGTCTGACATACCCGTGCCCTGCCTCGGGTGGCTCTATCGAAATCTGATAAGATGTCCCAGTCACCCATCAACATGTAAGCGCAGTAGGAATCGCCGGCCAACCAGCAACCAGCACAACGGAGGGGCTCCTCCAATATCGACCTCGGCCTCTTGAGCAACCTCTGTAACGCCCCAAAAATTTTGAACTTCAAGGAATATATTATCAATTAAATTCAAGGTTTATCTAAGGTTAGGAGTCTAGGAAACGACACTAATGAGTCCTATGGCCAATGACCGAGTAAGATCCCAGATCGCCGGAGGAGTCAAGTTAGCCTCCCTTCTAAGTCCAGCTTTCTTAGGTAGCACACCACCCTTTTGACAGATCTTAAAAGGCATTGAAGCGAGGTCTTATAAGCAACGCAAAGATAGGCATAGGATTACAAAGTAAATAATTATTACAGTGTCTCAAATTTTTATTTTTATTTTTAAACTTACAAAACGAGTTCCATTACTAATACAATCCAAAAACAATAAATAAAGGCACAATTGGACTAATGAGCGAAATGGTTCCCAAACTTTCTCTAAGGAAAACTTAAGTCTTCAAATGTCTTTGACTCCTTGTTGGCATCGTACGTTTCTTCGATACCTAGCATGAAACGCCATGAGCTTTGAATGCCCAGTAAACGCACACACACCCCATCCCTTTTTCCCAGTCCAATACACAATCACAAATATAACAAGCAAGTAATGAAGCATGATAATTATTCAATAATAAAGGATCACAAGGTTAGGTGTTAGAAATCTAGAAATCCCCAAAGAGACTTCGTCCTCCCAACCACAAGAATCGGACGCGGATTATTCGGTATGCCCTATCTTTTGCTGCTTTGTTGCAGAACTAACCTCAGATGCCTACCAACGGTTATATGCCGCATAGCGCCAATCGCAGGCCTTAAAAGAGACGGTAATAATAGGCTTTGCCCAAATCCCTCCTCACACAAAATACCTAGGGTCCGAATACAACCGCTCCGTTCAAGGGTTCCGAAAACCACTTGCGCAAGACTTTAACTTCCAAATAGGGAACGCATTCCCGTCAACCAATCAATATCTTAGTAATCTTGTCCAAAAATTAGCAACCCATTACCACCCATTAAGTTTCCCGTTTGAGTTAGACAATTTAAGTCAGAGTTAGGACATGCTCTTGAAACAACATCTATTGCACAAGTTTGAACAACTAGATAGCACAAATAAAAGGAAACAAGGTTACATGAGATTCACACATGAAGATAGGCACAAGTAGTTCTAAGCATATTCAAGTAGTTACGGGAATAAGTTCGCACATGAATATAATTTCCAGATTTGCATAAGTGTGAGCACCATCGAAGGATTAAAATAAAATACATAACCCTATGACATGTGAAATATCATATCGAGACATGATCATAAATTAATAAGCATATTTATGAACACAATAGCATGACATACCAATGCCAAACAGAAATTTCAGATTTAGTACCCGTTAAAGATTAAAATCGAAAGGGGTGTTAGAGATTTTTACAGAACTCAGCCTTTCTATGGTTCGTAGAGAATTTAATCTAGTTTTCAAAACATGTTTCGGAAATGTAATAGCTTTTCTAGATTTTTCGTTATTTAAGAAATGTTCCAGTGCTGTCCCAGATTCGTCGACCGTTACGAAAATTTGATTTTCTTACAAACCGCTCACTTTTTTTCAATGAAACCAATTTTAGTTGAAATATGACTCCTTAAGGAAGATTTTGACATAAAATCGAGGTTCATAATAATTTTCTACATTTTTCTAGAAATTTTGAAAGTTGGCTGCGAAAACAGATTCTTAAGGCACAATACTCAAAATAAGAAGATTTGTGAGAAAAGAGATCCACTAAGGGAAAATTTTTGTTTCTTTTGTGATGAAAACATGCTAACTAACATATATTCAACTCAGAAATTTTGCTTGAAGGTGTGCCTTTGGAAAGTTTGAGAGATTGGTATGAAAAAGATAGTTTTGTACCGAAATGAGGGAAAATACAAGAGAGGTAGAATCATGGCTCAACTCTTATCATTTTTAACACAAGTAACTCATCAATAACACATCTGAAAACAATGTTTAGAACCCTTAAGAACATGTATTTGAAAAAGGAAAATGAAAGAGAAGGTTGTGTCGTGGCTTACTTGCTACGCTTGAACAAGAGTGCTCTCCTCTTCCTTCCTCTCCCTCTCAAGACTTCTCTCTTGCTCTCCTTTCTCTCCTCTAGGCTGAAAGTGTGTGGGTGTGTGTTGTTTGTGTATGCCATGCTAGGGGGTGGTGGTATTTATAGGCAATTTTGGTGTAAAAAGACATAGAGGCCCACTAGTTGGAATTGGATGGAAAAGTTTGGATTTACTTGGAGTCTAATGGGATAGGGAGTGATTAGGGAACTTAATCACGGGATTAGACAACATCTAGTTGGTCTCTAGTTGGAGTGAAACTAGTGTTGGGAACAAAACCCTAGATTTAGGGGTACTAGGTATTAGGGTTTCTAGAATATCATAATTACAATTTCTTGAAAATAGGCCCCTCACAATCTCCTAGGGTGGCCGGCCATGGGGAAGGGAGATGGGGCATTTTTTTATTCAATATAGGTACTATGGACACACTTCCCAATGTATATATATATAGATCTCAAATTGATTGATGGTACCTATAGTATAAAAGTACATGTACTAGTTTTTGGGGAAATTCTTGAATTTAATTAAAGAAGTGAGGGTTTGGAATTAAACTCATGTATTGGAACCTTACTTATGTAGAATTAAATTTGAATTAGGCTAAGGAACCTAATTCGGCTAGGATATTCCTGTTTCGATAAAAATAAAAATTAAAAAAAAAATGCTAACTGACAAGATTCGAAATAATTCAAGAAACTGAGGGACCTTAAGGAAATAATTCAAACATAAGGGTTTTTAAAGAGAATACATTTTTCAGGGGCTTCACGTTAAATGTAATGGAATGAGGAGGATTAGAACCTTAATAATGTATTTAATTATGATCTAGTTAGGTCTAGGACTAATGTAAATACGTTCTAGTTAGAAGTACACACATATATATAGCAAATCTTTATAGGTACCAAAGTCATTATTGCTCCAAGATTTCAAGGGATTTGTTTGTACTAAAGCACAATGATTATAGCCTAGGAGGTATGATGTCTAGCCATGTGATGGTGAATTGATGGACTTGTTTTATATATTATATATATATATTGTACAAATCTTGGAAATTGTAAAATATAATGTTAAAAAAGATTTTAGGGTACAAGTGTATATATACATATATAATAGTACTTGTTTGGGGTTAATTTGTGATTTAATAAAAATGTGAGGGCTTGGGCTCAATTAAAGTACCTATTTCAAGTGTGGAGTAAACAAATTAGTGTTAGGAAAATAATTCGGTTTGTATTATCTTGCTTTGAATTTAAAGGTAAATAACTGAACGAAGACTGTGAAAACCGGGAGTTAAGGTTTAGAGCGATTAATCTAAAATTTGAGAGTTAAATAATTAATATTAGAGTGTTAGAAATGATTTCTAAGCTTCTAGGGTCGATTAGGGTTTGTATGGGTTCATCTGTGATGCGTTTTCGGTTCTAGGGTTTAATTTACGAATAATCGACGAACAAAGGGCTTTATTATAATAACTCAAAATTTAGGGACCTAATAAGGTTTACAAAAGTCAAGGGTCTCACAACCTCACCTGCCAAAGGAGTACCTACTGCATCGCCCTCGCGAACTCTGGTCAAGGGTGGCATGAGGTGAGTCTAGATAAAAGTCGCATAATCACCCTCCGCTCTGAAATAGTCGGCATCCAGCCCCACCATAAACTGAATAATAGCCTCGACTGGGAGGCAATTAGCTGTCCTCATGGATGTTGGGGAAGGCATAGGGACGACTAGGACGAGTGAGCCCAGTCTAGCGTATGAAACACTCACCCAAGAACTAGGCAAAGCAGACTTTGCCCTCCAACAATATTCGGTACCGGGAGGTAGCCCAAGCTCCAACATACTGGTCCCTGACTCTAACCATCATCGCCGCCCATGGCTATCGTGTGATCTGCAAATAAAAAATGAACAAGGTGTTAAGTGCTGTCAAATTGTCAGAATATGAATCAGAACAGTAGCACTCGAAATAATTGTGAGTTTCGGATTACCTCACGGGCGACCACTGTGTCAAAGTATCGGCGAAAGAAAGGGAAGGTCATGTCCTCACGACGCCGGCGACGACATTTGCCGTCATATCATCGCGAGTAAGACACGGCTGGAGGGATCTCATCCATTGGCTCTGGAGTAAGAGCCGGGAAATAGGCATAAACCCACAATTGCAAGAAAAAGTCAGCATCATTATCAACGATGCACGAACAGATACAAAAAAGTTCAGCATTATCAACGATGAATGAACTGATACATAAAGTGCAAAGCAGAAAGCACGATGCATGAACATATAGTGAATAGGAAGTGCCAAGCGAAAAGCATAAGTAACAGAATTGAAGGTGCAGTGCATACCTCTCAAGCTCTCCAGTAGCCTCCAACTCTATCTCCCTTCATGCGGTAAGTGGAACTCATATAGCCGTAGAGTGTGGCAAGGCCGGCTCCCTCCCAGTCATAAAATCGAGCTCGAGGTAGGGTCACAAGGGTGTTCAGTAAGTACAAACCCACAGTGTTCCACCTGTTCGCAAACGAGGTAGCACCGAGGGGGAATATCAAGAAGCCCTGGACGTACTACCCTACCTTCTCCTATGTCTCGAGCTGACTCCTGCAGAAGTACTCAGAGAACCAGCTGTATCTGACCATCACTGGTCTGTATAGAAGTGGGCTCACTACCTCACACTCGCTCATATCCATGTCAAAGGGGATCGGATCACCCCTAACTCCTAAGCCTATGATTATCGAGAACTCATAGGGGGTCATCATCATCTCTCTAGCGGAAGAGAAGTGGAAAGAGTTAGTGGTATCCCACCACCTCTCCACTAATACTCTGATTAGGGCCTGGCTAGCCACATGCCGTGAGAGCCCGGTGCAAAATAAGCCAAAGCCAGCCTCATTAACAAGGTCGCAGACTTTGGGGCGGGAGCTCATGATACCAATCTCTGGCCATCACTGCCCCGTAGCCCCTGCAAGAACGAGAGTCCCCCTGTGGCAAAGAAAAAGTGAATCATATAAAGGACAATGATAAAAGAGTAGTCAAATGAAATGCAGTGCAAGAAATACAGTTAAATAAAAAGCAAGAAAGCATGAAAATAAAGTTTGTACCTCAGTAGCGCCATGGGAAAGGTGGGAGTTCGGCTCCCTCAACAAAACATCCTCTGGCATACCACTGACGAAATCGTCAAAACACATCATGCCTCTAAGCGCCATCATGTTCATGTGGGGATGGTAAGTGACCGGATCAAAGGGTCTCATCCGCAATGTTAGTGGCTCAGGCTCAAGCCTTGGAGCGAACTCTGCCTCGAAGTTGACAGCAATGTCCTCTGGTACCCCGCCAGCCTCAGTAACCACCGGCAACTCGACTTCAACAGGGGGTGAAAATGCATGTGTAACCTCAAGAGGGGCGTCATCATGAGGAATGTCATCTGACATCTGAAAAGTGGGTGAAAACTGGTGAAAAAGTGAAGAAAACGAAGAAAAAGATAGAAAACTTGCAAAAAGTCAACCCTAAAAGAGAGAAAATGGGGAAAAAAAAGTCAAAACTCGGGAAAGTTCATAAAACTCAAGAGAAACTCGAGGGAAACAAGCCCAAAGTGTTGAAAACTTGAGAAAATCAACAAAAACAAAATCTGATCGGTTCAAAGTATAAAGGATCAAAGAGGGTTTACGAATAAAGTTTGCGTGGGGCGTTCGAAAAAACGTACAAAGTACAAATCTAGAGAAAGGAAGCACCTAGAGAGAGAGGGAGAGTGATTTCGGCCTTCGGTGTGTGAGAAAATGAGGTGTGGTGATGTGTTTAAAAAGACCCATACTGAAATCCCGTTTTTGCCCCCGATTTTGCATTAGTGACCAGCAGGCTCATTTGTGGCCGGCAGCCCTCTTTTATGGCCTGGTGCTGGTTTTGTTCCTCTTTTGCCCTAAAAGTGTATGAGAGGTTCCCTTTTGGGTCCAGATTGGTTTTCGAGGAGCTCAAAATTGTATTCTGATTACGCCGTTCCCAATACCCGTTGTGTTCCGGCACGCAAACGTGTTCCACCTGCCAATATGAACAAGGTGTATCCTTTTTGAGTATTTTGCAAAGTCGGTAAGTTGGAGGTTGTTACCGAACATCACTTTTGTTCGTTTTGTCAAGTTACATGTTTTTTACTTCTTTTGCATAAAACGTGCACTTTTACATGCTTTTCATCTTGCTTTCAAATTTTGCATAGAACATGCTTTCATTTTGAACATGCTTTCGATTCTTGCATGGAACATGCTTTTAATTAACGTCATACGTCGGTTGTCTATCTTGCATAGAACATGTGTTATCACTGTATTGATTTGCAATCTTGTTCACTTTATGCATCTATCGCACTTGCTCACTTTGTGCATTTATCGCACTTGTTCACTTTGTGCATCTATCGCACTTGTTCACTTTGTGCATTTATCGCACCCACTCACTTTGTGCATCTATCGCACTTGTTCACTTTGTGCATCTATCGCACTTGCTCGCTTTGTGCATCTATCGCACCCACTCACTTTGCGCATCTATCGCACTTGCTCACTTTGTGCATCTATCGCACCCAATCACTTTGTGCATCTATCACACTTGTTCACTTTGTGCATCTGTCGTACTTGTTCACTTCGTGTATCTATCACACACTTTCATTACATTGTGTATCTATTATGCAATCTCATACTTTTTGCATCTATCTTAGGACGCGTGCAACGCGACCCTGAGCGGTTTTTCTCCTCTTCTCACGATTTCAGCGTGATTAGATTATCTTAGGACGCATGAAAAGTGACCCTGAACAGTTTTTCTCCTCTTCTCACGATTTCAGCATGATTAGAGTATCTCAGGAAGCGTAAAATGTGACCCTGAGCGATTTTTCTCCTCTTCTCACGATTTCAGCGTGATTAGAGTATCTCAGGACATGTGAAATGCAAACCTGGCGATTTTTATCTCACCCTGAGCGATTTTCCTCTCCTCTTTTCACGGCTTCAACATGGTTAGAGTGCACGCTTTTACTTCTTTCCATGTGAAACCCATTTTGATTTAAGCTTGAAGCTCATTCACATGTTGTTATCTTGTTATTGCTTAGTGCATCATCTTGCATGATCATGAATTTTCAAAACAGCCGGCTTCGCGAAGCGTGTGAGTCCATCTTTCAAAGTATATTTTTTGTGCATGGCATTTGCATCTTGCCCCTAAACTACGCTGGTTTGATTCCCTACAAAGGGATACATAGGCAGCTTTCGGGCTCAACCCTTTTATTTATGTCTTGATTGTTTGCCTAAGTCTTACGGCCATGAGAAAATGGGTCGTCTTCAGGCTTTGACATTCACTCATGTTATTTCATGACTGTGAGCTGTGTCAAAGAGGGAAAATTATAGACACCCCATTTTTTACGGCCCTTAAGACTTGGGCGCCACTGATTGATCACTCAATGATGAATGTGTACGCTTGTCAAATGCTTGATTTCCTTAGCAGGAAACCTCAGTTTTGAACCTACAACCTTTGCGCCTTGTTTTTGGACCAAAACAGCAGTTTTTTAAGCCTGACTATCTGAGTGCCTGCAGACCCACTAGTAACTCAGCCGCCCACTATTAGTGGCCGGCCACCCCCTTTTAGTGGCCTGTCAGCCACTTATGCCTGCAAACCCACTTGTGGCTCCTATTGCCCACTATAGTGGCCTAATGTCCACTATTAGTGGCCTGTCGGCCACTTGTGTATGTTTTCAAATCTTTTTGCCAACTATGCCAGCTGTCTCCACAGGTGCATGCACGATACCAGCTATGCCTGTATAGATATTTCTGAAGTCATCTCATATATTTCTATCTATAAATGACCCCCTCTCATGTTTTAAGGTTAGAAAATTTTGGAGAGCAAAAAGTTTTGGAAAATATTTCTCTCTCTCTCTCTCTCTCTCTCTCTTTCTTGCAACCTACACAACCTTTGCCTAGAGACTCTAAACAAAACATTAAGGGATCTTGGCTAAGGTGCTTAAGCTTGCATTTTAGCACTTGAGAGTGTGAAGTTAGTGGTTTGGGAATTCAAGGGATCATTCTTTTCAAGAGGTATACATTCTAGTTCTTTTGTACCATCTCTTTCTAATCTTTTCTTGTTGTTTTTGAGTTGTTTCTCACCTGTATTTTTGGGCTGAAACTTGTGGTTTAAAGCCATTAAAGGTAGAGGGGTGGATCACCCTCCTTTGAACCTTGTTTCATAGGCTTTTACCCTCATGTTTCCCACATTTTTATCAACTTTTATTGAGTTTTTTACCACTGATTTTCAAAGGTTTTCAGAGGCTAAAAATCATGTTTTAAGTCCCAAAAATGGAGGGGGTAGCCTCCCCCCCCCCCCCTATGCTTGTTTCCTAGCTTAATTGCTCCATGTTTTTAGCTTACACTTTTAGCTATTTTTCCTTTAATTCCAGCACTGTTTTAGTGTAAATTTGGACTGTTTTAAGAGTTAGTTTCATTCATGCTTTGTATAGTATGCTTATAGTGTAATGGTCCTCATAAGCTTGGTGTTTTAGGCCTTAGCCACCAACATATTTGAGTTAATAACATTTATTTCTCGCTTTCTATACTTGTGTTCACCTTTAGCATCTCTACAATCTCCCTCATTTCTTGGCTTTTTCTCTTTGTTTTGAGAGTTTCTCCAAAAAGAGTGTTGTTTAAGCTTGAAGGGTGATATTATGCTTAATGGTTTAATCCCTTTGGGGGTTCATGACCAACGGCATGATCTCCCTCTCATGCCTAAAACAACATTTGGTTTGGTACTTCCCTCCTTTAGTAGACTTAAAGCTCATCATTGGACTTAATTGACTAATGAATGGAACGTAATTTAAAAAGGGGTAACCAAGGGTTTAAAAATGGAACAAGAAAATAAAATGGTTTGGGTTCAATCGGACGATAATTGAACCCATTGAGTCTTGAGTCATTTCATACTTGTTAGTGATGAAAATGGTTCAAGAATCAATGTCAACCCTTTCTCTTGATCAATCCATGATAGGGAGGAGGTTTTGAGAGTCTTTTATTGTGCATTTATCGAAATTGTATCCCTTGGTTCATAAGTCATCATGCAATGAAATTGCCCCGATTGATGGCTTGCGAATCAAGCCTGCCTCTTTTTTGAGTTGTTTGATGATAAAGAGAGGTAGGGTGGACAAACATTCCTTGAGAATGCTTTATTTGTGCTCTGTTTGTTCTCTGTTGCAACAAGAGAAATTCAACATCAGTGGCTGGTAGGACACTTTTACTAAGCGGCAGGCCACTATGAGTGGCCGGCCGACCACTACTTCTGGGTTGCCGGCCACTTTTTCCAACAAGACAGTGTCCCTTTTCTAGCAAAGCAGAGCAGAGGCTAAGGTGGAAAAACAACGCAATTTTCTAACTGTGCAACAAAGGCATTCCAGTAGCAAAACGGAGGGCATTATCGAGTGGAAATCCACATCCATGTATGAGCCATCCCTTGATTCTCGGGATCCGTTAAAATGATGCTGTAATATTAGTATGTTATACTTAGAGTAGCGGACTTGTAACTAATTAGTTAAATTAGTTAGAATAATTTGTTAGTTGTGTTGTACTTAATTAATTAGCTAAAGTAGTTAGTTAATTTGTGGTGTTGTAATAATTAGCTAGCATTGTTAATTTATTTCATTTAGGTTTGTAATAGATTAGTTAATTCATAGTAATTAGCTCGGGCATTTTTTCGGACCCTCTTATGAGAGGGCAAAACCTGTAATAATGTGTATGTCTTCCAATCCCACGTCATTCTCCCTTTTATTTACTTGCTTATAATGGTAGTGTAGAACATCACGTTTCTTTTAGCATTTCCCATGTTTGCATCCACTTGTCATGCATGCATCAAGACTTGGTTCATCACTCTAACAAGCATTGTCGTTTATTACTTTGTTGAATACGTGTTTAAGCCACATGCTTTTAAATTGATTCACATGTCATAATTAGTGTTACGCCCGAAAATAACCCAACACGAATTAAGTACAACAACCAACATCCATCAAAGAACAATAGCAAAACTCCAACCTTTTCATCATTAATCAATAAGGTTTGTACAAAAGTCCCACATGCGAATTATACATTCAATGATATAGGAATACATGAATCTATAGCATGTAGAACATCAAATCCCAAAAATATAAATAAAATTCCCTTAAGGGCTTACATGTTCCAAGGCTTAAGCCCGGTTACACAAAAATGGTTTCGTGAACCCATACATTTATAGCCCTTGGCTAGCACAATAAATCACAACAAAAAGAGAGTTATTTACTCTTCACCAAAATATGTTCACGCCCTCAACTAGGCAGGATCACCACATCTTTTCCTGTACCAAAATCCCATAAGGGTAAGCATAAAGCCCAATAGAAAATCCTTAATAAAGTATATACATTTATGCAAGATTTCCAATATTAAATGCAAATGCCATGCAATGCCAATTAAAAGAAGATTTCATTTACATGCTCTTTTAAAATGTCATCATGCATAACAACAATTTGAAATCTCAACAATTCCAAAATTTACAATTTTATTCAATAGGTGCGGTAAATACGACTCAGGTAATCCCTAGGTTGGTGTCTGCAAGTAGGCATGACTAGCACTACCAAAAACCCTACTTACCGGTTGCTAACTGGAAGGGAAGTGGTACCCTTTCCGCACGTGTTTTCAGTCTTTCACCTCTAACACTCAAGCCAACTTGATCAATTTCACCCACACCTCCTATCCGGACTTACCAACGTATTTACCCCAAAGTAACTCAATAATTCCCCTTTCAAAAAAAAGTTCTTTTCTCAATGTAAACATTTCAAACTCAATTCAAAATGTATAATTATAAATTGATAGAGGATGTAATGCAAATATAAACAATACTTCATGACAATTCTTAATCTTTAAGTATTTCAACAACAACACAATGTTAACAACAATTCCCATTTTCCTCCCTTCAACATTAATTCACAAAAATGCCATATGTTTAATTAAATCTATCAACCCATATCAACCTTTTCCAAATCCCAATTCTCATAATTCATGAAACTCAACGATGTACCAATTCATGACTACATATGTGTATGCATTTAACAATAAATTCAAGTATGGTCTTCTAATCCTCATACATCGAGAAGTGATCATATTGGCAATAACAATATAAAATTTTCACTCACTCTTTCACTTAATCCCAAGAAAATTTCATAAATCCCCACATTTTTCCAAAACCCCCTATTTCTAGGTTTTTCACAAAAACCCCAACATTACTTCATCTCTATGCAAAACCTTACTAAATACATCATTCTCAAACCCATGTGTTTCAACATTTCAAGAGAACCTTTAAAAAGAACAAAAGATGGATTTCTTCTACAAAACCATCAACTTCTTGAGCCAAAACCCATTTTCAAAATAAATAAAGGAGAACTCTCAAAAAAAAAATCAACCCAAAAACTTGCAAAAACATATATATAACTCTAAATAATTCCCTACCTCAATTTTTGGAGGAGAAAAGAGATGAAACCCTAGAAATTAATGGTGCCAAAATCCAATCTCCACCGTACACTATGTAGCTCTAGAGGAGCTCTTCCACTTTGATGAAGAAACTTGGGTTGAAGATGCAATGGATCTAAGGAGATCAAGAGTTTGAAGAGTTTAGGTGTACGGAATGTAAAGAGAATGGAGAGAAAATGATTTTTAGAGAGAGAGAGATGGACTAAAAGTGATACACACACAGCCCTGAAGAGAAAAAAAATAGAGATTTCGGGCTGCCCAGCATCCCTCACATGCGGCACATGCCCCTGCACGTATGGAGCCTGCTTCCCGCACGTGCGGCACTAATCCCCGCACATGCGGCCCTCCAATCCACACTTCACCCCACACCTGCATATAATGTAGTGTGTAAGGCTAAGAGTGGCCCACTTCCCCGAACGTACGGCCCTTCCCCGTACGTGCGGCCCTGGTCCTCCAGCCCAGAATTTTCCCAGCTCTACTCCCGACATTCCTAACTCAACCTCGCGCCCTTCGGAATAAATGAATTGCTTGGAATCAAACAAAATAAGATACAAAGACTTTAAGAAGGAGTTTTTCCAACAACGCAATCCAACGGTTAAATCAAAGCCTCATACTAAAATTCGATGCTATAACAATAGTAAATCGAGGTTAAATAAAGAGGAGTAGATAAACAACATGACCAGTCCTCACAATTAGTAGCCGAGCCTATTAATTGCATCATTGCATATGTTGCATTAGTCATGTTGTATTAGTTTGGACTATGCATTTTTCTAACTAGTTTCTCTTTTGGCTCGCCTTGGGAATTGGGGTAAGCATTTATTGCTTTAGCATATTGCATGCGTGTGATTGTTGCCATGATAAGCATGAATACCATGGGGCTAAGTGCTTAAATGCTATACATGCTTGAATGCTTGTGGATGAAAGCTAATTGCTTGAATTGGGATAATTTGATGAATGTGCATATAAGATCACTTTTTCAAGTGGTACATGTTTGAAACAATTTTTCAAACAAAACATGAAATCAAAGCATTCTAATTTTTGCAAATTAGTCTATACTTGTGTGTGCATCACATAGTAACAATAGCCTAATAACCAGAACAAGAGCATATAATGTAAATAAAAATCACATCATCATTAGTAGAGACCGATCTTTGATCGGGCAAGTGGGGTGCTCAATTCGTAACCTTCCCCTCTCGTACCTAAGTTCCCGAGCCTAGACAATCTTGGTGATGACGGACACGTGGCCTTTGGCACGAGTCATGGGTTTCCTAAATTTTCCAAAAATATTTAGGTGGCGACTTTGTATTTTTTGGAATTTTGATTCAAAATCGATTTTTCAAAAGAATTGTCAGATTTGGACTCATTTGTGTTTATCTATTTCACATTGCACTTGTGGAATCAGATTCAAAACCACGGGAGTCCGAACTGTAGGGCTAGTCGTATCCGAAAGGAGCACGAAAAGTTGAGCTACAGGTACCTGTTAAAACTTGTTCTGAAAAGTCACAAGTTCTCCTATAAATGGTCAATCCCTCATTTGGATTTTACACTCAATTATTTTTGTTCTTACTTCTGCTATTGCTCTCTGCATTTTGCCGCATTAATTTTTCTATGAGAAAGTGTATAAACTCATAGTGTGTTCATTGTGCGAATAGTTTATAGTGCTACTACTATTCGTCGTAGATTATTTCATCCTAGGAAATAGACGTCCATAATCTGTGAGCACCCAAAGAGGACGAATCTGTCTTAAGGAGACAGTGTTAAACACTGGACTTGATCATTCTAAGAAAATATTTTCTGTAAGTCTTTTCCTGTTTTTTATTTTGTTTTCTTCCTCCTACTCTATTTCCATTTTCTGTTTGGTTTCTATAATTAAACAAATTTTGGAAAATCTTGCTTTTAATTTATTCTTTGTGTGTTCTGTTTGTTGTTAAGTACACAAACAGAATTTAATTTTAATACAGTGAAGATTGTCTAACAATCTTAAGACAGACCTGTTTTCTTTGATAAGTCTTCGTTGTATTAATAATTTCGTTTCATAACCTTGTTTTATTTGAATCCAAGAAAATAATTTTTTGGTTTTTGTAACAAGAAAATTATTGTGTTGTATTTTATTTTTTTGGTTTTAGTAACTAGAAAAGTAAAATTATTTTGTGTTATAACTTATTTTCTAGTTTTAGTAACCAGAAAATTGATTTGTGTTTTGGTTTTGGTTTTTTCTGATTTTTGTAAGCAGATATTATGGCTTCTGCAACTGAAAGTAATACTCCAAATCTGATTGTTACAACAACTTCAGTCCTTATCCAAAACCATGTTCAAGTTTCAATAAGTCATGGCAGCAAAAAAATGTTGTTTTATCGTAGAACTCTTAATCTTTGCCTAGTTTCTCCATGAATATGCTCCAGTGCTTAAAGAGGATAAAAGTGATCAGCAAGTTATTGCCGTGATGGATGCGTGGAAGCATTCTGATTTTCTTTGCAGAAATTACATCCTCAATGGCCTAGACAACATGTTGTATAATGTTTACAACCCTTTGAAAACAGCAAAAGAATTATGGGGTTCTTTGGAGAAAAAATACAAGACAAAGGATGCTGGCACAACGAAATTTGTTGTAGGTAAATTTCTAGATTTTGTTATGGTAGACTCCCAAATGGAATTTCTCAAGTTCAAAGTTTTCAATTAATTTTGCATGATATTCATGCTGAAGGTATTCTCTTAGTGAGTCTTTCCAAGTCGGTGCATTAGTGGAAAAATTATCACCGGCTTGGAAAGATTTCAAAAATTATTTAAAACATAAACACAAAGAGATGACCATGGATGAACTTATTGTAAGACTGAGAATTAAGGAAGATAACCGTAAGGCTGAAAAGAGAAATGGTAAAAGTCCTATTGAGTCTAAGGCCCAAACCACAAGTGCCCAAACCACATAACAAAAAGAGGAAGTTTGTTGGAGATGGTCCTAAATAAGGCGACAACAATGACAATAAAAAGTTCGAAGGAAAATACTATAACTGTGGCAAGACTAGACATTGTGCCTCTGATTGCCGCCACCTTAAGAAGGATCACGAAAGTACAAGCAAAAAGACCACCAATCAAGCCAATGTGAAAGAAGTCGATTACATTTCTGACCAGGTAAATGACATCAATCTCTCTATTGTGGTGTCTGAGGCTAATTTGGTTGAAAATCCCAAGGAGTGGTGGGTCGACACTGGGGCAACTGGACACATTTACGCAAACAAAAAAAAATGTTCACTACTTAAAATGAAGTTGCAAATGGTGAACAACTATTCATGGGAAATTCGTCCACTTCTGCTGTGGCTGGACAAAGGAAAGTTTTCTTGAAGATGACATCGGCGAAGGAACTTACCCTCAACAACGTGCTGCATGTACCAAACATCCGAAAGAATTTAGTTTCTGGTTCTTTATTAAGTAAAAATGGTTTTAGACTTGTATTTGAATCTAATAAGTTTGTATTAACAAAGAGTGGTATGTATGTAGGTAAGGGATACATGAGCGATGGTCTCTTCAAGTTGAATGTAGTGACTATTGTACCAAAATCTGCTATGAATATCCATAACACATCTTTTGCTTATATTCTTAAGTCAAATTTATGGCATGGTAGATTAAGATATATGAATTTTGATGTTTTGCGTAGACTAATTCGGTTTGGATTATATACCAAAGTTTGAAATTGATTCTAATCATAAATATGAGATATGTGTAGAAACAAAACTAACTAAAACTCCATTTAAATCAGTTGAAAGAAAAACCGAACCTCTAAAAATTAATTCATACTGATGTGTGTGATCTTAAATTTGTTCAAACTAAAGGAGGCAAAAAGTATTTCATCACATTTATCGATGATTGCACAAGATATTGTTATGTATATTTACTTAGAAGTAAAGATGAAGCCTTGGAAATGTTTAAACTCTACAAAACTGAAGTTGAAAATCAACTTGATAAATCATTAAAATGGTTAGAAATGATAGGGATGGTGAATATGATGTACTTTTAAATGAATTTTGTGCACAACATGGCATTATTCATCAAACTACAGCACCCTATTCTCCACAGCAAAATGGAATTGCTAAAAGAAATAATAGAACCCTTCAAGAAATTATGAATGTCATGTTACTAAATTCAGGCTTACCGCAAAACTTGTGGGGGAAGCAATATTATCTGCTAGTTATGTTCTTAACAGAATACCCCACAAAAAAACAAATAGCACTCCTTATGAATCGTGGAAAGGTTAACCACCTTCCTACAAATACTTAAAAGTGTGGGGGTGTTTGGCAAAAATAGAAGTTCCTGTTCCAAAAAATACTAAGATAGGACCAAAAACAGTGGATTATATGTTTATTGGTTATGCGCATAATAGTAGTGCATATCGGTTTCTGACTTATAACTCAAAAATATCTGATATACATGTGAACACTATTATAGAGTCAAGGAATGCTGTGTTTTTTGAACATGCTTTTTCTTACAAAAAAATGACAGGAATTAAGTTCACAAGAAAGAACTTATGATTTTACACAAAGTCAAGAGACTAATGACAATCAACTGCAAGAGACTAGTAATGGTCACAACCAACAGGATTTAACTAATGATGAACCAAGACGAAGTAAGAGAGCGAGAATATCAAAATCCTTTGGTCCAGATTTTCTGACTTACCTGTTAGAAAATGAGCCTCAGAGCTTTAAGGAAGCAATGTTAGGTCCTGAAGCACCTTTGTGGAAAGAGACTGTTAATAATGAAAATTGAATCCATTATGCAAAATCATACTTGGGAATTGGTGGATCTTCCACCCGGTTCTAAACCTCTTAGGTATAAATGGATATTCAAGAGAAAAATGAAAACAGATGTTTCAATAGACAAGTATAAAGCAAGACTTGTGGTAAAAGATTATAGACGAAAGGAAGGTCTGGACTATTTTGACACATATTTCCTCGTGACAAGAATAACATCCATCCGCATGCTTATTACCATAGCAACGTTGTCTAATTTAAAGATACATCAAATGGATGTTAAGATGGCTTTCTTAAACGGTGATATAAATGAAGAGATCTATATAGAGCAACCCAAAGGGGTTGTAGTGCCAGGGCAAGAAAAGAAAGTTTGTCGACTTGTACAATCTCTTTATGGATGAAAACAATCTCCTAAGCAATGGCATGAAAAATTTTATCATGATATGCTTACTAACGGGTTTAAGATAAACGAATGTGACAAATGCAACTATGTTAAAAACACTGACAAAGGTTATGCCATCATTTGTCTTTATATGGATGACAAGCTTATCATTAGAAATAGTCAAAACATGATCAAACACTACAAAAATTTGAGATTTTTGCGATGGCACAATGCCGTCGCTAATACTCCTAATGCCGTCTCAAAAAACTTTTAGCGGCGGCAAATGACTTTTAGTGACGGCAAAGGGAGGGTCACAATAAAGGGCGTTGCAAAAACCTTTTAGCGACAGCACCTTTTTTTCGCAACGACAATTATTACCTTTTGCGAAGGCAATTTACTATCGTCTATAATATGTAAAAAATTGAGACCTTTTGCGATGGCATGACCACTGTCGCCAATGGTTCTAATGTTTTTTACCACAGTATGGTGTCCTCACCACCAAAAAAAAAAAAAAAATGCAATAAAATTTATTAAAATTACCTGTTTCTTGAGACGGTGTGGTGTTGTCGCCCCAAAAAAAAAACTATAATAAAATTATTAAAAATATTAAAATTACCTGTATTAAATGAAAAAAAAATTGAAAAAGAAACCAATAATTGCATAATAATATAAAATTTTCTATATAGAAATAATAATTTCTCCATAATAAAAATATTCTTGCATTCATAACTACACATCAACAAAATTACCCCACTACATAATGTTCCATAATACATATATAATGTTCAAATACATAATGTTGTTCACAATTGAAAATAACATAAACCAAAATTAAAAAAATTTCTCATCATTCTCTGTGGGTAACAAAAACAAAAGTTAATCACATTCTTCACAGGCATGCATTCCACAAGAAGCAAACTCCTACTCGGGAAATATCTGAAAACAAAGAATAAAAATAATTAATGACAATATAATTATGTGTTAATATGTTAATTACAAAAAAAAACCATAAAAATTTAACTACTATACAATTACAAAGATGATTAAGTAAATAATTTTACATAGACAGAAATCCGACTCTAACTCCCAAACCGAGAACCCGATTCGAGTCTCATTTTCTCCCACAAGTCTCTCGTGCCTAGGCTGTCATGTGTGCCAAGTTTCGTGCTAATCCGACGCCGTTTGGTGATTTTGGGGCATCAACACCTCAAATTCTAAGTTTCTTAAAGAACTAATTTGCCTAGACCGAAATACGGCTATAGCTCCCAACCGGGAACCTGATTCGAGTCATGTCTTCTCCCACAAGTTTCTCGTGCCTAGGCGGTCATGTGTGCCAAGTTTCGAGCTAATCCGACACTGTTTGGTGATTTTGAGGCGTCAACACCTCGAATTCTAAGTTTCTTAAAGAACTAGCTTGCCTAGAGTGAAATCCGGCTTTAACTCCCAAACCGAGAACCTGATTCAAGTCCCGTCTTCTCCCACAAGTCTCTTGTGCGTAGGCGGTCGTGTGTGCCAAGTTTTGTGGTAATATGACGCCATTTGGTGATTTTAGGGCGTTAACACCTCGAATTTTAAGTTTATTAAGAAACTAATTTGTCTAGAGTGATATCTAGCTCTAACTCCCAAATCAGAAATCCGATTCGAGTCCTGTCTTTTCCCACAAGTCTCTCGTGCTTAGGCGGTTGAGTGTCCCAAGTTTCGGGCTAATCCGATGCTGTTTGGTGATTTTGGGGCGTCAACACCTCGAATTCCAAGTTTCTTAAGGAGTTAGTTTTCCTAGAGTGAAATCTGGCTCTAATTCCCAAACCCAAAACCCAATTCGAGTCCCGTCTTTTGCCATAAGTCTCTCATGCCTAGGCGGTTGTGTGTGCCAAGTTTCGTGCTAATTCGACACCGTTTAGTGATTTTGGGGTGTTGATACCTCAAATTTGAAGTTTCTTAAGAAACTAATTTATCTAGAGTGAAATCTGGCTCTAACTCCCAAACCGGGAATCCAATTCGAGTCCCGTCTTCTCCCAGAAGTCTCTCATTCCTAGGCAGTCGTATGTGCCAAGTTTTGTGCTACTCCGACACCGTTTGGTGATTTTGGGACGTTAACACCTTGAATTCTAAGTTTCTTAGAAACTAATTTGTCTAGAGTGAAATCCGGCACTAACTCCCAAACTGGGAACTCGATTCGAGTCCGTCTTCTCCCAGAAGTCTCTCGTGCCTAGGCGGTCATGTATGCCAAGTTTTGTGCTACTCCGACGCCGTTTGATGATTTTGGGGCATTAACACCTCGAATTCTAAGTTTCTTAAGAAACTAGTTTGTCTTGAATGAAATCTGGCCCTAACTCCCAAACCAGGAACCTAATTCGAGTCCTATCTACACCCACAAGTCTCTCGTGCCTAGCGGTCATGTGTGCCAAGTTTCGTGCTACTCTGACACCATTTGGTGATGTTAGGGCGTTAACATCTCGAATTCTAAGTTTCTTAAGAAACTAGTTTGCCTAGAGTGAAATCCGGCTTTAACTCCCAAACCGGAAACCCGATTCGAGTCTCGTCTTCTCCCACAAGTCTCTCATGCCTAGGCGGTCGTGTGTGCCAAGTTTTGTGCTAATCCGATGCCGTTTGGTGATTTTAGGGCGTCAACACCTCGAATTCACGAGGCTGAAAAAGAATGACAAAAATATTACTTGAAACCCTTCCATGAGGCTGAATTCAATGTTAATGGTAGACATGACCTTTTACACCTTGTGTTTTGCTTCTTTGTGTGGTTAAATTCCAACCCATATGAATAAATAAGCAAAAGCAAACCTAAACCGCACTTCCATATCTATGATG
The DNA here is from genome assembly GCA_030407325.1 of Camellia japonica. NCBI lineage: Eukaryota > Viridiplantae > Streptophyta > Magnoliopsida > Ericales > Theaceae > Camellia > Camellia japonica. The sequence goes on along the minus strand of JAPPVO010000007.1, from coordinate 73,057,090 downwards.
CCATGAACACATCAAAATGCTTGTATTTTTTAACTACTTAAAATCTCATATTAATAGCTAAGGGAGCAATCAAGATTCAACTACCTACTATATTTGCATCCATTAGCAGTTCAGACCCTAGATTCTTTTAAATTAATATAGTAAACTATCAATATGGATAGAACATAATTTGCTAGAAATCACATTAATATCAACAGTAAATGAAAAGCTACATCAAAGCATGCACACATGCAACTCTAGATGTGATAGCAAGCAAATAATAATCATGATCATATTCAGAACCATCTAGATGTGGTAGCAAGCAACTTTAAATCATTTATTTGAAGCATTTGTTTAACGTGAAGTTATTCTAGGATATTAAAAAAATAGAAGGGTTATATACCACAATGACCAACACTGCAGCAAATTTAAACCCCTCAAAAACAATGTCATGTACCTTTAGGGATTAACGAATTTAAGCTTGGTCTTATTTATTACCCCTTGGTTAAAGTTTTAACACTAAATTTAAATCCAAATTGTGTTTTAGAAGATCTAGCTTTTGTTGATTCCTCACATATAACAATTATGAAATATCTGTAAGTTGACAACGACAATAGCATTTCATTTCAATTAAGGAAATGCAAATACTATTCATTAATGTCCATAGAGTATTAAAGAAAAATTAAATTTCAAATAACATCATATTCTATTTTTTCATTCCCTCAAATATCAAGACTTGTTTGTGCTCTTTTAAATCACACAATTTATAACAATTACAGCAAAAATCACTACCCACTTGAAGATTGTATCACCTGTTAGTAATCAAATAAATCATAATGTAAATAAGCATATCACTTAGTTCTAGAGTGTTATGATGGTAAAATAAGTGAAAACAACATTGGTCTTTTTCTCTTTGGACAGGGAGATATTTTAAATGTTTAAGTACTTCAAGGCCTATTCTTAGAATTAATTTCATATTTTTTTAGACATTCTTTCGATCTTAAAATGAACATTTAAAATTTTTAATTAATAATTTCCCCCCCCCCTCCCTTTTTTGGTTCTCTTTTTGGTTTAACTGTAATTGTTCTAAGAATCATAAATTAGTCTAAAGTAACTCTCTATTTTTTTTTTATAATTATATTTTTGGTAATAACAGCCATATGCATCCACATACATTCACTTCAACTTGCCTCATTCAAAAATTTAAAATTACACATCATAAACAAGAAGAAACGATGATCTAGACCCTTTCATTAATATGGAAAATCATATTGGCAATTTAGCATACAGAATAAAATATTTAACATTGATTTTTCTTTAATTTTCTTAAAGAATATATTAGGCCTGTTTGGTAGAGCTTATACGCTGCTTATTTCAGCTTTTAGCTTAATTTAAGCAAAAATATTGTATTTGGTGCAGCTTAAGTTAACCAGCTTATAGCTTAAATCAAGCTATTTCTCAGCTTATCTGAAAAGTTGGTCAGGGGTGCTTAAATTTTTGACTTAAGCGTGCAGCTTGTGTGGGGGGGCTAAAATTTCGTCAATACTCAAATATTAATATTACTTAATATTAATATTAATATTAATTAAAAAATTAAAATTTGTATATTTCTAAAGAAAAAGAAAAAAATCAATATTAATTGAAAAATTAATTGGTATTAATTATTAATAAATTCATATTATATATTTTATATTAATTAAAAAATAAAAAATTGTATATTTCTGAAGAAAAAGAAAAAAATCAATATTAATTAAAAAAAATCAATATTAATTGGTATTAATTATTAATAAATTAATATTCTATGCTTTTGTAATGAATTAATTATTAATTGATACTAATTAATAACAATTGTTGATTATTAATATTAATTGATACTAATAAAAATTAAATATTAATCTTAATTTATACTAATTAATAATTTTAGTATTAATTAAGACTAATTAAGCCATTAATTGATACTAATTAATAATTTTAGTATTAATTGATACTAATTAATTTATAATGGAAAATAATTGTGACAATAATACTTCCATTCATTTTTAGCAAATGTATCAATTTTTATATTAATTGATACTAATTAATACTAATTATATTAACTTTTATTAATGAAAATTAAAACTGAAAAGAATGACAAAATAATCATTTTTATATTATATAAGGTTAGAAAGGACAATTATACAATAAAAAGCTATTTTACAGCTTATTAACCAAACAATCTCTGCTGCTTAAATCCAAAATCCCACAGCTGTACCAAACAAGTTAACAGCTTATGTTCACAGCTATAAATCATAATCTGTTAAGTTATAATCTATAATTAGTTTTCCATAGTTCTACCAAACGAGGCCATTGTATAAATTGATAAAATGTTTAACTATTGTTTTTTTTTTTTTAATTGTATTAAAGACTCCTATATATAAATCCACAACAATTGACAAATTAATGTTTATAAGTTATAAATCCAGAATGGTACACCAAAAGGTAGTGGTATGCTCATGATAACTAATTGATACACAGCTACTTCACCTAAAATTCCGATCGAATATGAGAAACTTAAACTTCTAGGTTGGAGAAAATTCAGAAGAGACATACAAACTACTAGCTTTTCCTTTGAAACTTATAATCAAACATGAAGAGTGAATTGATTGCAATATTACCTGACTACTATCCCCATCCACAAGATCACTCGTGGCAATTCTACACTCATACATAACCAGAGGCCCTGTTTTGCTTACTTCTACAATCAAATCAAATTAAACCCAAATCAAAATGTGAACATCATGCTAAAGATTATTTAAAAAAAATTTAAAAGGACAAAAAGACAACCTCCATTAGCTACTTTAGCAGGATTAGCAAACAGACCTCTTCAGACCATATATAGATATGAATATCTACAAATTTCAGCATTGTAGAAGAATCTGTAGGCAAAGCAAGTACTAGCCAAAGAATTTTGTTTTCATGATAACCCACTTAAGATAGTATATCCTCGATGCTGAAAAGCTAATTGAAATTGTCGAACAGATCGAGTAATTGTTCTCATTTCAATCAGAATGAAACAATCCAATGTTGAAGTGCTTCAAGAGTAATTCACAAGAATCAAAATGTAAAAACTTTTGAAACATAGGACTGAAATATTATAATTTGGTAATCATATTAATAGAATAGAATATATTCTCACAACTATACACAATTATTGACTTTTTAGGAAGTCCTACAACTCAAAAAATAATTACCAAATATCACTAAAAAGTGATCAAGGTTAAAAATAAATAAATATTAAAACAGGGGATAGATAAGAATCAAAATTACATAATTAGGTTTTCTTTTGAGTTACCATCACATCATAGATCTAAAAATTGATACATTTCCATTCGTTTCTTAGGTTCTCCAAGCAATCCTACAATAAAAACAAACACCTATATTGCATAGCATAGTGCAATTATCAAAACCCACAATCCTACAACAACTTTGATATAAAAACTATAAATCCATATAATATATAGCTAACACAATCCATATTAAACCAAATTAGCTCCAGAAATTTACCTCAAAGTCATTCCGTTGTGCTCCGGAGACCTCAAGTGCTTTGACATCGAAGGAATCGATCCGAGGGCCTACCTAATAAGTCTTTGCTCGAAATTATCATCATCGTCTAAATCCATGCCTATTCGAAGTGGCAAATCTTCATCATCCTCCTCGTCCTCATCTTGAAATACCGATCGAGATTCAATCAAATCCATTGTCGATAACCTCCCGTTCTCTCTCTCTGATCCATCCTCCACCATACTTTCTCTCTCTAGATTCCAAGCCGAGGCTGAGATCGATTAAAGGTCGTGTCTAATCTGTGAAAATTGATGCTCCATTTTTGTGTGTGCAAGTATGAGTGTGGATATTGGAACCCTAGAAACTGGTGCAAAGATTGGCGATTGAGAGAAAGAGAGAGGGTTTTCATTTTCTAATATTTTAACTTCTTTAGGTGTTTGAAAATTTCTTATTTTCTTATTTCGCGCTTATTAATTTTCATTTTGGCGCCTTGGTTTTTCTGGTCACAAATGAAAATTTAAGGTAGCGTTTAATAACGTTTACGCTTTTTGTTTATGTTTACAAAATTTTTATAAATTAGTTTTTGTTTATTTTTAAAAAAACATAAATTACAAACGCGCTTGGTTTGAACAAAATATTTAAAAAAATTAAAAAACATAAACTAAAAAAGATGTTTGTCCAGGCCTAAAATATTTATATTTATTTCTTTATTATTTATGGCGATAGGATCATACACATTATAATTGAAAAAAAAAATTTTGATGGGAAAAAATTAATTAAAAAATTAATTGAAAAAAATTAACTAGAAAAATTAATTGAAAAAAATATTTGAAAAAAAAATAATTAAAAAAAATTTTTAGTCAAATTTTTAAATTTCTGTTTAAAAACCAACGTAAACTCATTTTTTGAGTTTACAATCTTTTTTCTCAAATTTATAAACTGAGACGATCATTTATAAACCAAAAAAATTATCAAACAAGTTTTTATAACAATTTTGTAAATTTTTGTAAATATAAACTAAAAACTGAAAACGAAATAGTTACCAAACAGGCCCAATAATGAATTCATGGCTCGTTTAGTAATTTTTTTATTTGCGACAGGGGTATTGCCGTCGCCGATGACCCGTATTTGCGACGGGGGGAGGTTGTCATAGCAAAAAAAAAAAAAACTCATTTTTTTTCCAAAAACCTCCGTGTCCATTTTGCTGCGCAATGAAAGCTAAGAAGGAAGAAAAACAGAAAATGAGAGAGAAACAAGAGATGATCGACAAGACAGAGAGGGAGAGAGAGAGAGAGAGAAAGAGATGAATGAGAGAGATATAGAGAGAGACATAAAAAAGCGAGATGAGAGAGATAGAGAAGAGAGATAAGTGAAAGAGAGAGAGAAGAGAGATGAGCGAGAGACACGGAGAGAAAGAGACAGAAAGAGAGACCCATTTCATTTTTTGACTTTTTCCTCTTTCAACAACAATGGGCTCAGAGAAAGAGATGAGTATGATTGAGAGAAATGAACGATTGAGATAGAAGAGAGATGAGTGAAAGAGAGAGACACACACACACACAAAGAGAGAAAGAGAAAAAAAGAGAAAAACAAGATGAGCGAGAGATAGACATACACACACACACACACACACAGAGAAAGACAGCAAAAAGAGATGAGCAAGAGATATATATATATATATCGAGAGAGAGAGAGAGAGAGAAAGAGAAGAAAGCCAGAGAGAAGAGTGATGAGCGAGTGAGAGAGACACAAAGAGAGAGAGAGAAAGAGAGAAAGAGAAAAAAAAAGAGAAACAAGATGAGTTAGAGAGAGAGAGAGAGCAAAAAGAGATAAACAAGAGATATAAAGAGAGACATAGAGAGAGAGAGAGAGAGAGAGAGAAAAAAAAAAGATGAGCAAGAGAGATAAAGAGCGGAGAGAGATGAGAGAGCCAGAAAGAAAAGTGATGAGTATGAGAAAGAGAGAAATGAGAGATAAAGAGAGAGAGAGAGAAGAGAGATGAGCGAGAGCGAGGGAGAGAGAGAGAGAGAGAAGAGAGAAAGAGGCCTATTTCATTTTTTGACTTTTTTCTCTTTCGACAAATGATTAAGAGAAATGAGAGATGAGCAATTGAAAGAAGAGAGAGAGAGAGAGAGAGAGAGAGAAGAAAAAAAAGAGATCGATAAATCGAGAGGGAGATCAGTAAATTGAGAAGAGGGGAGGGAGAGAGTGAGCAATGCGAGCACAGTGTGTGTGTGAGAGAGAAAGAGAGAGAAAGACACAGACAGACAGACAAAGAGTGATGAGTGAGAGAGAGAAAGTGAAAGAAAAGAGAGATAAGCGAAAGATAGAGAGAGACAGAGAGAGAGAACAAGATGAAAAAATGAGTGAAACACTACAAAAATTTTAGTTTTTTGCAACAGAAAAATGTCGTCGCTAATACTTCTAATGTCGTCTCATCAAAACTGTCTCGCTTTTTCTTTTTCTTCTTTTTTTTTTTTTGGCGACGGCACCTATTACTGTCACAAAAAACTCTCTTATTTGCGATTGTAATTCATGTCGTTGCAAAAAACAGCTTTATTTGTGACAGCATAGGTTACCGTCACGACGGCAATTGTTACCATCTCAAAAATTTGTTTTTTTTTTAACAAGAAGGGATGTCGTCCCTAAAAACCCATTTATTGGCGACGTCAAGTGGTGCTGTCGCAAAAAATCACTTTTTGCGACAGTAAGTGATGCCGTCGCAAATGCTTTCATGTTATAAAGCCCCGTTTCTTGTAGTGAAATCAACCAAGCAAATGCTGAACATAAGATTTGATATGAAAGAAATGGGGTCGTAGATGTAATATTAGAAATGAAAATTACTAAAACATCTCATCGATATGCATTATCTCAATCTCATTATATTGAGAAAATTCTTGGTAGACATATCAAGGATGATGTGAATGTAGCAAGAACACCCGTAGACATCAGTTTTTATTTATCGAAAAATAAAGGTGATGCGGTGTCTCAGTTAAAATACTTCCAAATCATTGGAAGCCTAATGTACCTAATGAATTGCACGCATCCTGATATAGCTTATGATGTCCGTAAATTGAGTAGGTACATTAGTAACCCCGGAGAAGATCATTGGAAAACAATCATTCGGCTTTTTAGATATCTAAGATTTATCCGTTATGATAACCCTGTTCTGTATTATGCTAATTAATCTCAATTACGAATGTGATTATTATGTGTTTAACATAATTTTGAGTGTTATTTGTATGAATATATGTGGTTTAGAATTTCTATCTGTTCACCGTAGGGAAATCTGTTCAATTTTCTGCTTTTGAATTTAAATTGAGGGCCGTATCGGCCACAGAAACCGAAATTTACTACGCCATCGTGATTAGCGTAATTTTTAGAGCCTACGGTGAAATTTAATTAAAAATTGATTTAGATCAAAATAATTAGATTCATAATGACTAATTAAAGCACCATTACTTAATTTTAAGTAATTTGATTAAAAGAGCCTATAAATAGGCTCATTCACACTCAATTCCTCTCTTTAAATTCATTTGGCTGAAATTAGCTCTCTAGAAAGAGAGAGAACCAAATTTAGAGAGAGAGAGAGAGAGAGAGTGAAGGCAATTGAAAGTTTTGATCAAGAAGCTTGGGAATCTTGAAGATAAACTCGAGAAATAGCTAAAATTTCGAAGATTGAAGCTCCTAGGTGAGTAGTTGAGCAAAAATTTAAGAGTTTAAATTTGTAATTTTGTGAATTCAAAGTTAGATGGCAATTGAGATCATAATTGAGTTGAACTTGTTGAATTTGGAACTTGTATGTACATGCATGTTTAGAATTGCCATGAATTTGCATAATCTAACATGTAGCTTGATAATTATGAAAAATTAAGTGTTGAATCATACATGCAAACAAGGTTTTGTTAAGTTACATAATTATAAGCATCATTGGTACCATTTGAAATGGGATTAGAGTCAAAAATTTGCATGCATGCTTGATTGATGGAGATATGAAGTTATATGAAGTTGGATGCGTTTGCTTTGACCATGCCAAGAGAGATGTTGGTTAAATTGAGAATTTGATCATGGTTTTGAATAATTGGTTTCAAATCTCCTATGCTCTCATGTTATGTAGTCATATCCCATGTTTTTGGTACCTAAATTCGAGCTTTGGAGCCTTTGAATGTTGAGTTTGAACATCAAGAACAATTCTGGAAATTCCAGAATTTAGCGTGTCCGCTCGAGCGGGGAAAGGGCCGCTCGAGCGTGAAATGCTAGTTCCTAGAACTTTTGCAGACATGGATGTCCGCTCGAGCGGGGAGATTCACGCTCGAGCGGGGAGCCATGTAGTGTGACTTTCAGCTCGAGCGCCCGAATTCACGCTCGAGCGTAAAAATGAGGCAACCAGTACTTTTGCAGACCTAAGGGGTCCGCTCGAGCGTCCAAGTCCACGCTCGAACGGGGAGCCCTGTCTCTGAAATTTTGAAAATATGCTTTGTGTTTCATTTTTCCGTTCTCTTTCATTTCTAAACACTCTTAGGCATACATTAAGCATTGTAAATGAGTTAAAAGGATAAGAAAGAAGCCTAAGAGGAATGTGTGAATTAAGAACGGATTGAATCGTTTGTGACCCATTATGTTCATGAAATGTGTAGGGTCAAGCACGAGAGCAAATCCACGGGTAGATCACTGTGAGTAATATCTTAGTAAAGATATTTTGAAGTATGTTATTTGTCCAATCGCTTATTTCCATATAAGTCTTATAAATTTGCTAATTTGAATCGTGGACAAATGTTTGTTATGCCATATGGATGGGCCAAAGGCCGTTGGATACAAGTGATTGGGCCGAAGGCCGTTTGACATGCATAAATGATTGGGCCAAAGGCCATATGACATGAATGATTGGGCCAAAGGCCATTTGACATGAATAAATGGGCCGAAGGCCGTTTGACATGAATAAATGGGCCGAAAACCATTTGACATGAACGAATAAATAAATGGGCCGAAGGCTGTTTGACATGAACGAATGAATGAATGGGTCGAAGGCCGTTTGACATGAACGAATGAATGAATGGGCCGAAGGCCGTTTGACATGAATGAATGATTGGGCCGAAGGCCGTTTGATACGAATGAATCGGCCGAAGGCCGTTTGACAAGAATGATTGGGCCAGAGGCCGTCGGACACGAATGAATTGGGATCAAGGCCGTTTGATACGTTCGGGCTTGAAATCGCCTATTGTACAAAATAAAATTCTAAATGGGGCCAATCCCGTTTGATATATGTGAACCTCCTTTGTGTACCTTCTTTATTTGATATTATTCATTGGGCTTTCGCTCACACTCATTCATGTGTATGTAGGTGAGCAAAGAGATGTCCGAACCCAGCCCCGGTGAAGTGTGAGAAAGGTCAAGTTTTGAAGAGTCAGCCTTAGCGTCTCACGCACGAGACTCATTTTTGTCCTTTTGTTCTTTTGTTATATTATATGTTGGCGAAAACATTGAATTACCCTTATATATAAGTTTTGGCTTGGCTGACTAAGTTTTGAATGATCCTGTGTGTGTATAACACTTTAAGTTGATTTCCTTTTTGGTGTGAGTTATTAATGAATACAGAGATGGGTTATTTGATGTGCCATGTAAGCACAGCTCTATGGACAATTTGTAAGTTTGCTTCCGTTTAGGCCCTTAACTCTGATGGAATACCTTTTGTCTGGTTTGAGGCTGCAGGTAATCCCTTAATTACTGACCAATTATGACCTTAACCCATAGGGGCGGGTTCGGGTCATGACACCCGTGATCATGGTTTGAACTTTACTTGATATCCTGCGGTACTGGAAGGTTATTGTGATGCCAATTGGATATCCGATACTAAAGATTTAAAATCCACTAGTAGATATGTTTTTACTCTAGGAGGCGTTGCTATTTCTTGGAAATCCATGAAACAAACATGCATCACACGATCCACAATGGAATCTGGGTTCATTGCTTTAGACAAAGCAGGAGAAGAAACAGAATGGCTTTGCCACTTCTTAGAAGACATTCTAATGTGGCCAAAACCTGTGCCAGTTATTTGCATTCATTGTGATAGTCAATCTGCAATAGGAAGGGCACAGATTCATATGTATAACGGTAAGTCACGACACATTCGTCGTCAACATAATACCGTAAGGCAATTTCTCTCAAGTGGAATAATCTCAATAAATTATATAAAATCTAAAGGGAATATTGCAAATCCGTTAACGAAAAGTTTGGCAAAAGAGTAAGTGTATAGTTCATCAAAGGGGATATGATTAAAGCCTATTATATAAGAGTCATCATAATGGTAACCCTACTTAGATGACTGGAGATCCCAAGAACCAAGTTCAAAGGGATAACTAAGTTATGTGTGCCTTCCCAGAAATCACCAAGGGATTAAAAGCCTTATCCATTCATATGGTGAGAGTGATATCTACAACATGTGTTGTTTGCAGAAGGTTCAAGGTCGAAAGCTACCTATCTGATGCAAGATATTTTCGATTTATACTCTTTCGAAAAATTCTACATATTATTGCATTTCTATTGCCATCAAATTACATTCATGTAGGAGTTTGTAAGAAATGGTTTGAAAAAATTGTTTAGCAAAAATAGTTTTTTTTAAACTTTGGTCTAATTTTTAGGTAGGACCCATGTGCCAAAGTTGGCGGGTCCATGTGGCAACGCATTCTTTGCCGTGTTACAATTCATGTCGTATATTTGGTTTCTCAAAACCATTATTGGGTGAATGGGAAATCGATGCCAAATTTAGCTCCATGAAAATGGTGTTTGGGTGAAGTTTCCATAAAATGATGGAGTTAAAGGTCTGTCCCACATTACTTTGGTGGGCAAACTTTGTATGGGTATATAAGCCTTGTGTTTACAACTTGGGGAGGGCCCCAAGGGGTACCCAAGTTTTGTAGAATAGTAAAGTTATGGGCACAGTGGGCTAGACCCATTGGACCCAAAACAAACACACGTGCGTGCGCACGCGCAGTCTGCGCCATTCGTCCGATCGATCAGGAGAGCTAGACTGGGCTGGACTTAGGTACAGGTGCATGATGTGAGGTTGGGTTAGGCTTGTCTGGCCCAATGCTTATCTTTTTGGGCCAAAAACATTTGAATTTTATTTTTCTAAAATTAAATTCTTACCATTTGGAATTTGAATTTCGGTTTGAAATTCAAAATTAATTCGTTTGGTCCAATACACCTATTCCTCTTTACTGAACAGGTTCGTACCTGTTTAAATTAAACCGGAACAGGTTTTATCTGTTCAAATTTAAACCTGAACAGGTACTATACCTGTTCATATCTGTCCGAACAAGTTTGGTACCTATTAAATCCTGTTCTGAAAAGTCACAAGTTCTCCTATAAATAGTCAGTCCTTCATTTGGATTTTACACTCAATTATTTTCGTTCTTACTTCTACTATTGTTCTCTGCATGTTACTGCATTAATTTTTCTGTGAGAAAGTGTATAAACACAAAGTGTGCTCGTTGTGCGAATAGTTTGTAGTGTTGCTACTGTTCATTGTAGATCATTTCATCCTTAGAGATAGACGTCCATAATCTGTGAGCACCCTAGAGAGGACGAATCTGTCTTAAGAAGATAGTGTTAAACATTAGACTTGATCATTCTGAGAAAATATTTTCTATAAGTCTTTTCCTGTTTTTTATTTTGTTTTCTTCTTCCTACTCTATTCCATTTTTTGTTTGGTTTCTGTAATTAAACAGATTTTAGAAAATCTTTCTTTTAATTTATTTCTTGTGTGTTCTGTTCATTGTTAAGTACACAAACAGAATTTAATTTTAATATAGTGAAGATTTGTCTAACACTGTATTAACCGATGTAACAAGTGTTACGCCAATGGCTCCCTATCCTGATGAACTTAGTATGATAACCCTGTTCTGTATTATGCTAATTGATCTTAATTATGATGTGATTATATGTTTAATGTGATTTTGAGTGCCATTTATATGATTATATGTGGTTTTGAATTTCTATCTGTTCACCAAAGGAAAATCTGTTAAACTTACCATTGTAAACTAAAAATTTAAGGCCTTATCGACCACAGAAACCGAAATTGATCATGCCATTGTGATTAGCATAATTTTTAGAGCCTATGGTGAGATTTAATTGAAAAATTATTTGGATCAAAATAATTAGATTCAGAACGATTAAATTAGGCTCAATTACTTAGCCTTAATGAATTTGATTAGCCAAGCCTATAAATAGGCTTATGTACACTCAATTCCTCTCTTTTGAACTCATACTTGCTGAGATTACACTCTAGAGAGAGAGTGTGTGCCGATTGTAGAGAGAGAGGGAGCTCAAGTTAGAGAATTGAACAAGAAGCTTGAAGATCTTGAGGATTAACTCACAAATTAACTAGAGTTTGGAAGATTGGAGCTCATAGGTAAGTAATTGGGCATGAATTCATGAGTTTGAGTTGTAATTTTGTAGATTCAAGTTATATGGTAATCAATGACAAGAATTAAGTTGAATTTGAAATCAATATGACTATGCATGTAGAGTATTGCCATAATATTGCATAATCAAGCATATAGCATGTTAATTATGAGAAATTGAGAGTTGAATCATACATGCAAGCATAGTTTTGTTGAGCTTCATGAGAATAAGCATCACTTGTGTCATTTGAAATGGTATTGGGGTCTATATTACACGTGCATGAATGATCCATAGAGATATGGAGTTTGTATAAAGTTAGAATGCATGTGATTTGACCATGTCAAGAAGAATGTTAAATAATTTGAGAATTAAATCATGATTTTGAACAATTGGACTCATATTGCTTATGTCCTCATGATATATAATGTGCTTCCACGTTTTTGAACCAAGAACACGAGTTTTGGGCTTTTGAATGTCAAGTTTGAGCTTCAAGAACAATTCTTGGAAATTCCAAAATTTTGGCATGTCTGCTCGAGCGGGAAAAGAGCCGCTCGAGCGTGAAATGTTAGTTCCCAGAACTTTTGCAGACATTGATGTACGCTCGAGCGCAAAGAGTCAAGCTCGAGCGCCCAGCCACGTATTTTGACTCTCAGCTCAAGCTCCCGAGGTCACACTCGAGCGCAAAAATGAGGCAACCAGTACTTTTGCAGATCAAAGGGGTCCGCTCAAGCGGAGGAAACCGCGCTCGAGCGGGTAACCCAATTTCAGAAATTTTGAGAAGTTGTTTTGTTCTTCATTTTCCGTTCCCTTTTACTTCTAAGCACTCTTAGGCATACAATGAGCATTGTAAATGAATCAAAAGATAAGAAAGAGGCCTAAGATGAATGTATAAGTTAGGAACGGATTGAATAGCTTGTGACCCAATATGTGTTATGTGTTGTGTAGGGTCAAGCACAAGGGCGAATCCACTGGCAGAACACTGTGAGTAATATCTTAGTAAAGATATTTTGAAATATGCTATTTGTCCAATTGCTTACTCATTTTTGAGTTTCATAAATCTGTTAATTTGAATTATGGACAAATATTCATTTGACATGAATGATTGGGCCAAAGGCCGTTTAACATGAATGATTGGACCAAAGGCCGTTGGACATAAATGATTGGGCCAAAGGCCATTTGACATGAATGATTGGGCCAAAGACCGTTGGATATAAATAACTGGGCCAAAGGGCGTTTGACATGAATGATTGGGCCAAAGGCCGTTTGACATGAATGATTGGGCCAAAGGCTGTTTAACATGAATGATTGGGCCAAAGGCCGTTGGATATGAATGAATTGGGCCCGAGGCCGTTTGATATGTCTGGATCTGTAGTCGCTTGATGCATTAGATAGAAACATGAATTGGGCCCAAGGCCATCTGATGTATTTGATTTAAATTCCGTTCATGTATCTTCTTATTTGATATTATTTACTGGGCTTTCACTCACTCTCATTCATGTGTCTGTAGGTGAGCCAAGAGATGTCCAAACCCAGCCTCAGTAAAGTATGTGAGAAACCGCCGAAGTTTTGGAGAGTCAGCCCGAATGTCTCATGTACGAGACTCGTTTTCGCCCTTTTTTCTTTTGTGATAATTTTGCTATGATTGGCGAAAACGTTGGACCACCTTTGTATATGTAAGCTTTAGATTTGGCCGACCAAGACTTGAATGATCCTTTGTGTATAGAACCTTAAGTTATTTCCTTTTTGGTGTGGGTTATTAATGAATATATCTTTGGGATGCTTTGATGTGCCATGTAAGCACAGCTCTATGGACAATTTGTAAGTTTGCTTCCGTTTTGGCCCCTTAACTTTGATGAAATATGTTTTATTTGGTTTGAAGCCGTAGGTAATCCCTTGATTACTAGCCGGTTATGAACCTAATCCATAGGGGTGGGTTCGGGCCATGACACTTAAAGCACCAGGTGTAGAGATACCCCAACGGGCTTAATAACTCGAGTTAAAAAGGCTACGAACTCAAACTAATAAAAAAAAAATTTTTTTACAAGAACCCATGCTCATATCTCAAACCCCAATTCATCTTAAGCAGTTGGAAGCACACATAATTAGAACTATCAACTTTAACTCCCACAACCAAATGTGAACATGTAAGTGCACAAAGCAACAAGCATACCAACAATCCTCATGCAATGATACCGAATTGAATTCATATTTCATAAGTCATGAATAATCCATAAATATCTAACTCATGCACCCTCAACCCAAGACATAAGCAAACTATGATGGTCAACATGATAAAGAGTGTAGCACAACCATATTCACATATAAACTCTATACCAAGCAAAAATTCCATTAATCAAGCTAGAATGAAGACATATGGCAACAAGTCACATCCCTCAACTAAACATGGCAGTGCCCTCACTAGCAAATATAAAGAATTAAAGGAGCCAAGGAAACATGAGGGAAAAAATATCACCAGAGCAGTCAACATCAATAGAAGAGGAGGCCAGAGAGACACCCAAAATTTTGAGTACACTGACTGATAATGGAGGACCTGATAGTCCAAGACATAATGGAGGGAAAACGATACAAGAAAATAAGAACCAGAGTTAGGAGAGTTAGCCACACAAATATAAATATACAAACCCAAAAAGAAAGAAGAGAAAGAAAAATATATATATATATATATATAAAGAAATGAAAATAAAATAAAATACAATAAAAAAATCAACGGGGAGAGAGTAAGAATAATAGAGCCTAAAAAGAAAAGAACACAAAAAGTATGGTGTCATTGAGGGGCCGGTGGTGGTGGTGGGTGATACTCCGCAAATAGAGACCGCATAAGATCTTGCATCTCAGCGAAGGACTGCTACATATAAGCCTGAGAGGCCTCATAGCACTGCTAAGAGAGGTCCTGATCGACATAAAAATCAGTCTAAAGGGTGTCCACAGACTACTGAAGCTGAAGGTGCTCCTGATGGAGCGCCTCATAATCAGTATGAGTCATAAAGACAAGGGTCGATGGATCAGCAAGGCCGGGAGCAGCAGGGTCGGGGGTAGCATCAGCCGAGCGAGCATCATGACCCAAAAGCATAGGGTCAACATAAGCGGCAGAAGGCTGCATCAGAAGGGAAGGCATACGAGACAAACTGTAGAGCCAAGTCTGCTCGGTATACTGCAAGACCTCCTCCATGACTGCCTCATCGGGATCAAATTAGTAGCTTAAGTGGCGGCGAAAGAGATGAGTGATCAAGTTAGCGAAGGGGAGCAGCCAAGTCTACGAGCTCCGAGTCTGCTTGATTTGCACATCTGTCATGATCTTATGCATCTGATCCCAAATGAGCTACAGGACATCCATCCAATAATAGAACTCAAAATGGTGAAGAGCCCGAATGAAAGCGCCGCGATGCTCTTTCTTAAGCCCCAAAGGAATAACATTGCACTGAAAAAGGACATTGATCAACCAGAGTCAGGAGGCAAGTTGCGACGACGAACAAAGGTGTAACTCGTATCACCTACATGGTCTGGAAAATCAGTCTAGATAAGATAAGTGACTGGACGCGTGTCATTAGAGTCCTGAAAGGGAGAGCAGCGGGGACGAATGCGGTAGCAACCAAGGATAGTGGCGAAATTCTTAGGGTGGACGGTAAAGGTGATGCCATCGACTGTAGTTCGCAAACAATCCTCAAAATTTGGGTCCGTAAACATATTCTGATAGAATAGCTGGACAAGCCAGGAATAAGCAGGAACATCCACCTAACATAAACCCAAAAGCTGACGAGCCGCTAAGTTGCTAACTGCTCAATTGATAGAGGCGGTAGGCCCAAAATAGGCAAGATCAAAGGCAGTATTCCGAGCAATGGCTTTCTAGGCCCAGGCAGCAGTAGGTACCTCACAGACAGGGGCAATGGATGTAGACCCAGTGGTGGAGCGCCCTCTCGTGGTTCGGCCGCTGGGACAAGTGGACATGTCTACAAAATAAGGCAACCACAAAGAGCAAAGAGACATAAAGCATAGGCACGCAAAAAAATATGGAACAAAAAAGTACTTGCAGGGCTTAGGAAATAATAATGAAATGCATGCAAAAGCTAAAAAGGGCCCACGCCACCTCAACATGTCAACAGAATTAACACAACCCTTAAAATATGCAACCAAGCCTAATGAATTAATTAAGAAATAGGCACTAAGGAAAAGATACAACAATAGGGCATGGATCATCGGGGCTCCCATTACAGTAACACACAAAGAATGTAGCAGTCAGGTCCGACAAGTAAAGAACAACAACAAGTGCAATCTTGGATGATTATTTTATATATATATATATATATAGATATCTATTTCTTTATTTATGTATTTATTAATTTTTTATGATTAGTAGGGTAGTATGGTTGGTTTTATTATTTTGGTTTTTTTTTTTTTTTTTTTTGAGTGCTTGAGTTTGGGATGACACGGGGGAGAAAACATAGAAAAGGAGACAGAGATATGAATAGAGATACAAGACACGCAGTCAACACAAACAAAGAATAATAATAAATAAATAAATAAATAAATAGATAAATCAAATAAATAAAATAGAGAGATGGAGAGATATAGGAGACCTAAGGTAGATAGAGCCGCACATAGAGGGACGCCGGAAATGGAGGTGCGACAACAGTGCAGCTGGAATTGGCAAGCTGGGACGGGGCAGCAGTGAAGAAAGAGAGAAATGAGAGTGGTGCGATGGGGTGGTGAGAGGTGGCAAGATCGCAACGCCAACTACAGCGCAGCAAAGGGCTGGCGACGAAGGACGGACGAAGGTGGCGGGGTGTGGACCAGCGATGGAAGGGAACCGGCGGTGGTAAGGGAGGGTGATAGGTTGGTGGGTTGTAGGATGCGTACTAGAGAAGAAGAGAGAGAGAGAGAGAGAAAGAGAAAGAGAGAGAGAGGGAGAGGGAGAGAAACACCGGAGATGGAGGAGTGGGCAACCGGCGCCAGTGCTCCGGCGACGACAGCAACGACGGATAGGAAAATGAGGAAAAGTGGTGGTGCGACATTGGTGGCTAGTGCGGACCAGCGGTGGTGAGTTGAGTGAGGTAGAGAGAGTGAGAGAGAAGAAAAAGATTGTGGACTGGTCACAGTGTACCTCCATGCTTGGTGGTTAGTAAATGTGGAAGTTTTCTCTAAAAAGTAAAAGGTGCCCACTTGTCCTACCATGCTTGGTAGCCACTACATATGGGGAGTGTTTGAGGTATCCAACGTGAATTTTTATTACAAAATGAAGTTAGTTGGTTGTGACAAAGGTTAATGAGTTTGGTCAAGCATGGGTTACAAACTATGCATTTCACAAATGAGTTTCAAAATGAAGTTGAGTAAGATGCATGGCATAGCATGAGCATTATCATCTCGAACACTTATATTTGTTGTTAAGTTTATTTCCGACTGGGCGTAAAAGCTCACTCCCTTTTTATGAGCTGGATATCCTCAAATTTTCGGTGATACAGATGAATCATGTTATCGTGACAAATGAATGGAATTCTATATGGAGTGTTGAAGCTTCTTTGATATTGTTTTCCTACAGCTATCAAGCTTATTTGTCAAGATATAACTTTACCTGTTGTAATCAAGGCCCTTAGCCTTGAAATGTGTAAGCCCTTATGGCAAGTTTGATGTAACTTTATATTTCCGTTTGTTGTGAACTTTTATTAAGAATTTCAAAAGAAATCTGTGGGAAGTATTTTGAGAATGACGCCACGTGGCCAAGGTACCTTTAAGATGTTGGCCAAGGTGCCATGTGGGTGAGTCATGTTTGCCGAGGTGATTGTGGCGTTGCCAAGGTTCGGTGCGGTAATGCCAGAATTTGAGATATTCAGATAGAGAACAAGAGTCCTAGATGACATCAAGCTACCTATTTGGATAGAGGTGAGACTCTTGAAGAAGTTCATCTTAATCTGAATAGTGTGAGTTATGATAGATGTTATCCTTGTAAAGGATAGAGTCCTATGAAGTAAGACTTTTAGGGGAAGCTGCACATTGATCATTATAAAAGTGAAGCACCCCCGTGAGTCTAAGGTATGCTTTTATTTGAGATGCTTTATTTTGTGAGTTTAGTACTTGTTTGATATCTTTGAGAGACAAGTTGGCTGACTTGATCGTCGGAGTGCTCCAGGTGGATGAACCACTATGGTATTCTCATTTTCTTGTTAGCAAGTGGTTGGCTTAATCTATTTTGCCGCATGCTCTCTAACTAAGTTCCCTATTTGTTGTGTGGTTAGAAATCAACACCCATAATTTGGCGTCATCTGTAGGAACTTAGTTAGAATCATCATACAAGATCAACATGTCTGTGACAACAAGTTCAGCGAAGATAGAGAATGCTTCAATATTGATGGAATGAAGACCTTTCTAGAATGGATGAATGCAAAAATAAGGGGACATGAGTGCTCCCGAGGAGATGAAGATGGCCTTCAAGTAGAAAAGACATTGGCCTAGGTGAAGCAGATCCAAGATAAAAGAGCATGGCCTAGGTGGAGCAGATCCCAGATGGAAGAGCATGGCCTAGGTGAAGTAGATCCAAGATAGAAGAGCATGGCCTAGGTGAAGCAGATCCAAGATAAAAGAGCATGGCCTAGGTGGAGCAGATCCCAGATGGAAGAGCATGGCCTAGGTGAAGTAGATCCAAGATAGAAGAGCATGGCCTAGGTGGGGCAGATCCCAGACAGAATAGCATGGCCTAGGTGAAGTAGATCCAAGATAGAAGAGCATGTCCTAGGTAAAGCAGATCCCAAAAGACAAGATCTCGGCCTAGATGAGTAGTTCTGAGAAGACAAGAGCTCAGCCTAACTGAGCAGATCCTAGATCCCAGAAGACAAGATCTCGGCCTAGATGAGTAGGTCTGAGAAGATAAGAGCTCAGCCCAAGTGAACAGATCACAGATCCTAGAAGACAAGATCTCGGCCTAGATGAGTAAGTCTGAGAAGACAAGAGCTCAGCCTAAGTGAGCAGATCCCAGATCCCAGAAGACAAGATCTCGACCTAGATGAGTAGGTCCAAAAAGACAAGAGCTCAGCCTAAGTGAGTAGATCCTAGAAGACAAGATCTTGGTCTAGATGAGTAGGTCTGAGAACACAAGAGCTCAACCTAAGTGGGCATATCCTAGATCTAAAAGACAAGATCTCGGCCTAGATAAGTAAGCTGAGAGAAGATAAGAACTCAGCCTAAGTGAGCAGATCCCAGATCCCAGAAGACAAGATCTCGGCCTAGATGAGTAAGACTAAAAAGACAAGAGCTCAACCTAAGTGAACAAATCCCAGATCCACAAGACAAGATCTTGGCCTAGATGAGTAGGTCCAAGAAGACAAGAGCTCAACTTAAGTGAGCAGATCCCAGATCCCAGATCCTAGAAGACAAGATCTCGACCTAGATAAATAGGTCTGAAAAGCCAAGAGCTTAGCCTAACTGAGCAGATGCCAGATCCTAGAAAACAAGATCTCGGCCTACATTATTAGGTCAAATACAAGGGTTCAGCCTAAGTGAGCAGATCCCAGATCCAACGGATAAGATCTCAGCCTAGATGAGTAGGTCTGAGAAGACAGGAGTTCGACCTAGGAAAACAATTTTGAAAAGCTCAAAACTAACCGGAGGTGAACAGAGTTGAGATAAAACAAAGCTTACTTAAGATTAGAAGATCTTAATGGTAAGAGATTGTCGAGACCTTGGAATGTGGCTTGACGAAATTTGGAGCTCGGCTCTAATGATGTCAATAACCTCAGTCGAAGTATTAATAAAATACTAGTTTCGACTTTGTTCATTACAGAATGTTGTTTATGATTGTGAGATAAGACCAAAAAAGTCTTAAGGCGATGTTCCCGTGGTGAACAAGGCAATTAACTCAGACTTGCCATGATGATAGAGTTAAACTAAGTACAAGGCGATGTTCCCATGGTAAACAAGGTGATTAACTTAGATTTTCCATAATAGCAGAGTTGAACTAAGTATAAGGCGATGTTTTAGTATGAAACAAGGCGAAACTTGCCATATTTTGGTCGGTTTGTGCGAAAAGCCGAGGTAGATAGTACTCTTGGTACACTGAGGTCAAGCCTCAAGTGTTTAGTTTGGGCGAGCCAAATGCAATGACCTCGGTCATGGATGTCTAAGTTAGACTTAAGCAAGAAACAGGCGATGTTCCCATGGTGAACAAGGTGATTAACTTAGACTTGCCATATTGGTAAAGTTGAACTGAGTATAAGGCGATGTTTCAATGTGAAACAAGGCAAAAACCAGCCATGTTTTGGTCGGTTTGTGCAAAAAACTTAAGTAGATAGTACTCTCGATACACTAAGGTCAAACCTTAAGTATTTAGTTTGGGCGAGCCAAATGTAATGACCTCGGTCATGGATGTCTAAGTCAGACTTAGAAAAGATTCAGATGATGTATTCCTAATGTGAAGCTAAGTTGTATTTACATTCACATTAGGGGGCAGAGAGCAAAGATGAGTTAATGAAGACTAAGTCAGTGATTTGAAAACGATACTTGGTGAAATTCTCAAAAAATTTGGTGAGATGAAGGTATCCGAGATAACACTTATACCCTAGATGACATGATCCGAGATAATTGTTTTATCCGAGATGTTGACTTGTTTCTTATATTAATCTCGGACAGAGTCTTGGCCTTCTTGATAAGCCTTGGCGTCTGCTCCTTACTGTAACTTGGTCTTTTTGCTTCATATGCTTCTCTTCTGAGATGTTGAGTTGCTGGAGGCATGAGTATGTTAGATTGACTATAAGGAGATGGAGTGGATTGCACATTTATGACATCAAGGATGTCAACAAAAAGGTCTTCTACGACAAGAGGTCGGTGAGACATGTTTTCATTGGTTACAGTGATGGTTACTCGCAGATAGGGCAATTGTAGGATTGTCAAGGTCTAAGGCTAGGAGCTTAGGACCTCGGTGTTTCCCGTTCCTGGTTCTAGCTACAAGATTGTTGCTATGTCAGTGTTTGCACTGCAATTAAGATGGTGGGTTGATGCATGGAGCAACTGATGAAGTGCTTGGCTGCTAGTCTAGTTCAGCTGGTAAAGTTTGAACCTTAGGCACAAATGGACTATTCATAGCAATGAATGCTTCAAGAACAACGATGATGGTTTGCAGAGGCCAAGAGAGAGAGTCTGGAGACACAGGGAAAGACTAACTGGGAAAATGAAAAGGTTTTGTTAGAGTGGAAAAAGGTGACAGATTGTAATGATTCAAGTTTCGTGAAAGACATGTGATAGCTGATGATGTCTAATGGGGCGGCGTGTGTCAATTATAGGACGTATTGGAAACCAATGAAGAGGTGACACGTCATGATGTTGGTATGATGGTTGAGACGACAGATTTCGAATCTTGATGTCCTTGAATTAGCGAGTTATGACCTCGGCTAGTAATGCAATCTCAGTTGAGATATGATCTCAATTAAGAAGTGCAATCTCGGTTGAGATGATGATATCGGTTAAGAAGTGCGATCTCGGTTGAGATATTGATCTCGGTAGAGATAATGATCTCGGTTGAGATGGCCATCTTGGTTAACATGATGATCTCAGTCGAGATGTTGATCTTGGTTGAAATGATGATTTCAATTGAGATGTTGATCTTGGTTGAGATGTTGAATTTGGATGGGACATAACTTGTTTGTTCTTGGTTCTTAATGAGTTGATACTGGGATCTTGATGTTCTTGAACTAGCAAATCATGATCTGTGCTAGTAGTGTGATCTTTGTCGAGAAATTGGACCTGGATGAGATAGAACATGGTGGTTCTTGGTTCTTGATTCTTGATTCTTGATTCTTGATTCTTGAAGAGTGGACATTTGAGTCCTTGTTTCCTTATGTCGGTAAGTTATGATCTCAGTCGAAGGAGTATTTCTAGCATGTTGTTTAGCTGACATGCTGGAAGATCGAACGATATAGGTTCTATCACCTCAAGTTACCAATGTAACAAAACCTAGGAGGCAGTTGTGGGGAAGTATTTTGAGAATAACGCCACGTGGCCAAGGTGCCTTCAAGATGTCAGCCGAGGTGCCATGTGGGTGAGTCATGTTTGCCGAAGTGATTGCAGCGTTGCCGAAGTTCGGTGCGGTAATGCCAGAATCTGAGATATTCGGATAGAGAACAAGAGTCCTAGATGACGTCAAGCTACCTATTTGGATAAAGGTGGGACTCTTAAGGAAGTTCATCTTAATCTGAATAGTGTGAATTGTGATAGATGTTATTCTTGTAACGGATAAAGTCTTATGAAGTAAGGCTTCTAGGGAAGTTACAAATTGATCATTATAAAAGTGAGGCACCTCCGTGGGTCTAAGGTATGCTTTTATTTGAGATGCTAGTACTAGTTTGATATCTTTGAGAGACAAGTTTACTAACTTGATCGTCAGAGTGCCCCTGGGTGGACGAACAACCACGGCATTCTCATCTTCTTGTTGGCAAGCGGTTAGCTTATTCTATTCTACCGCGTGCTCTCCAGTTAAGTTCCCTATTTAGTTGTGTAGTCGGAAATCAATACCTACAGAATCTATGAAAATGTAATAGATTTCAGTTTATAAGATTGATTCCTTTATTTCTCATTTATATTAATATTATGGGATTGGATAATAATAACAATTTGGTAATTAATAATATAGTCTAAAAGATCAGGCGTTACAGTAGCTCTATGATACTGACAATTAACTTTAGAATAAATTGAGTAAACTAAACGATGTACTACTTTGTAAGGTTGTTGTTGGTAAACTAATTGAGGTACATTCAGAAAATCCTTGGTACAATTTGGTTTAATACTCAAATCATTATTTGGATCAAAAAATTTCAAAACTCATAACCAAACACCCAACTGAAAACTCAATTCAAAAACTCTTGTCAAAACTCTTTTTAAAACTAAAAAAAGTTATAATAAAAAAAAGTTATTTTGCTCTTTAAAACTATTTTTTATTTTTTATTTTTTTCTAAAAATATTATTTTTATTTTTGAAGAAAAATATTTTTATTTTTTATATTTTTGAAAAAAATATTTTGTTATTTTTTTAAGTATTGGCCAAATAATTTGTTATGATTTAGATATATATAGGTGATCCAAAATTTTTTAAAATTAAAAAAATAAATATAAATATTTTAAAAAATTTAAAATATTTTAAAAAATACTTAAAAATTAAATTTAAAATAAAAATTATATGTTTAAAATTAAAAAATACATTTTTAAAATTAAAAAATATATTCAAAATATTTTTTAAAAAAATACAGCACATAAATGTAGTAAATACATTGCACTAAAAAAATAAAATCAAGAAAATTTTTAAATATTTAAAAGATAAATAAACCCAAAAAATTTCAAAATATAATTCAAAACTCAAAAACTCAAAACTCTTTTTAAAACTCATAACCAAATAAGTTTTCTCTTTTCAAAACTCATTTCTCTTTTCAAAACTCAAAATACAATTCAAAATTTAAATAATAATTCAAAAACTAAACAAAACAAAGCCCTTATGCTTAGTTTTTGCATACACTAGAATATGTTTCATTAAATACTTTTCAAATCCATTTAAGTACATATGTCCAGTTGGATCAAAGTGCTTACAACTCACCATCAATTGATCAGGTGGCTATAATTTGGATGGAAGGAAATAACCCAAATGTACCCCCATGAACATAATGTTATAGTTAACTCAAATTCAGAGGATAAGCATAGAGCACGACACTATCATGGTTGCTACTATCCATCAACACCCATTATTATTTCCAAGAGGAGAGGTTGGGTGGCATCAAAATATCCTTTAAAAAAATAGAGTTGGAGTAGACAATGATATCATTAACATACAACAAAATTCAAATAAGCATTCATTTTCATCAGCTGAAGACATTTTTACTAGAGAATAAATGAATTTTGTAAAAGTACTTTTATCTTTCAATTTCTTTAACTTAATTTATAAGAATAATATTACAATATTATTTAGATTTTTTATTTCTTCACCTTAAATAATAATAATAACATTACAATGTTATTTGAGTGTTTTATTTGTTCATCTTTTAATTACAAAATGATTTCTACATACATACACATAACGAAAGTGAAACAACTTGGCGAATCATATATTTAATAGTACTAAGTCCAACCATGTGATATGAACTACAATTATTTTATGTGATTGTTTCAATCTACTTTCTAAATTTTAATGCTTAAACAGAAATATAAATGCCCTATCATACATAGGAATTGATACATTAAAAAATTCCACATATGAAGGACATAAGTCCTGCTGGACTCCTAATCCAACCTACCAATTTTCAACCAAACACTGGGACTATTTGTTATAACTTTTGGGGCATGATTATAGCTTATTTTGATTTAGGAGTCTGTGTTAGACTATTTGGTGCAACTTCTGCTTATAACTTATTAGGCAAAAATAACTTAAATAAGCTAAAAAAAAAAGTTGATTATTTGAAAGTTGAGGTATAAATGCTTTTAACTTCTGTTTTCTGATTATCAGCTTTTAACTTAAAAAAAGCTCCACCAAACAGGGCCAATGCACTACTTCATAGAATCGATATAGAGTTCTATCCATAGTTTGAATACCACCACACAAACAACGTCTACGTGAAAATTACTATACATAAATCTACGTGTTTATGTTATTTATACTAACCATTCACATACGCGAAGTGTATAATTTAAATAAATATATATATATTTATTATATATGTTGTATAATAATATTAATTTCATTCTACAACCATTTTATTTAACTAAACACTACTTAAAAGTGTAAAAATATATCAACGATCAAATATTCAAAGATTCAAACACTTCGACTTTTTAGACTTCTACATATAAACATTAAACACTACAAAAAATAAAAATAAAAAAGAACAAAATGATCTAAAAAGTAAAACTATTATAAAACCTTATATATATATATATATATATATAATTACAACGTGCAACGCATGCACCTCCACTAATTATATACAAATAGGGGTGCAAACGAGCCGAGCCGAGCCGAGCTTTGCTGGGCTCGAGCTCGGCTCGTTAAGCTATCGAGCTCGTTTATTGAGCTCGAGCTCGGCTCGATAAAGGACTAGGCTCGAGCTCGGCTCGGCTCGTTAATTTTTGTCGAACTCGAGCTCGGCTCGGCTCGGCTCGATAAAATTTTTTTAATATTATTTATATTATTTAAATATAAATTTTTAAATAAAAAATATTATTTATATTATTTAATATATAAAAAATGTATTTATATTATTATTTATATATATATTTATATATTTTAATATATAAATAATGTATTTATATATATTATATATTATTTAATATATAAATAATATATTTATTATATAATTTAATTATAGATAAACGAGCCGAGCCTACCGAGCCGAACACAGTCGAGCTCGAGCTCGGCTCGTTAACGAAACGAGCCCAATAATCGAGCTCGAGCTCGGCTCGTTTACTAAACGAGCCGAGCCGAGCCGAGCCCTTACCGAGCCGAGTCGAGCCTGTTCACGAACAGCTCGGTTCATTTGCAGCCCTATATACAAACACCATAGTAATAATCTGTGTTTTTCCTCCCCTGATATACTACGGTTGAGCCCTCTAAAAGAAATCGCATGTTCTTTGATTATATGTATTGCCAACCATATTGTTTCTGTGGGTATTGATTTCTGATCACACAACCAAATAGGAACTTAGTTGGAGAGCACGCGGCAGAATAAATTAAACCAACCATCTACCAACAAGAATATGAGAATACCGCGGTGTTCGTCCACCCGGGAGCACTCCGACAATCAAGTCATTCAACTTGTCTCTCAAAGATATCAACCAAGTACTAAACTCACAAAATAAAGCGTCTCAAACAAAAGCATAACTTAGACCCATGGGGTGCCTCACTTTTATAACGATCAATGTCCAACTTCCCCTAGAAGTCTTACTTCATGGGACTCTATCCTTTACAAAAATAAAATCTATCACAATTCACACTATTCATATTAAGATGAACTTCCTCAAGAGTCTCATCTATATCCAAACAGGTAGCTTGATGTCATCTAGGACTTTTGTCTTCTATCCGAATATCTCGAATTTCGACATAACCATACCATATCTCGGCACCATGGTCCTCCCACATGACACCTCGGCTAACAACCTCGGCCACGTGGACTATCCAAAAAATATGTCCCCACAATTGCCCCCTAGATCCTATTACCTCGGCAACCTGAAGTGATGGAACCTACATTGTTTCATCTTCCAACATGTCTGCTAAACAACATGTTGGAGATACTCTTCCGGCTAAAATCATGACTCGTTGACATAAAGAAACAAGGACTCAAATGTCCATTCGTCAAGAATCAAGAATCAAGAACCAAGGACCAAGAACCAAGAACCATCATGTTCTATCTCATCCAGGTCTAACATCTCGACAGAGATCGCACTACTAGCAAACATCATGACTTGCTAGTTTAAGAACATCAAGATCCTAGTATCAACTCATCAGGAACCAAGAACAAACAAGTTTTGTCCCATCCAAATTCAACATCTCAACCGAGATCAACATCTCAACTAAAATCATCATCTCAACCAAGATCAGCATCTCAACTGAAATCATCATCTCAACAAAGATCAACATCTCAACCAAGATCATCATCCCAACCGAGATCGTCATCTCAACCGAGATCACACTTCTCAACCGAGATCATCATCTCTACAAAAATCAATATCTCAACAAAGATCGCACTTCTCAATTGAGATCATCACCTCAACCGAGATCATCATCTCAACTAAGATCAACATCTCAACCGAGATCCTTCTCTATCGAGATCAACATCTCAACCGAGATCGCTGTAATAACCCTCACCACTGATTATTGGTTAACCACTGATTACTGCTAAACTGAGACTGATTATGATAAGGAATTGAATCGACTGAAATGCTGAACTGACTGATTGAATGTACTAGTTTAAATGCATTTCTATCTGTTTGACTGTTAAATTATCTGTCCATGTTTTATGCTTTAAACTGCAAATTGAAGGCCTTGTCGACGGCCGAATCCGAAATTGATCGATGTTTTATTATCATTAGAATTTATGTGATTTTATGGCATATTTAATTAAAATGTGATTTGGTATGATTAAATTAGATTAAATAATGTTAATTTACAAGAGTTGGACTTATTTACTTAAATGCCATCTAGTGGGTCTTTGTTTAATAACATATTGAGTCTTGAGTTACATTTAGACAAACATTTCCTCAGCCATTTCCTTAAACTCAACCGACCAAGAGAGAGAGAGAGTGAGAGAATTGAGTTCAACTTGTTGATTTGCTTAGGATTTGAAGGAATTGTAGAGATAATTGCAAATTGAGCTTCTACACTTGAATACAAGACCTAAGGTAGAGGATTCAACCTCTCATTGATGTATTTGTGTATTGTCTTGCATGATTCTTGGTATATTGAGAATTAGAGTCTAGAGTTAGCTTTAAAATATTGAATTGAAGCTCATTCCATGCATGCATGCCTATATTGATGAGTTTAAAGTTGTTTTCATGGAAGATTGTTACATGCATGTTCACATTTTTGCATTGGACCATGAATTCATCTTGGTTTTGAAAGAATTGGCTCATTAGAGCAAGTATTTGAAGCTTTGGAGTTGGTTAAATTCATGCATGTGCATGTTCATCACATTCTTGAGTTTTGAGCTAAAGTTTGTATTTAACCAACTTACCTTTGGGCTTTGATTTCTCAAATTGAGCTTTGAATCATGTTATACTATGAGCTTATAAGTGTTTTCCAGAAGATTAGCCCAAGAGGATCGAATTTGATGCATTAAAACTTGGTTTTGAGCTTGAGGTTCAAATCTGGAATTTCCAGAATTTGGACTCACGCTCGAGCGGGGAAAGTGGCGCTCGAGCGTGAAATTCGTGCTCCCAGCACTTTGCATTGTTTTACAGTCCGCTCGAGCGGGGAAATGCACGCTTGAGCGGGGACTTGTGTCACATGCTCAAGCGAGTGTCGAGCGCCCATCGAGCGTGATTTTCACACATCCAGTACTTTTTGCCATGTTTTGCAGTCCACTCGAGCGTGGTAAGTGACGCTCGAGCGGGGAACCTTTGTCTGCATGTCCGCTCGAGCGGGTAAATCCACGCTCGAGCGGGACCCTGTTTTTCTGAAAATTCTGAAAATGTTTTTAAAGTGCATCCTTACATCCTCATTTCATTCTAGGCATCCTTAGGCCTAGTTTAAAGCATCTTAATGAGGATATAGATGTAGAACCGCACCAAGTCTAAGTGGGGACTAAGTCTTTGATTCCCGAATGTGAACTTAGTGTGTGTTCATCTTGTAAACTGTGTAGGGTTGGCATCTGAGGACGCGCTCTAGCTTATCTGTAGCCCAGAACTCTATGAGTAACAACTGTGTAAAGATATGTTCAAATATGAATATCTTCTGAATGGTTAAGCTGTACTGTTTCTGAATTGATACTGTTAACTGAATGAATGTATGTCCTCTATCCTGAACTGTATTGTGGCATCCATAGCAACTACTGTTACTGTTACTGCTACTGTTACAGAGATCTCTGTTAGTTCCTATCTTGGAACTTCTGTTTACTGTTATGATGGCCATCATTGACTGCTCGGTCTTTCAAGACCTACTGTTTACTATACTGTTCTACTAATGGATGTACCACATATGACTGTTATGACTGAATGACTGATATACTGAATCAATTGACTGTTTTCAATACTAAAAGGACATTCATTCCTAACTTCTTTACGCATTATGTTATTCACTGGGCTTTAGCTCACTGTTTATATATATATGTAGGTGTCCAGGCACCAGACCGGAGCTAGGAGCGTGGGTTAGACTCCCTTTTGTCAAAGCCAACCACTGTGCCTCACTGTGAGGTTCCGAGCCCGTTCAAGCTACGGCTTTGGGGTGTTTTAGTTTCCCCCATCTGTCTCTGTATCTGTTTTGTAATACTATATCGACTAATAGCACTGTACTATACTGTCTTAATGGGGATTAAATCCCTGACCTGGATGATTGTAAATACTGTACATACTGTTTTGGTACTGATAGTATATATGTTATGAAAAGTCTTTTTGCATACAGACTGTCACAGCTCATTGGACATTGTTTAATTACTGTTTTGGCTTCCGCCATGCCCCTATACTCTGTAATATTGTCTTACTGTTAAGCAGGCTTCCAATAATCACAGATTACTGGCCGGTTACAGTGCTAAACCCATAGGGGCGGGTTTGGGTCGTGACAATCGCACTTCTCAACCGAGATCATTATCTCAACTGATATCGCATTACTAGCC
Organism: Camellia japonica; assembly: GCA_030407325.1. NCBI lineage: Eukaryota > Viridiplantae > Streptophyta > Magnoliopsida > Ericales > Theaceae > Camellia > Camellia japonica. The sequence continues at coordinate 73,027,866 of JAPPVO010000007.1, read as the reverse complement.
GAGGTAATTCATTTGGGATCTGCTCACCTAGGTCAAGCTCTTCTATCTAGGATCTTCTTGCTTAGGCTGAGCTCTTATCTTCTCGAACCTACTCATCTAGGCCGAGATCTTGTCTTCTGGGATCTGCTCACTTAGATTAAGCTCTTGTCTTCTCGGACTTACTTATCTAGGTTAAGATCTTGTCTTCTGGAATCTGGGATCTGCTCAGTTAGGCTAAGCTCTTGTCTCCCCAAACCTACTCATCTAGGTCGAGATCTTGTCTTCTAGAATCTGGGATCTGCTCACATAGGTTGAGCTCTTGTCTTCTCGGACTTAATCATCTAGGCCGAGATCTTGTCTTCTGAGATCTGGGATCTACTCACATAGGTTGAGCTATTGTCTTCTCAAACCTACTCACCTAGGCCAAGATCTTGTCTTTTAGGATATGAGATCTGCTCACATAGGTTGAGCTCTTGGCCTCTCGGACATATTCATCTAGGCCGAGACCTTGTCTTCTAGGATTTGAAATGTGCTCACTTAGGTTGAGCTCTTATATTTGGGATTTACTTCACCTAGGTCATACTCTTTCATCTGGGATCTGCTCCACCTAGGCCATGCTCTGCCATCTTGGATTTACTCTACCTAGGCCATGCTTTTCTATCTTGGATTTGCTCCACTGCTTCACCTAAGGTGAGGTCGTTTATCTAGGATCTACTTACCTAGGGTGATGTCTTCTCTACTTGAAGGTTATCTTCATCTCCTTAGGAGCGCTCATGTCCCTTTATCTTTGCATTCATCCCTTCTGGAAATGTCTTCTTTTTGTCAATGTTGACGCATTTTCCATCTTCGCTAAACTCGTTGTCGCCGACACATTGATCTTGCACGATGATGGAAATCTATTCCTACTAAGTTCCCACAAACGGTGCCAAATTGTGGGTGTTGATTGACCACACAACCAAACAGGGAACTTAGCTAGAGAGCACGTAGTAGACTAGATTAAGCCAACTACCTGCCAACAAGAAGAAGAAAATACTGCAGTGATTTGTCCACCCAAGGGCACTCCAACGATCAAGTCAGCCAGCTTGTCTCTCAAAAATATCAAACAAATACTAAACTTACAAAATAAATCATCTCAAATAAAAGCATACCTTAAATCCATGGGGGTGCCTCACTTTTATAATGATCAATGTCCAGTTTTCCCTAGAAGTCTTACTACATCTATCATAACTCATACTATTCAGATTAAGATGAACTTCTTCAAGAGTCCCATCTTTATCCAAATAGGTGGCTTGATGTTATCTAGGACTCTTGTCCTCTATCCGAGTATCTCGGATTTCGGCGTAACCGCACCATATCTTGGTACCATGGTCCACTCACATGGCACCTCGACTACGTGGACTACCCAAAAAATATGTCTCCACAATTTCTTTTGCAGCACTTCAACCATGGTTTTACCACTAGTAACCCGATGTGTGATTGCATAATTCCACCACCAAAAAGCACAAAATGTGACTAGATTTGGTTTGATTTGAAGTCAAATTTAGCAATCAATACCCATGCCCCTAATTACCACATGAGAAGCAAATTTTTTTGTGAAATCATTTAGCAACTCCTGATTGAACTCTTATTACCCATGAAAACCCCATAAATACTGAAACAATTGAAGGTGTGTGAAAGGGAAATGGAAAAGGTATCTAAAATTAGGTAAAATGTAGATATATTTTATTCATATTTCACGTACCTTTTCTATTTCTTTTTTCAAATTCCTCCCCAAATCTCCCAACCAAACATAGCGTAAGATCTATCTAAAATCTTCCCAGATTTGGTTTACAACCAAATCTATATGCGATGGTAGAGATAGCAGTGTAATAGGAGGTGCATGGAGGTGGAAGTATGGTCGATTAGTTGCAGTAGATGTAGATGGGAGGTGCAGTAGAGGTAGAAGTATGGTTGATTAGTTGCAGTAGATGTAGAAAATGAGGAGGAGACAGTGGCGACGACTATTGTAGTGTGGTGTTGTGTAATGAAGGTGTTAGTGAAGGAGGTGAAAGTAGAAGCGGAGACAGCGGTTGTTTTGGGATGCCATGAGGTGGAGGTAGAGGTGGAGAGCAGCTGACAGTTGTGATGGGGTGCTGTAGATACGAATAATGGAGAGAGAGAGAGAGAGAGAGAGAAGGATGATGGGTATGATCAAGTATGGTAAGGAGCATGGTATAATTGATATTATGTGGCTTTGATGAAGTATATTGTTAATATGGTGATATTTAGATTTGGTTTGGCCAAATTTAAGCTAGAATTTACGTTAGGGGTGAAAGAGCAACTAACGCTGTGCCATAAGCATATCAATTTTTTTTTCCCTCCGGTTAAACAAAGGCCTTGTTCGACAAGTGGGTTTTCGGCCATTTTTTGGCTAAAATTTACAAAAAAATAAAATAGACTAAAATAGTTAATAAAACAAAATGTTATATCAAATCTATAATCATTTCATTTTTTCTTTCAAAAATATCACATCCAACTATAAAAAAAATCTAATCATTTTTCTAAATACAAACATTTTAACCTGCTAAAATAGTCAAAAACTAAAATAACCTACTGAAATAACAACTTCCCAAACACCCATAAAGTCACATATGAAAAGTGTAAATTGAGACCAATTTAAAAATATATAATTTAAATTGAAAAATTTTAAAATTTAAGATTTGATTTGTTAAACTGTTTGAACTTTAAGATAGTGTTTGGTAGAGTTTTCTAAATATAATTTGAGAATAAAGTTGTATTTTGAAATTGTGAGTTTTGAAATTATGATTTAAGTGTGAAATTTTGTTTAATTATGAGTTTTGAAAAGAGTTTTAAATTGAGTTTGAAATAAATGATATGACATATGATATTTAATTCAAAAACTTACAACTCATAACCAAACACATAATTCAAAATCCTATTCAAAGCTCATAAAAAAATTTAAAAAATTCTGGAAATATTTTTTATTTAAAATATAAAAAAAAGTACCAAAAAAAAAAAAAACGAACACTGTTCCAATCAAACGGCCGGACGTCCAGGGGATATCCGGGAGGATGACCAGGTTAGCCAAATTTTTTCGCTTGGAAAAGAGTTTTCAATAGTGGATGTAAAATTATAATTTGAAAACTCAAAATAAATGCCACACTGAAATCAATGGATGAAAATGTGTTTAGAGAGTTTCTCCAAACAAAGCCTAAGGCTGTGCTTAGTTATGTATTCCAAACACATTTTTACCCCCTCATTTGAGCATAGTGTTTGTTTTGAATTTTGAAATTATAATTCCACACCTACTTTTGAAAACTCCTTTCCAAGCGGGAAAATTTGGCTAACCTGGTCGTTCTCCCGAACGGACCCCCAGACATCTGGCCTGTTGACTGGAACAGTATTTTTTTTTCCCTTTCTTGGGCACTTGTTATTTTTGTATTGTAAACAAAAAATATTTTTAAATTTTTTTTTAATTTTTATATGAGTTTTGAATGGAATTTTAGATTGTATATTTGGTTATGAATTGTAAATTTTTAAATCAAATAACTTTTTTAATTTTAAAAATTCAAAACTCTCTTCAAAACTCAATTCAAAATTCTTTTTAAAACTCATAAGAGCATCTACAACGGTGTATTTCTTTTTTCATCAAATCAGAGTAAAAAATGACTCATTTCACCAAATCTGATATCACTCACTCCAACGGTAAACTTTTATCAAATTTTAGTGCCGGGACAACCGGTTGGTCGAACGGTTATGGCAAAAAAAAAAATTTTTTTTTTTTTTTGAATATTTTTTTTTTTGAACTTTTTGAACCTTTTAGTGGTCGACCGGTAAGGCAAAAAAATTTTTTTTTTTTTTTTACTGTTTGAACCTTTCTTGGAACTGTTTGAACCTTTTCTTGGACGACCGGTTGGTCAACCGGCCGGGCAACCGGCTGGTTGACCGGTTGGGCTCCCCCAACGGTCACAAACAGTGTTTTGATGAAATCAGTATTCTGTGTTCAGTTTGATGAATTATTTGGTGAAATCTTATTTTGATATCGATTTGGTGCAATCATTGGAGCATCAAACAGTAACTTTTTCACCAAATTTTAAATTTGATGTTGGGTTTGATGAATCGTTGGAGATAGTCTAAGCAAACAAATTTTTTTTACACTCAAATCATAATTTTAAAACTCACAAACTTAAAATACAATTTTATTATTAAATTATATTTAGAAAATTTGAGTAAACGCTACTTAAACTTTTTTTTTTTAAATGTCCCATAAAATAAAATAAAGACAATAAAATAAAGACATTCATTACATAACAAGGTCTTCTCTGGCTGTCGAAACTTTGACCGTCGTAAGCGCGGCGACCATTGCCCCCCACCACTACTACTCTCTCCTTCTACTATTTTTTTTATTATTTATTATTTACTTTAATTCTCAACAGTATATACATATGGAGCCGTAGATTCAAAAAGCTATATATGTTTGCTTTTCGCAGCGGAAAAAAATAATTGTTCACAACGGCTCCAGTTCAACCCATTTTTTCCTGTACGGTTCCAGATTCTTCCGAGGTATCTTCTTTGCGCTCTCTCTCTCTCTCTCTCTCTCTCTCTCTCTGTTCTTTTTTTTTTTTTTTATTTGATTTTGTGTCTTTCTCTTTTCGTCTCAAAACTTGATTAATTGCTTGTATATCAATGTACGTAGAATCTCTCATTGATGTTCATTTTCAAAGCTGATATGGGTCGAGAGTCTTAGTCTCTGATTAGGGTTTTTCAGGGCTTGAATTCTGAACTTGAATTTGCCTTTTCCTTTTCTCATATTTGTGTGTGTGTTTGCATATGTGTTGTCTTTCTTTAGATCTATTTGATTTAGAAATGTATTAGCTTATTATGTGACTAATAAAGTGATTTTGTTTGATTAGTGCTGAGATTCTCATTCTACTCTTTTAATTGTGGTGCTGGACATCTTCTTGCTCTATCACTGTTGATTCTTTTTTTTTTTTCCAGTTCCTATTCATTCCCTTTCCTTTTGTATCAATAAAGTTGATTCTGAAATTGTATATAAACAAAGATTCTTTTTTTTTTCTTTTGGGTCTTGAAAGTTTGGTTTTCTGTGACTTGAAGTTGTGGTTGCTTTGATGAAGAAGTTTGTCCAGTGAACGCTCTAGCATTTCAGCAATTTGGGTTTTTGGTTTAATATGAATTTCTGATCTCCCCTTCCTGGGGCACACAAAACCCAGTTGGTTGCCTCACGGTTTTTATGTTAAACTTTTGCACGATGAGATGTTATGTTCGATAATTGTGTTCTGTATATTCCTATATATTGACTGCAAAGCAATTGCCAACACTGTTGAGTTGTGAAGCTTTTTTGGTCATTGTGCGGGAACCCTATACAAGGAAAGCGCAGTTCATGGCAGGGATATGTTTGGAATATTACAAATCATTTGTGTCGGGAAGTTATTTGGGATTTTCAAATGATTGCAATGAAAATTCATGTAGCCATTGGCATTCATAAGATTGAGCAACAATCTTGCAAGTTACCTAGAAAGGACGTGGGAGGGGAAGTGTCATGCATGACATGCAAAAGAGGCATTTGTTGTTTCTCAAAACGTCTAGAACATTTCAGGAAATAATAATTGTAATTATTTTGTAATGTTCGTATCTTTACCAATTTAGGAACATATGTTATAAAAATGAAATCAGGCTTTATAAGGTAAAGGACAGGAAAATCAATGTTAAAGGACAGGAAAAGCAATATAAATTTATTTTGTAGTGTTCATCATTTGTTTACGATCAATTCATTTGCATGTTAAAGGTGAAATTAGCCTGTGAGACGGCTAGCTAGTTGAGGTGTGGCAGAAAGGTAACTAAAATTGATTACATGGTATTCATTGCATGTTTAGAAAATTCTGTGCATAAATGGTCAAAATTAAGTTTTGCATTCTTAATAAATGTTGATGGAACTTATACAAAAATGTAGTTATAAGCGGCAAGGATACTTCTAAGGCCTCGTTTGGGAACATGCTAATTTAGTAACTTTTTGGCTATTTGGCTAAAAAGGTAGGTAAAAAAAACTTGTATGTTTGGGATGACTTTTTGGCTAATTACGAAAAGATGTGCAAAAAGTAGAGAGAAAAAAGAATCTTTGACTTTTTGGTATGAGTGGTTGGCTTTTTGGCTAATTTAGTAACTTTTTGACTAATTGGCTAAAAAGGTAAGTCCCCAAACGGGGCCTAAGAGTCCATGATGGACACTTCCCTACATGTGTCCGACACTCATCCAAACGTGTTCTATTTTTTAAAAATTTTTTAGACCTGACAGCTTGGAGGACACGTGTGGCCATCGCTTAGACACCCATGAAACTAATTATAAGTATGATCAAATTAATTTAGGATAGCATGATAAAAGAGAAGCAATTTAAATTTATAAGAATTAGTGTTATATAGCATTAATTTATCATCTTTAAATGATATAGTATAGTCATACATATGGCGTACGATAAATATATGAAAGAATACGTTTTGTTTGTGTCCTCCACATGTCGTTTTCTGCATATTTTGAAAATCGTCGCCTTGGTTTTTCATGTCTTGGTTCCGTGTCATATCCATGGGTTGCGTGTCCGTGTTTGTATTTCTTAGATGTTATTTTATTATATTATTATTTTCTTGAATTTGTGGATATTTCCTATTTGCTGCTGCAGATGAATAGTTTTTCCATTTTGTTCTTATCTAATTTACAAATGAGTACTAAACTAATGTCATTTTAATGCAGTGCTTTGTTCTGGAAGGAATTAACTTCATTTTCTGAGTAATTAATTGTACAAACATGGATAAAGCATCGTCTGATTGTCCATACCCAGGATGTTTCTTCTGTGTCTTGAAGGAAGGAAACCCAGGTAAGCGCAGAGGAAGTATACTGAAATTCTTTCGGGAACTTCCTTCACAGGACGATGATGGACAGGTTCTCCCAATTAGCGGCCTTTGGAACACTGCCATGGCGCATCCCAATGACCCTGAGTTCATCGAGCTCGGAATATTTGAATGCATGACGGCATTAATTTGGAAGGGCTTAAGGAATCGCCGTTGGCTTTCTCATGACCAAAACATATACATTCCCTATTATGCAGCACATATAATTGGATCCTACACTATGAACATGGAAGAATTTGCTGAAAGTGCAGCACATGCTGGGGTTATCCCACCCTTAGTTGAACTTTTAAGAGGGAGATTAACTTGGGTTGAACAGAGAGTGGCTGTGCGCGCTCTCGGCCATTTGGCTACATATGCCACCACTTTTCTTTCTGTAGCAAGTAATGGTGAGATTCTTGAGCTTTCCATTCAACTAGCGATGAATTCACTTGAAATTGTATACTCTCACTTTTACCAGTATGTTGATAGAAGGCCAAGTTATCATTGTGACCTACTTACGCGTGGAATGGGTGGTGTTGAAATGGAGTCGAGAAAGGCAGAGGAATGGGCTAGTCAGTTGCAATGTTGGTCCCTTCAACTTATTAATTGCTTCGCTTTCAAACCAGAATTTCTCTCTACCATATGCAAACCGGAATTTTTGATAAAACTTCCAGGCATGTGGGGTGGGCTTGTTAACGAAGCCTCGCCAGCGGGTATTGGTTTATTACGAACAATTTGTCATCATAAGCTCGGTAGGGGACCCGTGGCTAGCTGTCCTGGTATTATTGAAGCTCTGTGTAATATTGCGTGCTCTTCAGATGATTGGCAATATATGGCTATTGACTGCCTTCTATGGTTGCTCCAAGATCCAATTTCCTGTCATAAGGTACTATTTGTTCAGTTCGATGATGCGTACTGCAGTCATAAGTTTTATTTATTTATTTTTTTTTTATATATATTCCTGAAATTTATTACATTGGAATTCTTCTTAATGGGGGGATAGCTATGAAGCATTGATATTTCTAAAAGGGAGTTGTAACCGTATCATATCTGTATCGGATATCGATACTCCTCGGATACTTGTGGATATGTATAAGAGATTCTTCCTTAACGTATATGATATTTGATGTTAATTTTGAGAAGTATTGAATACTTTTCAGATGCTCTAGGTCACACATCCAAACTATTATGAAATTAAAATTTCAATAATTTGTGCTTAGTATTAGAGTATAATTGTTAGAATAAACACAAGCATAGTTTTTCAATATTTTCTTGTTTCTTACTGAAAGTACCCAAGTTTTTCAAATTTTATCCTCTGATAAAAAAAGTAAATAGACTATTTGCTCTTAAACTTATATCTAATTCCTAAAGAATGGTTTCTCAATATTCTTCGAGCTCATGTATAATGTAATACTAAAAATTATATATTTCTTCTCATCATATCCTAACCATACCTGTATCCTATTGGTTTAGATTATGGCGAAGATTTTCTCATGTTGCCATATCCGTATCATATGTTATCTATACCCATGTTTCATAGGTTCACTTGATTGTTTATTGAAGATAGTGAACGTGCAGATTTGATTGTTTTGCCTGTCTTGATAACTCAAATTTAAAAACATTAAAGCTTTATAGTTGCAGATATCGCGTTAACGTGTAAATCTGATACTTGAATTGTCTGATGTTTAGTTTCCTCAGGTCAGGGTATTAGTGGGGCTGTGAAAAATTATTGAATTGTAAATCTGATACTTGAATTGTCTGATGTTTAGTTTCCTCAGGTCAGGGTATTAGTGGGGCTGTGAAAAATTATTGAATGGCTATGCAAGGCATGCTAATTCTACTGTATCAAGTAGTCAACTCTAATTATACGGCTCTCATGGCATGAACTTTCACTCTCCACTTATGAGTCATGTTTTTTACAATACTAAAGGTACACCAAGAATGTTAATTGAATCCTTCCCAAATTAGTGCTACAGTTTATGTGGGGGGCGGATGTGCATATTTTATTGCACCATATGATTTCACAAAATTTTGGTAGACTAATGATCCTTTACGAACTTGTACTTGGTCTCTGAAAGTCGAAGGCGTTGAACATATATCAATGTCAACATAAATGTGTAATTTTTTAAGGTAATTTTTTAGGCTGAAAGTGTAATTTTTTAAGTGAGTTTTCACATTTATCACTGACTTTAACTACGCCTATGAACGAAGTTAGATTGGGGGACCAAATTGAAACATTTTTTATACATTGGGGACCAAATTAAAACACTATATACATTGGGGACCAAATTGACGTGATTTAAACATTGGGACCATATTGACATAAATCTCATATTTGGGGGACTAAAAATGTAATTAACCTTTTTAAAAATATAGGGAAACTGGAACAATTATACTTTGCCTATTTTTAAAAACTTTAAAAATATAGGGTATTTTTGCAACTATAAAAAATTCTAGTGATTGTTTTTCGACCATTACAAAACTATAAGTATTTTTGGATCTGATTTTTAATTGTTTTATGTTATGTACTACTACAAATTACAAATATATTTTCTTATGGATGAGCCGTACCTGTATCCTTTTTTGTTTTTTAAAAAAAAAAAGATTTTGTCGTATTAGAATACCCATACCCATATTTGTACCTGCACCCATGTTTTCTAGCTGATATATGCTTTAGCTAACTTTACTAGTAATGGAAGGCTCATGGTTGTAATATAAGTTGAATGTATGTATGTACCCAACACCATTAAATACATATCTGCTCTTGCAGAACTGAAAACATTTCGACTTAGTTGAGTGCAGCTCATATTTGTTAAGTCTAGCTGCATAATAAACTTGAGGTTAACATTCATCTGCCTTTCTTACATATTTTTGTCTAGCTAATTGTGGGCATTGAGTGCTATTTTGCTAGGTCATTAATATCCATAGGCCATACTTAGATTCATTTTATAGATGCTCTGGCCATCTCATCTGTTTGGCCCCAGCCCTTCGCATATTGTGATGTCATTTCTTTGTAACGATGTTGTCCTCATCCAGTGTCATCTTGTTGTTATATAGTTGTTATAACCTTTTGCACTAACTGAAATATGGTAACCCCACCTCATACCTCGAAGCACTTAGACAAAGTTCCAACCTTTGCACGCTTGTTTTGTTATTTTATTTTCTGAGTTACTTCTTGCCATCTCTGTAAGTTTCTGAATATTTCTGTATATTCGACTGAATAATTGATACAAAGAGTACGTCACTTATATAGAATTCTAATCCCTAAGCCTATAATCACTACCATTCCAAATTCCTAAAATACAATAATTCCTAAAAATATAGACAATATAGGCAAATATATTTTCATACCCCCGCTCAAACTCAAGATGTTTTAGCAGAAAATACTAAGAGTTTGTCAAGAAGATATCGAAATCGAAATCGAAACCGAAACCGAGCAGTGGTATGAGTCTTGGTAAAGAAGTCAGCAAGTTGCAGAGTCGAAGTGAACAAACGGAAGTAAGATAGAGCCAAACTACAGATGTTGGCGGATGAAGTGACAATCAATTTCATTGTACTTCATCCGTTTATGAAAGACAATGTTATAGGCAATCTGAATAGCACTTCGATTGTCACAATAGAGAGAGGTCGGAGAAGACTGAGAGATGCCCAAGTCAGATAAGTGACTACGAAGCCAGATAATTTCAACAGTAGCATGAGCTATAGCATGATACTCAGCTTCGACAGTAGAACAGGCAACAACAGGTTGTTTCTTGCTTTTCCAAGAAATCATGGAATCGCCAAGAAATATACAGAAACCAAAAGTGGACTTGCGATCATTAACATCACTAACCCAATCAGCATCAGCATAGGCCACCAAGTCCAAGAAAGAAGTAGAAGATAAGAGCAAGTCTTGAAAGATAGTATTGCGAAGATAGTGAAGAATTTGAATCAAAGCATCCCAATGTGTAGAGCGAGGAGCAAAAACAAATTGACTAACCACATGGGGACAGGCATAGGTAAGATCAGGGCGAGTAATTATCAGATAGACTAAGCAACCCACAAGCTCTCGATATAAAGTAGGATCTTCCAGAGGAACACTATCAGTAGTGTTGAGCTTCACATTAAGCTCAATGGGGGTATCAGAAAGCTTAATGTCAGTAAGACCGGCACAATGAATAACCTCATTGGCATACTTGGCCTAAGACAAAAAGTAGCCTTTGGGAGAAGAAGCTACCTCAATACCAAAAAAATACCCCAATAGGCCCAAATCCTTCATTTTGAAGGTGCAGAAGAGATGCTACTTGACTTCAGATATAGCAGAAAAGTCAAAACCAGTGATGATCATATCATTTACATACAGTAAGAGGGCAACAAAACTAGTAGAGGTGTGGAGGAGAAACAAGACAGAGTCGTGGGCACAAGGATGAAATCCAAACTCAGTAACAGTAGTCTGAAAGCAATCATACTAAGCACGAGGAGATTGCTTCAAACCATAAAAAGCACGTCGAAGTCGACAAACTTGTCTAGAGGAATGCGGAAGGCCAGGAGGAGGACGCATGTAAACCTCCTCAGTGAGATAGTCATTAAGAAAAGCATTCTTAACATCCATTTGATAAAGAGGCCAATGACGAACAGCGGCGACAGAGATCAAAGTGCAGACAATAGTCATCTTGGCAACGGGGGCAAAAGTCTCCTCATAATCAATACCATACTCTTGGAAGAAACCTTTAACAACCAGGCGAGCTTTGTAGAGCTCAAGAGAATTATCAAAAATAGTCTCGACTCTGTAGACCCATTTGCAACCAATCAAATTCTTACCAGCAAGTAAAAATACCAGCTCCCAAGTAATAGTTTTCTGTAATGCAAACAACTCGTCCTCCATAGCTTGAATCGAATTAGGATCCTGACAGGCCTCCTTGTAAAATTAGAGTTCTAAAAAAGAGTGAATAGCATACAAAAAGATGCAATAGGAAGGAGAAAAACATGGCTTAGCAAAACCAAGTTTCAAGATCAGAGTCGTTAGAAGTAAGAGGATCAACAGCAAGGGCAGAGACAACAGGTGGAGAGAGAACCTTGCGACGAGAATAGACTAACAATGAAGGAGACGAAAGAGCAGGAGGTGAAGAAGGAGAAGAGGGAATAGACTCATGGGGTTCAGTAGGAAGGCACTTAACATGGGGGTGGTAAGAAGAAGGAATAAGCTCAAGGGGAACAACAGAGATGTACTCACTAGGAGGGACCTCAGAGGGAAATAGATCAATGCGAACCAAATCCTCTTTGAAAACCAGAGCAGTGATAGGAGGAAGATGAAAGTAAGACAAATGTTCAAGAAAGGCAACATGGTGAGAGACGTAAAGGTGACGAGAAACGGGATCGTAATAACGATAGCCTTTCTGAGTAAGACTGTAACCCAATAAGACACATGACAAATTGGGCACTAAGTTTGGTCCTATCTTTTCGGGAAAGTAGTACAAAACAAGCAGATCCAAAAACACGAATGAGGGAATAATTGAGAAGTTGAGAAAACAAAGCCTCATAAGGGGACTGACCAGAGAGAAGTGGAGTAGGCATACGGTTGAGAAGAAAAGCAATAGTAAGAACTGCTTTATCCCAAAACGGGGCCAGAACAGAGGCAAAGAGAAGAAGTGACCTAGCAGTTTCAAGGAGATAATGGTGTTTATATTTAGCTCGACCATTTTGAGCGGGCATATCAGTACAAGACATTTGGTGAATGGTACCCATGGTGGCCAAATACTCATAAAACTCAGTTCTAAAATATTCCCTACCCAAGTCAGAACGTAACAATTTAATAGTAGTCTCAAACTGTGTAGTGACTATAGACTGAAAAGTATGATACATCTAGTAGAAGTCAATTTTATGAGTCATAAGGTAAACCCAAGTATAGTGAGTGCAATCATCGATAAAAAAAACATAGTAAGCAAAGCCCCCTTTAATGAAAACAAGAGAGGGTCCCCAGACATCAGTATGTACAAGAGAAAATGGAGTAACAGAAATAGAAGTACTTTTATTAAATGGTAAAGCTATCATTTTGGCAAGTTTACACCCCCAACATTCAACAATTTGACTAAGAGAAACTTTACCTAACAATCCTGACTGAGCTAACGACCATAAACGATTAACAGACAATGGCCTAATCTAGAGTGCCACAAATAAAAATATAAAAAAACTCAACTGAGAATCTAACTGAAAGGATGAAAAAGCAACTAGAGAGGTGGACAGAGGAAGGTGCAAACTTTCCACTACATAGAGGTCTCCAACTCTACGATCGGTCCCAATTTACTTCTTGGACTGTCGATCATGCATATAACAAACAGAAGAATAAAAGATAACATCATAACCAGAAGCATCAAGTTGACTAATAGAAAGTAAACTAACAGATAACTGAGAAACATAAAGGATGAATAGGTAGACATAGTAGAGGGTAGAACAGACCTACCAGATAGGACAGACATACCAGATCCATTGGCAGTGTTAACAGTAATAGGAAAGAGAGGAGAATTACAGTTATGGAGTAAGGAGAGATGGGGAGTCATATGATGAGAAGCACTAGAGTAAAAAATCCAAATTGAATGAGAAATACCTGAAGAACCAAGTAAACATGAATGAAGATAAGTGAAAACAGAAGCAAATGAGGATGGTTGGGAGGTAGACAAGATATGCTGAAACTGAGCAATTTGAGCACTCAAGGAAGTCGGAGCCGATGCAGTATAAGCGGCCGGAGGGGCTAAAAGGATTTTGAGTAGGAGCTCGAAATTGGGCCTGAGACTGCTGAGAAGTCGCACGACCCTTCTTTGGACTGTTATATTTCCAGTGGCCGTTCTGATGGCAAAAAGCACACTCATCTGAAGCCAAGGACCCTTTCTTAGGTTGGCGGAGGCTTGAAGAAGTGGGGTCGATAGTAACGGAGGTTTGGCAGGAGCCAAGAAGACAGATGGAGACAAAGTATGACTAGTCGTCTTAAGACGAGTTTCCTCAAAAAGGAGTTCACGAACAATAGCATCCACAGAGGAAAGAGGAGACCGGTGAAGGATGCCACCACGGATAGCCTCATATTGAGGGAAGAGAGCCATTCAAAATTACACCAAACGACCCTCTTCCCAAAATTGCAGGTAGACATCTAGTACCTTAAGACTAGACGGTTCCGTGAGAGCAAGCTGATCCCAAAGTCCCATCATCTCAATGTAGAAATCCTGAATAGACCAATCTTGTTGACGAGCACTCTGAATAGCTGTTTCCAACTCATAAAGTTTGGCAAAGTTGGACTGCTGATAAACCCCCTGTAAATAGTCCCAAACCTCCTTGGCAGTAGTATATTTGGAGAACATCATCCCAATATGATCATCCACAGCATTATGAGACCAAGTCAGAACTTGGGCATTATCACAATCCCAAGTGTCACAAGTAGCCTAATATCCATCCTTTTTTGGATCCGATGGACTAGAAACAGAGCCAGAAATATATCTCCATTTTTTTCGACCAAGCAAAAAAAAATTCATAACAGTGGGCCAATAAGCATAATTGGCTCCAGTAAGTTTGCAAGTTATAGATTGAATTTTGTCGTCTGACATGGTGACGATATTATGAAAAATTATAAAGGGCCTAAATGAAGTGTATTAGAACCAGTTAGGTCAAAATTATAATAACCAGAACCTAGTTAGGTCAAAATAATAATAACCAGAGTTTTAACCCAATCATCCACAAATATCAATCAGAGAGAGAACATGAAGCCGAGATGAGAGAGAGAGACTGCGAACCAGGAAAGGCCCTGATGTTGCAATGTTGAACCAGAGGGAGAGCAAGCTTAAGCAGGGGAGAAAGATGAAGACGAACTAGAGCAGAGGGTCGCGACTTCAGACAAGAGATCAGAAAGATGTCACGACTTCAAAGAACCACAGAGAAGGCCTTCGCGACACAGGGAGGACTTCGACCAACGAGTTCGAATGAAACCTTAGCTCTGATACCATGTAAGTTTCTGAATATTTCTGTATATTCGACTAAATAATTGATACAAAGAGTACATCACTTGTATAAAACTTTAATCCCTAAGCCTAAGAAGGAAATACGAATTACACAGAATATTTACGTAATCACTACCATTCCAAATTCCTAAAATACAATAATTCCTAAAAATAAAAACAATATAGGCAAATATATTCTCACAATATATACCTTCTTGTTGTGGATATAATTAAAAATGGAGGAGTATGAGATTTTACAATTGAAAATGGTACACTTAGACGTCGAGGGGCCATTAAACTTGATTGAAATGCAGCTATCAATTCACCCTCCAGAAGTGCTGAGGCAAAATTCTGCGATCCTTGCTCGTTTTAATTGTGTGGGTGATTTCTTTTTTGTCTCCCTTTTCATGGTTTTGGGAGTCATTTGGGCCAGCCCATCCCTCAATGAGGCCTAAGGTGAAATCTCAATTAGAGGCTTTCTAATGTTTAAATATTAATTTAAATAATATTTATTAATTTTTTACATTGTGAATTATTTTATGTTAAATTTATTTTCTTCTTAATTCTTGTAAACTAAAGTTTTTGCGCTTTATTAATAAATGCACTTGGGACGCATTCACTTGTACCTAGATGTGAGAAAATACGGTTAGAAAATAGGATTATATGTAGCATTTTCTTTCTTTTTTTTTTAGTTGGGCGTTTGAATTTGAAGCTTCGTCTATTGGTCTTTTCGATAAGAAGGTTTTTTGTTTACTCAAAGATGAATTTTTCTGGGGGCCTTCTTGATAAAGAGGGTTTTCTTCAATCTTTACAATAGAGGGCTTTGCAAAGAGGTTTTCTGCCTGTCATAAGAATTTTTTCCTTTTTCTTTTTTTCTTTTTTTTTCCCTCTGCTTTTTTGGGCAAAGGGAGTATCTTTTTTGTTGGGCCTTTATAAAAGAATTTTTTTTTTTTTAAATAATTATTTTCAATTATTTCCGGTACTCTTTCAAAGCCTAAAGCCATTGCTTGAATCGCTTAGGCCTGGAGCTGACAGGTTGTCGTTGGAACAAGACTCTCAGGAGGTTGCATGTTATAAACTATCTTTGATTTCATAGTCAGCCGATGACTAATTTATCACTTCATTACTAATAATACATGTTCTGGAACTTGATTTGTTGTGCAGGTAATTGATAAGGCAGTACCTGCACTTGTGGACCTTGCAGAGATCTCAACCTTGGGGGATAACAAAAAGGTTGGGGATTCCATTGTTAATGTTCTTCAGGAATGTATCCAAGGAACAGGACATAACTCTCTCAGTAGCCACACAAAAGAACAGATTGAGGAAATCTTGCATTCTAGACAAAGGTTAAAATGGGAAAAGAACATTCCAAAAGAAGATCTCCATATCAAACAGGCAGCATCACTAGTGGTAAAGCTCGAAGGAAATTCCTTGTTCTCATCTGGAAATATATCTGGAGCAGCATCAAAGTACTCTGAAGCATTGACATTGTGTCCAATGCGCTCCAAGAAAGAGAGAGTTGTGTTGTACAGTAATCGAGCTCAGTGTCATCTTTTATTGCAACAACCCTTGGCTGCCATAAGCGATGCTACACGTGCACTTTGTATTCATAACCCTGTCAATCGTCATGCTAAAAGCCTTTGGAGAAGAGCTCAGGCTTATGACATGCTTGGGTTAGCTAAAGAAAGCTTGTTAGATGCTATTCTTTTCATAAATGAGTGCTCTCAATCAACCGATCCTGACCTCTCATTGAGGCAAAACAAGGTCCCCGACTATGCTGAGCGTTTAGTCAAGAAGCAGATGCGTGCGGCTTGGTTATTTAGAGAGGCCGCCATTAAACATGGGGGTGTTCACTGTGAAGGCAATGCTGGCAACATCTATGGCCAAGAGACTGATGATTCTGAATGGGAGACGGCAAGTGAAAGTGATATGGGGAATGATGGAAGGGATGAAATGGGCAATGAAGATTGTGATTGGAAGAATGAGGATGAAAGAATAGACAAGTCTGATAAACCTTCTATAAAAGGTATGGTGACACAACTTTCTAAATCCTTGGTCCAATTAGTGTAGTTTGTGAATCTGCATCTATTGACAACAATTTTCAATCCTGTCTGTATATAAATTATTTCCAACCTAGGATATTTTCTTGATTGACAATAAACCTTGTTGGATGATCAATATTTGCCGTTCAAGCTGAATTATATAATTACTACAAATATAGTTTTAGATTAGATGCTTTCAATCTACTGGTCATGTTAGATTTTTACACATATTTTTCCTTATCTTTCGTGTTGGATGATTCTGTTTATTGCTTAGGATACCAACAATTGACTATAATGGTCCAAACCTAAGTAGCACTGACACTCCCAAGATGGGTGTCATGTCTGTGTCTGACACAGTGGGGACACATGTGTCCACGTGTCTAACATGCCATTTTTAAATTATTGTTTTTGTCGTAGGACACGTGTATCCTATGTTTGGATACGCCTGTGGACATCTTTGTAGGTTTTTTTTTTTTTTTTAGAAAGTTGATTTGGAATCAAAGCAAAATCTATGGAAATAAAAAGGGAAAAAGTAGAAAAATAAATAAAAAAAATACACCCACATATACATTGATGCCTCTTATATCTATATATTCTAAATTTATATTCATATACATAATAAATCTGTATCCTTTCCGTGTCCGTATGCATGTCTATACTTCTTAAGTCCAAATTGTATTATTATTAAGTTATCCTCCCAATTCTAAGAGCTTTTACAGAGAAATTTCATGTTTGTGTATACCCATTAATTCAACTTCTTTTGTTGCATATGTGCTGTCATCCTTGAGTCTTTGCAAGTTGGAAGTAAAACCCTAGTTTGATTTGCAACCTGAGCAGCCATTAAATGCATTGTCAGTGGGTTTCATGCTTTTATTTGTTGTGGTGGGGCAGTTTTTGTTTATGGAGTTATGCTTTTCATTTCTCTTGCAGTTGCATGGGAGTGTTGTTGCAGTCTTGCACCTAGATCCATGTTACGTGCCTATATTCTTTAACCTACAGTCTTATTATGGAAGACAGTTTTAGCCATTGGTAGAACATAGTTAGGTCTGGTATTAAGAAGTTCATCCAATAGACGAGCCGGAACATGAAAAGAGTGAAATAACCCTATGGGGTTGGCCTAGCGGTAAAGATATAAGCATAAGATCTAAGATCTCGAGTTCAAGTCTCCCAAGGGGTCATTGGAGCCTCCAAGGATTAGTTCTCAATTGTCTAGATATTAGG
Source organism: Camellia japonica (assembly GCA_030407325.1). NCBI lineage: Eukaryota > Viridiplantae > Streptophyta > Magnoliopsida > Ericales > Theaceae > Camellia > Camellia japonica. The sequence goes on along the minus strand of JAPPVO010000007.1, from coordinate 73,009,764 downwards.
TCCAATTGGGCTAGTCAAGGCGGGAGATACCCTGCATTATCACCACAAAAAAAAAAAAAAGCATGAAAAATAATGAAATACTGTATTAAACATTTCACTTGTCTCTGCATATATTCCTGCTTCTTTTTCTTCGTCTTCTTTCTTGTTTTTATTATTTTTTATTATGACGTTATATAATCCGTTCGTTGTGTTTTTTCATCATGCGCTAAAGTCTCTTACTGAATTTTTTTCCACAGATTTCAAATATGAGTTATGGCTCTTTATGGTTCCATTGATTATCTGCTACCATTCTTTACCCCACTTTTTCTTTAAAATCAGTACCAATGTTGCTAGTTTTTAATGTGTTCGTTCATAGTTTATTGATGTCCTTAATGTTTTGGAATTTTGAGTTAACACAGACATGAAGCATGGATATAATGTGCAGCTTGTGGAGGATGAGCCGTGAATTTTGGATGATTAGATATGTCTTTAATGTGCAAGCATGTTCCAACATGGAGGATTTTGATCAATGAACAAAGCAACTATGAATTGTGTGATATGCGGTGCGTTTGGTATCTTTCAGTTCCCAGCAGCCAATGTTGTCTTGTTTAGTCTTGTTTGTGGCAAAAGAGTTTTTTCTTGGTTATGTTTAAACTTGTTTTGTATATTTGATATTTTGTTCTCCCAATTTTTTCATGTTAAACTAGCTGACAAATAATAGGAGAAAAGAAAAGAAAAGAAAAGAAAAGATAGAGTCTAGAGGTTGTGAAGTTTTAAATTTTGTTTTTCATTTGAGTGATTCAAGGGGCTTGTGTACATATAAACCTTCCGGGGGGGATTTTGATTGAATGTATGAATGATAATTATGATTTTCTTATATTATTGACCATGTCATTGCAGTGCTGATTGTTGCATAGAAACTAACATATTACCTTGCTCATCAGATGTTGCAGAGAAACTAATAATCTATAGATACTCAACACGTTATCTTGCTCATCGGATATCATTGAGAAATAAAGAGGAAGAAGTGTTATTGAACGATTTCCTGCAATTATTCCATGTAGGGGATGAGTAAAAGAATCAAGCTACAAGTCTCCATTTATACGAAATCCACTGGGTTTTTGGTTTTTTCTTTCGGTTTCTTTGATAGGCAGAGCCAAGTATTTTACTTTGTAGTTGTTTTAGTACATATGAATTAAACACTACAACTCTACCTGTCATCCAATCTTTCAAAAACACCTTCCTCCACCTTCCTTTAGTGGATGAGATGATCTCTTACTAGGCTTGATACTTAAGTTCGAGTCTTATAACAAGTGTAGTTTCCCTTCTCTTATTTTCATCATAAACTCCAAATTAAAATAGCCTTTAGAACAATCTAATGTGACTGTTTTGATTTCTAAAGAAGATAAAGTGAGTACAAAATATGTGATTCTCACAAGGGGTGGGTTCCCTTGTGAGATTCAACTTACTTTCTGTGCTGCACGTTGTGCAATATCTAAAGGTCCCAATTTAGAGCACTAAATTTGAAGCTCTAAAAGCACCACTAATAAGTTGGCAAGTGCAAGAAAGAAAAAATATATATATCAAAGGCCAAACTATCACATCTATAGTGGGATCCATACGATGTCATGTCATTAGTGGTATGAAGCATTTTTCAAAATCTAATTTCATGTGAGACATTCTGTTTGAAGGAATTTTAAGTTATATGATCAAATTTACAGTGGAATCATCTATTTCACTATATGCTGGCACTAAACAAGAGATTGATGTGCCAAAAGCAGCCCAATTGAACGAGGTGTTGTTCCACATTATTCTCTATAGTTGCTTCAAGAGATTGATGTGTCAAAAATCAGTTGAATTAGTTGCTCCACATAATTCTTTTTTTTTTTTTTTTTTTTTTTTGGTGCACTTTTTTGAAAGTCGAATGACTAAAAATCATGTGATTTTTTGTACATTGCAAGTGACAAAAAGACATGATGGCTATATGCTACTAGACTAATGGACATCAATAATATTACATACTTAGAAAAATTACTCACTAAACACTCACATATTTTAAATCTATACTATAATACATCTCAATTTCATGATAAAAAATGTTTGGTAGCTCAAATTTATGTGGCCCGAATGGTTCCAATGTATCAAAACGACGTCATTTTGCCCCCAAAATGATGTCATTTTGAGACATACAAGCCATTCGGATCATAAAAATTCAAGCTACCAAGCATTCTTGTTTCACGATCAAGTTTGAAAGTAAAAATTCATAGCACATAGTATTTTTGAATGGCCGTTAGGTAGCACAGTACAAGGTCAGTATTGACACCTCAGTGTAGAATGGCTGCAAGATTCAAATCTTTTGATGTGCATGAAGAATTAATTGAATGATCACCAAGATGGAGACTATCCATTTTGATTGGACAAAGGAGGCAAAAAATGCAAGAAAGGGAAAAAAGTTTGGAGTAATTTAATACATTTTGTATTCCAAATGACAAATCACAAGTGAGAGTAAGTTAATAAAATGTGTAGCCAATATAAAGCTGCACATACCCACAAGATAATAAATAAAATATGGTAAGAAAAGATGACAAGTATATCATTATTATAAAAAATAAGACTAATTTTGACTTCTGCTTCAGCAATGTTCAACCTTACAATGCCTTGAAAGTGAAATTATTCTGATGTATTTCATTCAAAAACAATTACTGGTCAAAGAAACTTGAACTTATAGTGCCAAACACTGAAAAAATAGTAAGGAACTACACGTAGCTATTAGATAATAGCTTTTGTTCTTGAATGCAAAGCTCAAGAAGAGTCCTCATTGCTTGTTTCTTCACTACCTTCCCATAGACTCCTCTTCCTAGTTTCATTGCTCTCTCCATCTCAACCATCCCAATACCACCACCACCACCACTTCTCTTCAATCCTTCCATCAAGGCCTTTAAAACCCTCTCATCGCTTCCCACCGCTTCCACAGCACTATCCACCACCGCCTCCATAGCCGGAATCCGCCTCCCCCACCTCCTCATTGACTTCTCACATCCAAATGCTTCAGAATAAACTGCCCAAAAAGATGCCCTCAAAAAACCTTTTTCCTTTCCCCTCACCGTCCATCTCCTCATACCTTCCTCCAACCTGTAAACTATGCCACCCACTTCTAGTCCCCTATCAAGACCCATCTCAATCTCTATCATCTCCTGTTTTCCACATATACCCTCCTCAAATTTGCACCTTTTACAATTGCAACTAAAACACCAAGTCTTTGCCATTTCTCTGCGATTTCTCAAAGGCGAAAGCACATCGAAATATGCTAATGTGACCTCTTCACCTGCCTTAATATCTCTAGAAGCATGAACCATCACATAATCACCAACGTGCAAGCGCCTCGCGTTAGGATAACAAGAATGGTTGATGAAAGCGGCAAGTACCCATATCCCAACTCCATAGTAATCACTGTTTTTACCGAGTACTTTTGCTGAAATCGCATCTTCAACAAGAGAATTCACATCCAATATCCTTAATATCTCACCCATATCAAGCTTCTCATTTGAAAAGCTACTCCCCTCTGTTTCAGGCCTAAATAGACTTAAATTAGGCACTTCAAGGCCATCTTCGTCTTCACCGGTGGACAACCTACAAATCAAATGATGGGTTTTGTGGCATTTTGTGGCTGATTCAACAACCTTATCAATAAAATTCTTCCACATAACTAATTGTGCATTTTTTCCCAATTCTTCGCTGTTTGATTGGGGCAATATACCCCTCTCAGTGGCAATTGCCTTGGTGACAAACAACAAAGTACCAGCATCAATGTTCTTTGTTGCAAATAGGCCACGCCCACCCATCTCAGACTTCTTGATCTCCACAGCACCAATATACTCTGCGAGTTCCGGAGGCTTTCCACGAAACCCATTTACAACCCAATCAGAGAGATCGAAAGCTCCAGTTCTAGACAAGAACTCGAGTTTCTTGCATTTGTCCAAGTACCCATTAATGGTTTCAGAGTTAAGACTGGCCTGGGGATCAAGAAGAGCTGATTTGAAGCAGTCCAAAGCAGCACTGTACCTATTGAGATTGAGCAAGATCTTACCTTTGCAAAGCAGGGTCTTGAAATGAGCACTGTCAATTTTCAAAGCTTGGTAACAATCTCCCAAAGCATCAGTGAAATGTCGCAAGCGAGACAGCGCTTCGGCTCGGTTGGAGAGAGCCAAACAGAGGGATTTGTGGAGCTTGGAGAGGTGATCTGGGTCAGAGTGGTTGTGGGTGTTTGAGATTTGGTTATGGCAGAGTGAGATGAAGAGAGAATAGGCTTGTACGGACTCGTTCCATTCTTTTCTGAGAAGAAGTTCTGTGGCTTTGGACCTCAGTTGTTGCATCATCCTATCTTCTTCTTCTTCTAGATCTTCCATATCTGGTTGTTTTGATTCTCTCATCATCTTTGATGGTTGGGTGGGTATGACTGTGTCTACTGGTTTTCTCTCATTTTCGATGCTGTTTTCTCGGGAGGTTTAAATGACGGGTATGTAACGGTCATATTTCTTGGCCGTTTTTTTATTTACCTTTCCTTTTTTTTGGGGTCTTGTTGCAGGTTGTATCTGCAACGGCTATGTTCGGGATTTTTGGTTACTATTAAAATACTCTGTTAAAAATATCAACATGAAAATGTTTGATTTTCATAATTCCTAAACAATAATGCTAAGTATTTTAATATATCAATAAAATATATTAACTAGACATAATATTTAGTGGGTTTCACGTATGATTTGTGTTTTACACCCTGTTTGTTTGGGCGATAAACATTTTTTAACGAAAAATATTTTCTATGAAATTTTTTTTTTAGAAAATGTTTTCTGGAGAAATAATTTTTCTATGTTTCGTAGTAATGGATGGTGAAATGGAGATGGAGGTGGTAATAGTGATAGGGATGGTGTGGCAATGTCTACGGTGATGTTGATGGTAGTGTGGTAACATTGATAAGATTTTGGTTTGAAAAACATTTTTTCACATTTTAAAAGTGAAAAATATTTTTTTCTTGCATAAATTTGTTTTCTGTTAACCATAAAAATGTTTTCATTGACTTTTGTTTTTCATTATATTAAATGCTAAAAAATATGAAAAATATTTTCAAATGTGTCAAATTTATCTTGAATCTAACTTCCTTGGCATTTTCTTTTGTTTATTGACAATCCAAAAGGTTTTTTTTTTTTTTGGATTGTAATGGGTTGTTTTAGCGTGATCATATTTTCATTTTTCACACACTTCAACATGTTTTTATAAACTTCTAACAAATTTTACAATTACATTAAACTGACAATTATCGTTAATGACCGCCCATTAAACTGTTATTAACATCTCTCATTTCAAAATATTTTTTTTGTTATTTTCGTATCGCATTTTAATTTTTTATCTTAATCTAAAAAAATTATTTTCCTACTTAACGTTTGTCATATTATTGCTGATAAGGGAAGCTTACATAGATTAAGGCAGAATGAACGAAAATCAATTTTTTTATTTTTTATTTCAATCTAAAAAAGTTATTTTCCTACTTAACATTTGTCATATTATTACTGATGCGTAAGGTTTTAAAAAACGGTCGCGACCATTACGTAACACTATTACATAACGATTATGATGGTTATTGCTACTATAACGGTGTGATGGAAATTTACATGTATAATGACTGTTTCGGTATTACGTAATAGTCATAGCGATACCATAATGGCCCATTACACATTGTTACACACTTGTAAAATATTCTAAATAGTTTCATTTCCAAAAAAAACACAAAACACAAAACAAAACAAAAGCTTACAAAAAAAATTGTAAATATTTAATAACAGTGGTTGTACTTATTTTTATAATCATTTTATTTAATATTTAATTGTAAATATTTTTTATTTTGTTACTGTAATATGTTGTCTAAAAAATATCTTTAAAAAAATAAATAAAATCAATAACTCAAAAATAATTTTTGTTTATGACACTATTTTTATTTTGGCAATCATTTCATGTAATACTTAATTGTAAATAATTTTATTTAGTTACTTGTAAAGTGTTGCCTAAAAAATAATTTTTATTTATAGCACAATTTTTTTTATAATAATTTCATTTAATAACTGTGAATATTTTTTATTCAGTTAGTTTAGGTATTGATCAAAAAATAATTTGTAGACATTCAAAATCAATTATTCTTAAAATCATTAACTATTGAAATAAAATGTAAAAAAAAAAACTCCTTTTATAGTGATTTAAAAATATAGAATATATTGAATCATACTAAAAATAAATAAAAATTGATCAAAATCAATTTTAAATCATAATAAATGTGATTCTAATATATATATATATATATATATATGCATATCGGTAAGTTTTTTTTAAATTGTGTGAAACATTAAAAAAATCACGGTTCCGATTACTGCAACTGTTATGCTACAACCTTTACCCCCACAACTGTAACTGCGCCACCACAACCGATTTTCGAAACCTTGCTGATAAGGGAAGCTTACATAGATTAAGGCGGAATGAATTTAGAGTAATGCTATAATTATCATCGAGAGATGTTGCAGTGTGCACCCTAAAAAAAGTGCATATAAGGTATGTCTTTCATAATTTTTTTACAAAATTTTATAATTTAAACACAAAAATGTCATAATTTTTTTCACTACAAAAAGTTATAACTTTTTTTCATTATAAAATGTCATAACAAAAATTACAGAGTGTCATAACAAAAATCATAAAGTGCCATAACATTATCATCTCCCTAACTTTAGGGTTCACACCATAAATTCACTTAACTTTATCAAAAAATGTTATAACACACATCACAAATAATCACAACTTTTATCACAAAAAATATAATTTTTTTATGATATGCACCCTTTTAAAATGTACACATTGTAGATTTCTCCTTACCACCTCTTTATACTACCTTCAATGTATCACCCCTTATGTGCTAGCGTATCATTACATCAATCAGTGGCGGACCCAGAAATTTGGGATAAGGGGGGCACCTATTAATTACAATTTCAAAATTTTTCTTCTCTGATTAATAATAATAAAATGCTCATAATATTTTGAGTTAATATTAATCATAAAAACTTAAATATTCATTACAAAAATATCAATAAACTTTTACAATTGACTTCGACGAGTTTTCATTCATTACAAAAATATCACTAAACTTTCACACCCCGACGAGTTTTCATTCATTACAAAAATATCACTAAACTTTCACAATTGACCCCAACGAGTTTTCATCTTTTGAAAGTTTTCCATGATAGTATCATTATCAACGCCATCAAAAATATCTCTTTCTATGTAAACAACCAAGCTATCATTCATCCATTCATCACCTATTCGGTTCCGCAACCGATTCTTCACAATATTCATTGCTGAAAATACCCTTTCAACAGTAGCAGTTGCAACAGGCAAGATCAATGCTAAAGTTAGGAGCAAATAAACTAATGGATATACTTTATCTCTTCTAGTCTCCACCATTTTCTTAGCAAGATCGGCAATTCCATTCAACCGTGAGAACTCACTACTAGAGAGCATGTCGACAATATATGTATCAAGTTGATCATTAAGCACCATGAGCTCTACTGTAGAAAATTCATTTGGATAAAATTCAGCAAGATGAATTAAACTTTTCTTGTCAAAACTAGTGAATGAGTTGGATGGATTCAAACATGCCACACAAAGTAGCAACGTAGTGTTTGACTCAGTGAAACGAGCATTTAGTTCTTGAATTTGCATATCTAAAACAGTGTACAATAACTCGGCGCAATAGTGATGTTCATTTGTAATTTCTTGAGCTTTACGCCTTCTTCTCTCTTGAGCTACAAACATATCATCCATTTGGGGAACATCAATTTCATGCTTTTCACAAAAAGATGAAACATCATCAAGTAAAGAGGTCCACCCACTCTCCCTCATCATTTGGAGTCGCCTTTTAGAAATTTGAACCAAATTCATAGCATTAACAATGTCTTGATCTTTCCTTTGTAATGCTTGTGATAACTCACTTGTAATAGCCAATATCGTTCTCATCAAATGAAGATTGAATACAAATTCAAAAGATTGAATTGAGTCCAACAACATATTTGCTTCTACTCGTTGTTTTGAATTTGAACCATCTTTTGAAATCATTTTAAGCACATCGATCACTGTTGAAAACATGCCAACCAAGCTAACTAAAGTACCATAGTGTGAACCCCAACGTGTATCACCAGCACGTTTGAGATTGGTTTCCTGATTTAAGCCTTGCCCACTTGATAGCTCTCCTATATTAAGTGCCTCAACAACTTTTGCCGCTTGTTTATCCCTAAGAATATCTCGACGTTTACATGATGCTCCAACAACATTGACCACATTAGTAACCAAAGTGAAGAGTAAGGCAATTTGATCATGATTCTTTGCCACGGCTATAAGAGCCAATTGCAATTGATGAGCAAAACAATAAACATAATATGCACAAGGATTCTCCCTCAATATAAGTGTTTTAAGACCATTTAACTCACCTTGCATATTACTAGCCCCATCATATCCTTGACCCCGCAATTTAGAAATACTCAATCCAAGTCTAGAAAATAAATTTTCCATGGCTTGCTTGAGTGAAAGAGCAGTAGTATTGGCAACATGCTCAATACCAATAAAACGCTCGATCAGTTGGCCACTTTTGTCTACATATCGTATTACAACTGTCATTTGCTCCTTGATTGATATGTCACGGGCTTCATCAATCAAAATAGAAAAAAGTGCATCACCAAGCTCTCTAACAATCACATTGATAGTTTCAAACGCAGCCATACTAACAATATCTTTTTGAATATGAGGAGCTGTCAACTTAAGATTTTGTGGTGCATTGTTTAATGCAACTGCTTTGACATCTTCATTGTGATCAGCAAGAAATTTCAAAAGTTCAAGAAAATTTCCTTGGCTACTTGACTTTTCAGATTCATCATGACCACGAAATGCAAGTCCTTGTCTTAGAAGAAACCTAACACAATCAACCGATGCATTCAAGCGAGTTCGATATTCAATTCGAGCTTGGTCAGATTGCTTGGAAAAAAGCGTTTGAATATGTTGCTTTTGGTTTAACAAGTCTTGACATTTACCCCAAGCTTGATTATGAGCACTATTGGGGCCTCCCACATGAGTTTGAATTTTTTCTTTTTTCTTCCAATTTGAGAAACCCTCACCAACAAAAGCTTCACCACCCGCTTGATCTCCAATATCAGGCTTGAAAAGATAACAACATAGACAAAATGCTGCATCTTTCGCTACACTATACTCTAACCAATTAGGAAATTCACTAAACCAAGCTTGATTAAATCGTCGAAGTTTTTGTGCAAATGCTTTTTGTGGGAAATTATGATCACGAGGTTGACAAGGACCCTTTTGTAGATATGCTCTACGGATTTGGTCTTGATCATTAGGGTTATAGTCCATAATCCGAGGCCGTAGTCCTGGATCTGCAGGAAGGTGGTCTGCCAAGTTGATTTCTATACGACTTCGTTTTGCGGAGGTAGAATTATCATCTTGTTTTTTAGGAATAGATGACTCCAACTTTGATTTTCTTTTGAAGTATTTCTCCATGACTGTTTTAAAATAAAAATAAAAACCCTAATCAAAATCCCTAAATTTAACACAAATAATAATAAATCAAAATTCCTAATTTTAGTACAAATCACAACAAATCAAAACCCCTAATTTTAATATAAATCAAAGCTAATCAAATCCCTAATTTTAGTATAAATTAAATCTGTAATTTTAGTATAAATCACCACAAATCAAATCCCTAATTTTAGTACAAATCATCACAACAAATAAATCTTTTTCTAAATTTAACAAATCAAAACATATCATTTTAACCACAAATAACCATAAATGAATAAACCATAAATGAATATATTTATTTATTTTTTAAAGGTAAAAGATTAGAGAGGAAGATTACTTGTAAATAATGGAGAGAAAAGGCTGAGAGTCGTAGTCGTAATGTGGTCCCCCCGTGTGGTGTGGTCCCTGTGTCACTGTGTGAGTCGGCCAAGCAGCTTCGTTCGTCGTCAAAAAAGAAAAAGAGACGCAGAGCAAAATGTGTTTGTAGATTAGGAAATAAATAAAGGAGAGACACTCACTCACTGATTATATATATATAATATATGTCAAGAGGAGAGGTTGAGTGGGGATAGGCTACGGTAGGGCCCACTCTATTTCTTCCTTCTCAAACCTGTTGTTGCTGTGTTTGAAATTTTTCATTCACGTTTTTGTATTTTTTTTTTTTTTAAATCTGTCTTGTGTTGAAAAAAAATAAATAAATAAATAAATAAATTCTGAAAAGTCAGGGGGGGCACGTGACCCCCCTGGCCCCTTGCTATGTCCGCCCCTGACATCAATGGTAGATTAACACATAAGGTGATATATAAAATGTGATAAGTATAATATTATTGATGAATTTATATGGTTTAATTTATTGCTCAAATGAAAATGGGTTAATTTAAATGGGTTAAGTTTGAAAATGCTATTTAGAGAACACAGTCTTCAAACCAAATGACATTTCATATACGCAAGGATCAGTCATCTTGGGATTAGAAGATATTAACTAATTGAGTTGATAACTAATATTTGGTTTTTTGTTGCTGACAGTTGACTGATTGTGGAAAATTTTCTTTCGAATGTAATCTATTTGTTAATGGGTTCCTTCAATGTATTTTTGTATCTCATTCAAATGCTATACTGAATGTTTGTCACTTTTAGTTACGGAGTGCAGGATTGCACTGTATGAAGTGGAGTTTATAAATGTGGAGCATGTGACCAATTTATTACACGCACAAATGGATTCAAAGTGTCAAAACACCCCAAAACTGGAGATTAATATGAATTTTTATGGGTGTTAATTTATGTAGTTTCGATTTGAAAAGTACAATAATTGTTGGTTTGGATTGGTGTTTGTTAACACCAAATGGATTATATATAATCAATCATAATCAATGACAATAAGTTGCAACTACACACCACTTAATTCATAATCAAAGATCACAAAATGTTATAACCCAATATATGATACAACCTGAAAAAGGAGGCGTGGTGTATAGAATTTTTCTGTACTTTTTTTTAATGGAATTTTTCTTTACTCCGTTTGGTTTAGTTTAGAATCATGATTAATGTGTGAAGTTGCGTTTTCAGTTATGAGTTTTGAGTTGAATTTTGAAAAAAGAAAATTTGTTTGGTTATAAGTTTTTGAGTTTTTGAAAATAGTTTTGAGTTGTATTTAATTTGAATTTTTGAGTTTTGAGTCGTATTTTGAATTTTTTAAGATTTTTTTTAAATATTTAAAAATTTTCTTAATTTTATTTTCTAGGATAAATATTTTTTAGAGAAAATTAGTCTAAGGTCTCTCTCCCATTTTTAGTAATGGAAAAGATCTACAATATTATTTTTTGATGTTTAAGATCCTTCAATCCACACCCATCTATCACAGAGAAATTTGATATTAAGAAAGCATTTCCCAATTTCTATATACTGGGAATCAATCAACCATAAAAAAGCAGAGTGAAGTCAGTCTGATCTGATCTAATCATTGGAGGTAGGAGAGAGAAGAATGGCATCGTCATCGAGCAGCGGACTGACATTCAAGCATCATCCACTCGTAATCCTCAACATCTTCGATCATTACACTCGTCTTAAGTCCCAATCACAACCACCTCACGCTGCCGCCAATGGCGGCGAAGCAACCCCTTCACCTCCCCCACTGAGGGTCTTCGGTTGCGTCATCGATGTCCAGAGAGGATGCATGGTCAAGATCTTCAGCAGCTTCGAGCTCCTCTCCGATCCCTCCACCCATTCTCTCGATCGACCCTTCCTCGAGAAAAAACAACTTTATAAGTATTTCCCAATTTCTAGATATTGGAATGATATTCAACTGGGAGTGAAGCTCAAGAAGCAGATATGCAAATACACAAAACTTTGATGGATATTAACGAAAACCTTGTGTATGTTCTTCTCAACCCTTTAATCAATCATGCACAGAAGGATCTTCCAGTGACTATATATAAAAGTGAGCTGCACGCTATAAATAGGATTCCGCAGCTTATTTTTGTCCGCTCAAGCTACACTATTGAGACATTGGAAGCAGAATGAATCTCAGTTGACCATGTTGCCCACCTTAAACCAAATTTCTTTTGATTTGGAAAGAATTTCTATGTGAAGTCCAGAGAAAATTCGACCAGAAAAATTCTCTGTGAACCAGAGTTTATCTGAACCATAATTTCTCTATAAAGTCTAGAGAAAATTCAACCAGAGAAATTCTCTGTGAACTAGAATTTCTCTGTGAGTGATGTTCGATTGCTTGGAATGATGATCATGGTAAGTGATTTTCCCCGATACCTTTTGTTGACGACAGTGCAGTATTTGCAAACATTTCCAGAGATCTGAAGATTGAAGTCAAGAATGTGTTTTTTTCGAATCCGAATATTGAAATTCAAATGTCACTAAGGAATTGGCCTAACAAGTTTTCTAGTTCTAAAGCTTATGGAATTAGTATCTATTTGTCTCTATTTTTGGTGTTTGAGTAATTTAATTTTCTCTGATTGTTCAATTTTCTCTAGATTAAAATTTTCTCTCGTTGGTCAATTTTTTCTGGATTGAAATGTTCAATCCATGTTTATGCGCGCCAAGTTTTGATTATTTCTCTTCAATCCCTCTCTCCTCATCCCCATCAATTTTTTCTAATTTAAACCAGAGAAATTCTCTAGTATGATATCTTTGGTTTAGACCAGAGAAATTCTCTCGTTTGGAAATCTATAGGTTATTTGTGTATATTTCTTGGTTTCAATGCTCACCAACCATGATGTGCAATGGTTTGATTTTGAGTAAATTTTAAGCTCATCGTGAGATTATAGATGTTTGGGATTTGAAGGATTCTGACTTGTTTGCAATATATGTTAAAAGAGTTTGAATCCAGTGAAATTTTAATTTTCTCTACCCTGATTGGAATTTTCTCCACGATATGTCCAGAGAAATTTGAAATTTTCTCTGTGATGTGACCTGAGAAATTCTCTGGATCGAATTTTCTCTAGATCGATGTTAAGAAACATTAGACATTATAAAAATATTGATTACTATAAAATCTAATACCATGGACTTTAAAAAAAATCTCCTATATTTTATTGTAAATATTTATTTATTTAATGTGCACTGTATTTTTCTGTAATATTTAAAATATTCAAATGAGTTATAATTTTTATTATAAATGTATAATTTTTATTTTAAATATATATTTTTATTTTATTTGTTTTTAATATTTAAATTTTTTTTAAAAATTTCACTTTTTTTTTTTAAATTTTAAAAAATTTTGGATCGCCCATATATATCTAATTTATAACAAATTATTTGGCCAATACTTTAAAAAAAACAAACATTTGTTTGAAAATATCAAAAATATTTTTCTTCAAAAATAAAAATAAAAAAATTTTTTTGAAAAATATAAAAAAAAAATAATTTTAAAGAACAAAATAAAAAAATTGATTTTTTTTTAAATAGAGTTTTTAAAAGAGTTTTGTTATGAGTTTTTGAATTGAGTTTTGAGTTGCCTATTTGGTTATGAGTCTTGAAAATAGTTTTTGAATTGTGTGTTTAATTATAAATTTTAAAAAGAGTATTGAAATTTTTTGACTAAAATCACGATTCCAAAATTAAATCAAACACTAATGGTTGAAGAATGATCTTTGAAGAATGAATATATTTTGGGCATGAAGCCGAATTTTTGGTGCAAAAAAGGCAACAAAAAAGAAAAGGTAAATTACACTGACACCCCTTGAAGTTTATATTTATTGCAGTTTCTCTCCTCACCTTTTGAAAATTACATCTCTCTTGCCGAGGTTTAAAGTTTCATTATAAATTTCCCCCTTCAGCAATTTAATTTTTTTAAATACCAATTTTTCCCTCATTGGGTAAATTACATTGACACCCCTCACATTTTAAAAATTACAATCCTCTCCCTAAGGTTTAAAGTAGCATTACCAATTGTCTCCTCGGTTAGTATTAGTTGGAAAAAAAATTCATTGAAAAAAAAATTCATTGGAAAAAAAATTATTTAAAAAAAATTAATTGAAAAAAATTTTGTTAGTAAAATTTTTAAATTTCTATTTAAATTTTTAAATTTTTGTTACATTTTTTCAATTAATTTTTTTTCCAATTAATTTTTTTTTCAATGAATTATTTTTCCAACTAATACTAACCGAGGGGGCAATTGGTAATGCTACTTTAAACCTTAGGGAGGGGATTGTAATTTCTAAAATGTGAAGGGTGTTAATGTAATTTACCCAGTGAAGGCAAAATTGGTATTTAAAAAAAATTAAATTACTGAGAAGGGAATCTGTAATGAAACTTTAAACCTTAGGGAGAGAGATGTAATTTCCAAAAGGTGAGGGATAACTGTAATACATATAAACCCCAGGGAGTGTCAATGTAATTTACTCAAAAAAAGATGAAACACTAATTTTTTTCATTATATATATATATATATATGTTTTTTTTTCTCTGTATTTGTCGATTTATATGTTGAATTGGAAAGTGTTCATATTTTTCTTCTCTTTAGTTTTTAATTTATTTATTCTTTCCTTTTCTTTTCTCTTTGAGTACTAAGGTGTTAGGATAATACAAACGTATGTCTCCCTAAATTTGTGCATTAGAATATGTTTGACACATATTGCTTGGTTGTGTTTTTCCAAAAACACTTTTCAGAAAATTCTATTTTCTTATTTTCTGTATTTTTTTGTTTTTATTGAATTTTTTTAATATTTTAAGTAATTTTTTTTTACTTTTTAGACATACCTAACATAAATATACCTAAAAAGTAAAAAAATTGTGAAAAAAACCTTTTAAAAATTCACTAAATACCCAAAATATGAGAATTCAGTACATTTTTTGTATTTTTATGTATTTATTAAATTTTTAAAATATTTTTTTACAAATTTTTTACTTTTTAGATACATCTAAGTAAAGTGCATCTAAAAAGGTAAAAAATATGTTTAAAATTTTAAAAATATTCACTAAAAACAAAAAAATACGAAAACCAAAAAACTGAGTTTTTAAAAACCTTAATCCAAAAAACTCAAACCAAACACAAACTTTAAAAAAAAAATTTGTATATTACATAATCCTTCTCAACTTCAATCTAACACCCAAAAAAATTGTAAAGACCTTAATGTAGTAGAGTCACTTTTTAAAGAAAAAATTTACAATAATGTTTATGGTAATCATATTTTCTTATTGTGTGAGCGATTTTCTGACCACACTGCCCGCTTAGTACTCAGCTGGAGAGGCACCGGCAGAATAGATGGCTCCGGCTAACCTGTAACAGAAATATAAGAATCCCGCGGTGGTTCGCCACCCGGGGGTACTCCGACGATCAAGTCAGTACTCAATATCTCTCAAAGATAAATCAATTAACTATTTAGCTCACAAGCTTGAGTATCAAAAGCCTACCTTAGACCCATGGGGGTGCCTCTTATTTATAGCCAACTCAATCCTAGTCCCAATAGAAGCCTAACTTCTATGGACTCAAGATTATTGCTAATCTGGGACTCCCAGTGGGTTTAGGATAAACTCTCTAAGAGTCTTATCTTTACCCAAACTGAAGTCTTCTCTCAATCTAGGACTCTTGTCCATATCTAGGTTGAGTTCCCTCTTCATTCTAGGACTCTTGTCCCTTATCCACTTATCTCGGATTCCGATATCTTCGGAGGTAACCTCGGCCTATCCGAGATGACCTCGGCATAATAATCAGGACACGTGGCACCTCGGCTGACACGTCGGCGTCACCTTACCACGTGTTGGTACTACTCAAAAATATATCCCCACAACTGCCCCCTAGGTTCTATTACCTCGGCATTCTGAGGTGATGGAACCTACATTGTTCGTTCATCTGTACCCCTCTGTCCGAGATCAAGCTCGCCGACCTCAAAGTTCTCTGGACTTTACTGTCCACTTCTGTCAAGTATCAAGCTTCATGCTTTCCAAGCTGCTTGAGATCGCACCTCCTAACCGAGGTTCTGGTTCCACTAATTCATAAACTCCAAGAGTTTTGCAACTGCTTTATTCATATTCTCTGGTGGGTTTCTGATTTCCAGTCATCTATTTGACTCCGGCGATCTTCATATCGGCGTTCATTTCTCTTGGTAGGTTCATAAACTCTTTACTTGCTTTTAAGCTCAATCTTTTATAACTCTTCTGAATCTGTTTACTTGCCATCTGTTGCCTTCTATTTTCATCTGTCTTCAAGTTTTGAATTGTTTGAATGCCTGGCACTGTTCTTGTCATATCCGCTTTCTGTTGCTAGCATCATGTCTGGGTCATTATTTTCTTGTTCTTCACATACTTACTTAGTGCCTGTGCACTTGGCTTTATTCATGAACTTTGTCGTCCTCTTGACTCTGATTTTTCTCTTTAAACTCTTCTTCCCGAATCCGCCATTGTTCAAGCTCCAGGCCCTGTAACTGATCCCTTTCTTCCATTCCAGCGAAGCGTTCGCTATTCTGTCTTGTCGGACCCTCATTCCGGCTTCAATCTTCCGGATAAGCCACTATTCTCTTTGTTTTCAGTTCATTGATGCTCTTCCATTTTCTTGTTGCCATTACTGTTTTGTTCACGCATTTATCTTGCGAACCACATATCTGAATGCTTTAATTTTGCTTTCGTCCAGGTCTTGAACACTTGCACTGTTTCACCACTTCTTCTGTCACTGTTCTTGACCCTGTATCTTGTTATTCTTTATGTTTTTTGAGAACCTTACCTCTGTTCCTGATTCTGAAACTTCGTTCTTTGTTTACTGTTTTCTGTGTCTTTTCCCAGATTTTTGCTTTCAATCCTTGCTTCCAAAACTCCGAGGTGCCAATTGCCGAGAAGAGCTTTGATCAAACTCTTCAGGAGATTGATACTGAGCTCGTGGCTGAGAAGGTTGCTGAGAAGTTCTTTCCAGCTGACTGCCGAGGTTGAACCATCGTCGTCCGTCGAAGCAAATCAGTCCGACGTTCCTGCTTTCATCATCTCAGTTCTTTAAGGTCTTTATTTTTGTACTTGCCTTTTTATACATGTTTCATATTTCCCAACTTTCTCAGTTCTTAACAAGCTAGTTGGTCATCTCGGATGATCATATCTCGGAAACGTCTGTCGATGTTTATCTCGGCTATACCAAACTTGTAAATTGCTCCTGTACCTTCTCCCTGCCCCTAATGTGAACATAAGTTGCACTTGGATCACTTTAGGAAAGTTGGCTTCGTACCGTAGTCACAGACCTGATGTGTCCTTCTTTCGCCGATGTATTAAAACTTCTGGTATTTAATTCACCCCCTAAGACCCTCTTTCTCTTGGCCTTTGCAAACTATCATCGTTGTTTCTTGAAGCATTTATTCCTTTCACAATTCTGGTCACCACTTCTGGCACGCACTTAGTGGTTCTGTTCTAATCAAAACGACGTTTGACTCCGGCGAATCTTTTGCCGACATTTAACTTGTGCACTCTTTAACTTGTAAATTCTCTCAGAATTTCAACAAGTGTTAAACATCATTTTGTTTTAACTTCGGTTTAAACATCATCTCAGCTTGACTTCGGTTAAGCATCATCTCCGTTTAACTTCGGTTAAACATCACCTCGGCTGAACTTCGGTTAAGCATCACCTCTGTTTAACTTCGGTTAAACATCATCTCGGCTTAACTTCGGTTAAGCATCATCTCCATTTAACTTCAGTTAAACATCATCTCGGCTTAACTTCGGTTAAGCATCATCTCTGTTTAACTTCGGTTAAACATCATCTCAGTTTTTCCTTTCTTGTCGTTTGTACTCATGTACCTTTTTGTTTCTTTTTAGATAATGTAAGCTCTGCATACGGCCGATGTGCCTCCTTGTTCTTGAATGTCTAATTCAACTTTCCTTCTCTGAATGCTTGAGCCTTTGTCTTTTCTTTGACTACTTCTGCATGTTTCTATACTTAGAATATTTTGTATGCCTTTCATACTCTTCCTTCTTTGTGCAATCTTCTCGGGGTTTCATACCTCGGGTATAAAAACCGCAAACTTTGCTTTGGCAAGATACTGACCTTTGTAAATTGCTACAAATTTCAACATGTAAAAACATCACCTCGGCTTAACTTCGGTTAAGCATCATCTCGTTTTAACCAACTTGTAAATTCACACAGAACTTCAACAAGTGTTACTCAATGAACTCGGTCTATCTTCATCTTGTAAATTGCTACAAATTTCAACAAGCGATAGACAATGATCTCGGTCTATCTTCAACTTGTAAATTGCTACAAATTTCAACAAGCGATAGACAATGATCTCGGTCTATCTTCAACTTGTAAATTGCTACAAATTTTAACAAGCGATAGACAATGATCTCGGTCTATCTTCAACTTGTAAATTGCTACAAATTTCAACAAGTGTTAAGGAATCTTTGTCAGCTTAACAACTTGTAAATTGCTACAAATTTCAACAAGCGTTAAGGAATCTTTGTCAGCTTAACAACTTGTAAATTGCTACAAATTTCAACAAGCGTTAAGGAATGGTTTCAGCTCAACAACTTGTAAATTGCTACAAATTTCAACAAGTGTTAAGGAATCTTTGGTCTTAACTTCGGTTAAGAATCTTCTCGGCTTAACTACGGTTAAGCATCTTCTAGGCTTAACTACGGTTCTTGGCTTAACTTCTATTAAGCATCTTCTCGGCTTAACTTCGGTTAAGCATCATCTCTGTTTAACTACGGTTAAACATCTTCTCGGCTTAACTACGGTTAAGCTTTATCTTTGGATTCAAGCCGGGGTTTTCAACCTGGCCAACTTTAGTCTGACCTCTGGGATCTTAGATTTGCTCGTTGTGCTCTTCTCTTCTCGGACTTAAGCTCCGAGATCTTATCTTCTTAGATCCGCTCACTCGGGTTGAGCTCTTCTTTTCTCGGACCTACTCATCCAGGCCGAGATCATGTCTTCTAGGATCCGGGATCTGGAACCCGGGATCTGCTCACTTAGGCTGAGCTCTTGTCTTTTCGGGCCTACTCATCTAGGCCGAGATGATGTCTTCTCGGATCCGGGATCTGGAATCCAGGATCTGCTCATTTAGGCTGAGTTCTTCTATACTTGAATGTCATCTCCTTGGGAACGCTCATGCCCCCTGTCTTTGCATCCCTTCTGGAAGGGTCTTCGTTCCTCCGCAGGTATTTATCCTTCCATACCTGGAGGTCATCTTTGTCGTAGTATCCGCTTCGATCTGTTGTCTTTGATGCGTTTACCTTCCTGGCCGGCGTCTTTCACTCCATGACTCTGGTCATGAGTTTCAGTGTTGCGGTCGTCTCCTTTACCGTCGAGGTCGATAGGTCTCCTACTCCCAGCAGGAGTGTTTGTCTTCAATCTGATCCTTCTGTCTGTCATTGACCATCTATTCTTCTTTCTTTCCCACAGACGGCGCCAAATTGTGTGAGCGATTTTCTGACCACACTGCCCGCTTAGTACTCAGCTGGAGAGGCACCGCAGAATAGATGGCTCCGGCTAACCTGTAACAGAAATATAAGAATCCCGCGGTGGTTCGCCACCCGGGGGTACTCCGACGATCAAGTCAGTACTCAATATCTCTCAAAGATAAATCAATTAACTATTTAGCTCACAAGCTTGAGTATCAAAAGCCTACCTTAGACCCATGGGGGTGCCTCTTATTTATAGCCAACTCAATCCTAGTCCCAATAGAAGCCTAACTTCTATGGACTCAAGATTATTGCTAATCTGGGACTCCCAGTGGGTTTAGGATAAACTCTCTAAGAGTCTTATCTTTACCCAAACTGAAGTCTTCTCTCAATCTAGGACTCTTGTCCATATCTAGGTTGAGTTCCCTCTTCATTCTAGGACTCTTGTCCCTTATCCACTTATCTCGGATTCCGATATCTTCGGAGGTAACCTCGGCCTATCCGAGATGACCTCGGCATAATAATCAGGACACGTGGCACCTCGGCTGACACGTCGGCGTCACCTTACCACGTGTTGGTACTCAGAAAATATATCCCCACACTTATTATGTATTGCTTATCATCTTATGTGTTAATACTATATTAGTATCAAATTTGAGTAGTTAAGGTAATAAACAAATTGTGGTAAAAAAGATGATCATTCTAACAGTATTGTAGTTCCAAAAAAAAAAAAATTTGTAACATTATTGAAAAAATTTAATTTGGTCCATGTTAAAACCAATATAATTTATTTGTGAGTTTCTATAATGTATTTAATAGAATTACTTGTAAAACTTTATGTACCTAAGGATATTGTATAATAGATTAATTATATTAAGATTTTTTTAACTATTACCAAATATTACCTTAACGTTTATCTATAAATTCTTACATTTTGACCTCCTTAACCATAAAATTCATACAAATAATATTCAATTAAGACTAATCTCTTATAATTTTTTTTGTCCAATTGACCTCTATTAAATAATAATAATAATTTAATCAAATAAAATTCCAACGAATCTATTGACAGCTAAGTGGCTGTTTGGGAAGTGGGTTTTTATGTAGGTTTTTTTAGTTGTAGGATATTATTAGATAAAAAAATTTTAGTGTTTGGAAAGATAGTTGGGTTTTTTTGTAGTTGGATGTGATGTTTGTGAGAGAAAAAGTGAAATGATTATGGAGTTGGATATGATATTTTGTTTGTATTTGTTTTTTTTGGTTTTGCAAAACCTTTGTCTTTTAGTAAAAAAAATGAGAAAAAAATCTGAGAAGATGGTTATAATCTGATTTTTGGTGAAAAGCTGATTATAAGCAGATTATAATCAGCTTTTCTGTGAGAGAAGAGGTTGGTAATAATCTGAAAATCAGATTATTACCATGTTGCCAAAAGAGGCCAAACACCACTTAAGTAGATTTTTTTATGCCTTCTTTTTGGCAAAATGGCCCCTCACCGGAGAAATCCTAACTCCGCCTACCTTTACCAAAGTGATGTTCCCACACTATGGAATAATTTTCTTTTCTTTTTTTGACCAAACCATGACCAACTACATACACTACAATATACAGGGCATTAATCTTCAATCCATCTTAATACACCCATGACCCTACTAATTCTATATTATCAAGCATAGATAGCCTTACATTTGGAAAGTTTTGTGCATATTGTCAAACTTTTGTTTTGTCTCTCCGTCATATTATATTGAACAAGATTTGTATTTGTACAACTTTGGAAAGTTCAAAGAAGAAAGAGTTGAACCAAAAAACAAAAGAAGGATAATACTGCTTGTATTTAATTGTTTGATTTCGGACCAAATAGAAAATGTGCCTAATGAGGATTAGTCGAAAAAAAAACAAACACACACCATTTTATTAATAAAAAAAATGTGTTTCTTAAGATAATATACATTGGTAAATGTGTGAGTGATTTTTTGACCACACTGCCAACTCAGTATTCAGCTAGAGAGTACTGGCAGAATAGATGACACCTGGCTGACCTGCAACAGAAAGAGAAGATTCCGGCGGTGGTTCGTCCACCCGGGGGCACTCCGACAATCAAGTCAGTATATCTCTCAAAGATAATCAATTGCTAAACTCACTATTCTCAATATAAATTGCGTACCTTAGACCCATCGGGGGTACCTTTCTTTTATAGTTAACTCAATCCTTGTCCCAACAGAAGCCTAACTTCAATGGACTTTAGCTCAGTGCTTATCCAGGACTCTTCAATAGATAGAGACAAACTCCCTAAGAGCTTTATCTTTATCCAAGCTGAGTCCCCTCATCATCTAGGACTCTTGTGCCTTATCTGCTTATCTCGGATTCCGATATCTTCGGAGATAACCTCGGCCTTGCCGAGATCACCTCGGCGTCATGACCACCAAGACACGTGGCACCTCGGCTGACACGTCGGCGTCACCATGGCCACGTGTTGGTACTCAGAAAATATATCTCCACAACTGCCCCCTAGGTTCTATTACCTCGGCATTCTGAGGTGATGGAACCTATATCGGTACTCCCTATCAGTACGTCGGCTTAAAGTACCTTAGTCGAGATCATCGCTAAGGCTGACATGCTTTCCACAGAACAAGAATTTCCAAGTGCTCTTTCATGCGTATGAGCTGTCGTGCATAACAACTCAACCATTTCAACCACGCGTCTCCCTCTTACTGGATCGTACCGGATACGCGCCTGTAAATCAAATCATTCTCGCGTGCGCCGTCTGACGCATACGTTCTTCTAGGTACATTAATAACCTCTTTGCCGCCGTTTTTGTGTTTTAACAAAAATCAATTTCTCTCGCTCCGTCTTCTTACTTTCGTACCCCCAAACTCTCAATTCTCTCTAACTTCTGAATATGCCATTGTTCCAGACTTACAAGCTCTGTAACTGTTTTCATTCCTCTCCTCCGGTGAAGTTTTCGCCGCTCTACCACTTTTGCAACCGTCGTCTGACTTTGGCGATCTCAACACCGGCTTCTCATCTTCAGTGAGTTACTGTTACCTCCCAATTTAACATATTGTTTCAGTTTTTGATGGTATCTTGAGTTCCTATCATTTCTTGAGTTCCTGTCATTTTTGCGAACTTCCTTGTGACTTTAATTAGTTTAATCTGTTCATGTATCTGAGTATGATTGCCTTGTGATTCTGTTTTTGCTCAATCTCTTCTTGAGTATTCACAACCTGCACACACATTTGTCCACTTTTGCCATTGTTCTTGGCCTTGTACCCTTTCACACACTCTGTCACAGTTTTCTTGGTAGTTCACCCTTGTTCTTGATTCTGAAACACGTTTTGTTTTCTGTTTTCTGTGTCTTTTCTAGATTCCTGCCTTCAATCTTTGTTCCCACAGACTTAGGTTTTGGGATTTGTTTGTAGAACCCACAAATTTTAGGAAAAACTAAAACGAATTCCTTCTAGATTCGTAAAACCCTTACCATAGTACATTTTTAGGTTTTTAGCCGAAGTCCTTTAAACCCTTCAAAAATACTTCTTCCTGAAATCCGATATCTTCATTTAAGCCGACGTTATGGGTATGTAGAAGCATAGGGTAGACACCCCATCCAAGTTAGAGCACTTCAGGCGGGAGTTTGACATCCCGGCCGACGTTCATCTAAGGTTGGCTGAGGAGGATGACTCTATCATGCCTATAGCTGATTCCATGCCCCTCCCTATTGTAGCTTTCATCGAGTACGGACTTCGGCTCCCACTCAATATTCTTTTTCGTGAGATCATTCATTATTATAAGTTGAACCCAATGCAACTTGCCATCAATTCCTACCGAGTCATAAACGGTATAATTGCCTTAGCCAAACAAGAAAATGTTAGGATCACCTTAGCCGACATCCAATACTGCTACACTATGTGTGGCCTCAAAAAAGATACAGGCTACATTTACTACCTTAAGCCGAGGTCTACAGAGTATAAAATCGTAGCCGACCTCCCAGACTCCAACAAGGGAGCTGGAGACAATTACTTCATTACCTCGGGGAACTGGGAGTTTGCTCCAGACAAGGACCTCCATCTCTATCCTCTTCCTCGAACAGTTTTTGTAGAGGGCAATGGTAAGAGCCCTGTGTTCATATTTACTTGTTTTTCAAAGTCTTCAATACTTTGTTTGTTTCTAACGTCTGTTTTTCTTGCAGCTCTTCCTCAGCCACCAAAGGGCTTCCGTCAGTCTTTCTTTCCCAGCAAAGACTTGAGGAAACTTTTGGATCTGCTAGTCCACAAACGGAAGGCCCCTCTTGTACTTAATTTCATTCCTACGTGTAAGTCAGCTCTTCCCGACGTCCCCAAGAAGAAGAAGAAGAAGAGTCTGTCTCCTCCTTCCGCCACAACTCCTCAGGCTGCCTCCACATCTCGGCAAGATCAAGGATCGACTTCTGATCCAGCCGAGCAGCCGTCAACCTCGGCTCCTTATCTGATCCTAATATCCCAGCGCCAACGTCGACGACAAACTGTTTTTTCTGTCGAGATGGGTCGCCAAAAAGCAGTTGCCAAAGATCTCTTGGCCAACATCCCATCAACGATTGACACTCCACCAGCGCAATCCCAGCCCCCTTCGAAGCCGAAAACAATAAAGAAGGCTCAACTAAAGGCAAAGCTGACTCAGGTTGACACTGAGGATACTTTGCCAATTTCGAAATTGGCTTCAAGTGAGAAAACCACCTCCATCCCCGAGAAGAGGTCTGCTGAAACACAACCATCCGAATCCACCAGATCAAAAAGGCCGAGGTCATCCTCTGCAACCACCTCGGGGTCCCTAAAACACGATGCCCCCTGGGCCTCCAAAATCGTACTGGAGGACAAGCCAGTTAGGGCTGGCGACAGTGCTGATGACATCAATGTTGGTGTTGCCCTTAGTACCGCTCTGCTTCTTCCCGGCGATCTCAATCGAAACGCCGAGTTGAGTGAATATGAAAACTATGCTCTGATGCTCCAGCGCTCTGTCCAAGTAAGTGTCTTTATTTGGTCATTTTTCTTTCTTTCTTGTACTTAGAAAATTTTCTAATAACTTTTGTCTTGTTCACTTTCAGGCCATCCAGCATGCTCATTCCTTCTCAATACAATCCTTTGAGAACCGGAAAGAACTGGCCGATAAGAAGAGAGAAGTTGCCAGTCTGCAAAAGGCCAACAAAAGCTTACAATCAAAAATGA
Source organism: Camellia japonica (assembly GCA_030407325.1). Taxonomy (NCBI): domain Eukaryota; kingdom Viridiplantae; phylum Streptophyta; class Magnoliopsida; order Ericales; family Theaceae; genus Camellia; species Camellia japonica. The sequence continues at coordinate 72,985,141 of JAPPVO010000007.1, read as the reverse complement.
AGAAGTTGGAAGACCAGGCCGAGGCTGCCATCAAAGCTAAGGACGATGCCGATGAAAAAGCAGGTGCTGCTGAGGCCATTAACAAGGTTCTTGAGGCCCAGAGGAAAGAGTCTGAGGAAAAGATGGCCCAAGCCCAAAGAGAACTCCAGGATGCCTTGGCCACCAAAGACGCTGAGCTGAAGGAGGCCGACCAGAAGGGGTACAACGAGGGGGTGGCCGATGTCACGGCAGACTATGAAAGGCAAGTAAAGCAAGCATGCAACAAGGGTTTTACCCTTGGTTGGATGACTTTGCTAAAAAAGCTTGAAGTCCCCGAGGACTCTCCCTCAGGAATGCTGACGTCCTTCTCCTTCCATTCCTCCAACTCCAAGCCAATCCGATGACGATTCTGAGTCTGAGGAGGAGGTTCTGGTGAGGAACCAAGGAAGCCACTGGGGCAAAGTCCCCTACTCAGAATGAGCAAGTCTTGGACTTGACTCAAGATGAGGAAGGTGAGGAGGTTCCCAAAGATACTACTCCTGAGAAAGTATCATCCAACGTGCCTCTCACCGACAAGAGCCTCGAAGTAACCATTCAAGAAATCGACGCTGAACTTGCGGCCGAGAAGGCTGCCGAGATATCTTCCCAAGAGTCGTCTGAACTTCAAACCTAACCATCTGCTGTTGCTGAGGAGTCTTGAATTTTGTGTTCTCCTTTTTTCTTCGTTTTGTGCCTTGCACTGTTTTTTCTCTTTTTTTGAAACAATGTAAGCTTCCATGTGGCCGATGTGCCTCCTTTTGACTATTAATACAGCTTCCTTTCCTGCATACTTGTATTGTTCTCTTTACTGTTCTTTGTATGTTTCCACACTTAGAATATTTTGCATATCTTTAATATACACTTCAATCTTTGTGCAATCTTCTCGGGATGACACACCTCGATTAAACTAATGATTTACCTCGGCAAGTACCCAAGTACCTTTCTTAGCATAACCTTGGTTTCAACTTGTAAATTCGTTCATAAAATTTCAACAAATGTTTAACCTTGGTTTAACTTCAACTTGTAAACTTTTTAAGTTTCAACAAGTGTTAAACATGTTCTCGGTTTAACTTGAACTTGTAAACTTTTCACAAGTTTCAACAATTGTTAAACATAATCTCGGTTTAACTTCAACTTGTAAATTTTTCTCAAGTTTCAACAAGTGTTAAACATCATATCAGTTTAACTTCAACTTGTAAACTTTTCTCAAGTTTCAACAAGTGTTAAACATCATCTCGGTTTAACTTCAACTTGTAACTTTTCTCAAGTTTCAACAAGTGTTAAATATCATCTCGGTTTAACTTCAACTTGTAAACTTTTCTCAGTTTCAACAAGTGTTAAAACTGTTTTTCTTCTCTCTACCCCCTAATGTGAACCTAAGTTCCACTTGGGTTCTCATTAGACATGTATTCCAGAAATGACGTTATGTATCTTTATCAGTCACAAGTGTATAATCATATAAACAAGCGAAAACTTTATTTATGTACTTCGGCAAATGACAAAAGAACAAAAAATTCTAATGATAGAAAATTTTCAAATTGCAAGTGTTCCAAGGTCTTGGTAACTCTTTGCCCTCATTAACTTCAGGCCGATATGCCCCATTGCCCAATACCGAAGTGATTCTATAGGGTCCTTCCCAGTTTGGGCCAGGCTTGCCCTCCCTGGGATCCTTCTTGTTGCCGACGACTTTTCTCAAGACTAGGTCGCCAACTTGGAACTTCCTTGGGTTAACTTTTTTATTGTAAGCCCTGGCAAGTTGCTGCTGGTATGTTGCTAACTGAATTGCAGCTCTTTCCCTTCTTCTTCTAGTAGATCCAAATCTCGGGCTAATAATACGTCATTGGTCCCATTCTCCACTCCTTGGGTTCTGATCCCTGGGATGCCGACTTCCAAGGGAATGACTGCTTCTATGCCATAGGCCATGGCAAAGGGGGATTCCCCCGTTGATCTTTTCGGCGTAGTCCGATATGCCCAGAGCACACTTGGTAGTTCATCCACCCACTTTCCCTTTGCTGCCTGCAGCCTCGTCTTTATCCCATCCAAGATAACTTTGTTGGATACTTCTGCTTGTCCATTGCTTTGAGGAAGCTTGGGGTTGAAAAGTAATTCTTGATCTTGAACTTTGCTCAGAAGCTCTTGATTAGCTTACTGTCAAATTGTGTTCCATTGTCTACGACTATTGCTCTTGGGATCCCAAATCTTGTGATTATGTTCTTCCATATGAAGCTCTTTACGTCCACATCTCGGATCTTGGCTAAGGCTCAGCTTCTATCCATTGGTAAAGTAATCTGTTGCTACTAGCAGGTACTTCCTTTGCCCAGTTGCTTGGGGCAGTTGTCGACAAGATCCATTCCCCATTGGGCAAACGGCCAAGGACTGGATACTGGGTTCAGGTCTGCTGCTGGTTGGTGTATCAAAGGTGCAACCTTTGGCACTTTTCACACTTCTTGAGATAGTTGAAAGGAGTCACCGATGTAAATGCTGCAGGGTCTGAGTTTTTCCTCTTTGCTTTGTTCTTTCGCCTTTGGCTGGGCTCCTCCTTGCTTGTTTGGACATCGTTCACCTTGGCTCAACGGAGCCCGATGTTCGATGGATTCTGGCGTGAACTCCGCCACGAAGTCGGCCAAAACTTGGCCTTTGATTGCTATTCTGGGTCTGTACTCCAGGTCATACTGGCCCAAGGCGACTGCCCATCTGGCTATTCTTCCTGTCAAGTCTCCTTGTTGCAGCAAAGACTTCAAGGGGTGTTCAGTTAGCACCACAATTTTATGGGCCTAGAAGTAATGGTTCAGCTTCTTTGAAGCCATTACTAAAGCCAGTGCCAATTTCTCTAAGGGTAGATACCTTGTTTCTGCATCGGCCAAGGTTTTGCTTAATAGTAAACAACCCTTTGCTCCACTTTTTCTTCTCGGATTACTACTGCACTTATTGCATGTTCTGAAACTGCTAAGTACAAAAACAACTCCTCTCCAAGTTCTGGATTTGAGAGGACTGGAGCCGTGGTCAGATACTTCTTCAGTTCGGCCAAAGCGGCTTCGCACTCCTTGGTCCATAGGAAATCCGTGGCTTTCTTCACTAAGTTGAAGAAAGGTTTGCACTTGTCTGAGCTTCTGCTGATGAACCTGTTCAGGGCTGCGGCCCTTCCCGTTAGTATTTGCACTTGTTTTGCCAACGTCGGGCTCTTTAAATCCAGGATGGCCTTGATCTGATCTGGGCTGGCCTCAATGCCCCTTCTTGTCACCAGGTATCCCAAGAACTTACCAGATCCAACTCCAAATGCGCACTTAGATGCATTGAGTCAGAGCCGATATGATTTAAGGATTTCAAAGACTGCTTTGAGGTCGGCCAGATGACCTTCAGGTTCCTTGGTCTTCACGACCATATCGTCGATGTAAACTTCCACTGTTCGGCCAATCAGGTGTCTGAACATCTTGGTTACCAACCTTTGGTAAGTCGCTTCTGCGTTTTTCAACCCAAAAGGCATCACCTTGTACTAGTACAGCCCTTTGGGGTGATAATCGCAGTCTTCTCTTCATCCGCGGGGTACATGGCTATCTGGTGATACCCCCTGTAGGCATCTAGGAAGCTCATCCTTCCATGCCCTGAAGTGGCATCCACTAGTGGTCAATCTTAGGTAGAGGGAAGCTGTCTTTGGGACAGGCCTTGTTTAAGCTGGTAAAGTCTACGCAGACCCTCCATTTACCGTTCTTCTTCTTCACCACTACTGTGTTCGATAACTATGTCGGGTAATTTACCTCACGAATAGCCCTGGCTTCCAGTAGTCTGTCTACTTCCTCCTCCACTGCTTCAACGTGTATCAACGTCGGTCTTCTTGCTCGTTAGATTACAGGTTTGGCCGACCTGTCAACGTTCAGCTTATGGCAAGTGACCTCGGGGTCGATGCGAGGCATTTCGTAGGGCGTCTACGCGAACACCTCAATATTTGCTCTCAAAAAAGCTTCCAACTCTTTTTCCTCTTCTTCGGCTAAGCCCGAGCCGAGAAGAAAGAAGCGTTCTTCATCCCCCTCCTGGACGAGGATTTTCTTCAGTGCTTCTTCACTCTTCTCGGCTAGCTCCTTGCCGACATCCTCTAGGACCTCCACGTCCTCGT
>JAPPVO010000007.1:72945049-72980912 GCA_030407325.1 Camellia japonica | reverse complement strand
TCAAATGATTCAAACCCTCTTTTAAACAAAATTCCCAAATCTAGGGTTTCAAGAAAAATTGGGGATTTTCCTTTTTTTTTTTTTTTTTGTTAAATCCACAAATCATCATCAAATATTATTCATCAATATACCAAAACATTTTATACATTTCAAAAATTTGGGTGAAAACCATTTGTGTACATAAACAACTTAGCATTAAAGATTCTAACTTATAATACCCCAAAATCCGAAAATGTTACAAAATCTCATCAAGTCATAAATATATATGGTTAAGAGAATCCTCTACCTCAAGAAGGTGAGCAAACAACGAAGACCCAAGCAAGAACAATGAAATTGCAATCTAACCGGTCAATATCATGATCTGCACTTTTCCTTCACTATTCTTGTAAGATTTATGGTGAATACTTAGTACAAAAAGGTGAAATCAAAGGTTTGCGGACTAGGGTTTTTGGACATGGGGGAGTAAAAGAGGGAAAAGTGAGAGAAAATGAGCAAAAAATGGGTTTTATACTGGTTGAACTCGAACAGATTGCTCGAGCGAACACTTCACTGCTTGAGCGGTGCACATATATCGAATAGTGCACTCGAGTGAACATTTCATCCCTCGAGCGGTAAATACAATGTTCCATAAGTTTTGCAATTCTAAAGTAAAGGTACTGGAACCTCCTCACATTCGCTTGTGCGGTCTCACCTTTGCTGAAAGAATACTAGGAGTCCTAAATATTTGCTCCAGCGGTAACTTCACTGCTCGAGCGAACTTGCGAAACAGAATGCCACAAGTACAACCAGAAGTAATAAGGATCCTTATCAGATGGAATCAAATATGACAAATCATGGTATATTTGACCTTGTGCACAAAATGGACAAACACCTCGTCTAGAATTTGCCAATTCTTTGTCGAACTTCACACCAAATGATGTGAACCAATAAAAGGACTTAACTTATTTCACTTAAAAAATTTAACTTAAAGCACAGCAGAAATTAGCTATTTTGCAAGAAAATCCAATCAATTTGTATGTATTAATATGTGCGTTTGAAAAGTCATAAAGTAAAAGGGAAATTACTTTTATATATATGTTCAGATGTTTAATTATTAATTAAGTGCTACTGTCAAGTTTTCCATTGCTAGTAAATTTTTCGGCAACCTTTTTCTGCATGTCTTTATTACCAATCAAGATTTTGTTGGAAATGGTTATAAATTCTGGGTAAAACCAGAATTTTATCCTAAGTTTGGTCTAATATTTAGGTGGGCCCCGTGCGTCGATTTACGCAGGTCAAAGTGGTAACGTGTTCTATGTCGCGTTGTGATTCACGTGGTATATTTGGTTGCTCAAAACCATTACCGAGTGAATGGGAAATTGAAACCAAAGTGTGCTCCATAGAAATGGAGTTTTGGTGGAAAATCCTTAAAGGTATTGAATAAGGCTTGTCCCACATGATTTGGTGGGAAGTTTTGAATGGGTTTATAAGGCATGGGTTTGATACTTGGGGTGTGCCCCAAGGGGTACCCAAGTGTTTTAGAGGGAGAGGTTATGGGCAAAATGGGCTAGACCCATTGGACCAAAAAATCACCACACGCGCGCGCCGCCGCCGCCGTCCGTCCGGTCGGGCGGGCGGGCTGGGCTTGTTCGGCCCAATACTAATCTTTTTGGGCCAAAAACATTTGAATTTAATTTTATTTTGAACTGGTTTGGTTTTTCTGTACATCCAAACAAGGCCCTTCCCGAAATAAACCAGTTTGGTATTAATGCACACCCAAACAGGGCCCTTCCCGTTTTTGTTATCTGTTGAAATATAAACAGATTTAAATCTGTTTGAATTCAAAAACCAACAGGTTTCATACCTGTTCAATTCAAAACCAAGAGCCACCTTTACATCTATAAATAGACCAGCCTCCCATTTGGATTTTACTCCAATTTTCGTACTCCATCCTCTGCTATAATTCTCTCTGCATTTTGCTGCATTTAATATCTGAAAGAAAGAGTGTAAACACTTAGTGTGTTCGTAAGGCAAACAATTTGTAGTGCTGCTATTATTTGTAGAAGATCATTTTATCCTGAGAGATAGACGTCCAAATTCTGAAAGCACCGTGGAGAGGACGAATCTGTCTTAAGGACACAGTGTCAAACACTGGACTTGATTAGTTTATAATTCGAACAAATTAAATCAAGTAAGTTATTTAATTTATTTTCAGTGTGTTTATTATTTGTTTAAATCAGATTTGAATTTTGTTTTTGTAACAAAATAAAATCTGTTTTTTTATTTATTTATTTTTATTTCGAGTTTGATTTTTGTAATCAAACAAATTCTCTCTATTCCTTTATTTCTTTATATTCTGGTTGTTGTTTAGTACACAACAGAATTTAATTTATTTAAATATAGTGAAGATTGTCCAACAAATTTTACCTTGGATTTAATGATTTATATCACTTTAGAATGGACTTTCACCAATTTTCTATATATATATATATATAGAAAACCAATGTCAAATCTTCTGTTTATAAGGATTAAAATCGCACTCGAGTTAAGAACACAATTTAAAGCTCTTCCAAACTACGGTTGACAATGCATTGGAAAAATAAAAAATAAAAAATTGCATTTAGCACCTCTTATCTATGCAACCAATAGGGCATTCAATAAAGTTTCTGAATTGTATATGTTTTTTTTTTTTAAGTTTTGTTACATGGTTATAGGATTAGACACAACTCTTTCACATTAGATGATATTTAAATATTTTGGGTTTAAATTATAAATTTGGATAATAATTTGAAAAAGAGAAGGAAAAATGTAAAAGTAATGTGTATAAAATTTAAGTTATTTTTCCCCCTATAGTATTTTATCTGATTCTATGACTAATTCTATACACCTAGAAGTCTTCATTTTTATTTTAATCAGTCGAACAGGAAGCAATGTTGAATTATAAGTTATTAATTATGTGGATTACACTACAACATATAAGACTTTTGGCGACCAATTATTTTGGATGTGACTAAAAAAGTCACTAAAGTGCGTCCAGAAAAGTCAAAATTGACTTTTAGCGACGAATTTTTAAAACTGTTGCTGAAAATGACTATTAGCTACCAATTTTATATTGTCACAAAATGTTTGATTTTACATGGCTAAACATTTGGTCACTAACACTTTGTCACAAAATGTCCCAACTTGATCGCAAAAAATAAAATAATGACATTTTTAAAAACAATTATATTTGGTCGCTAAAAGACAAATAACTTTCTCTACCACACATTTTCGTCGCTAAAAATCAAAGTGGGGATAGCTAAAAATGCATAAAAATTAAATGTCATCAAATCATATAAAAAGAGAAAAAAAATTGACATCCACATATAGACACCTTATTTTGACTAACCCTAAGACTTGGGCGCTTTCTTTGAATACCCGATGATGAAAATTAGAATATTATATTATTAATTTTTCAACAAAAAAGTCAAATTTAAGTTTTAATCCAAACATTCACCGGTTTAGCCAAATTATTTTAGACTTCCTGAAAAACCTTTTCCCGGACAAAATTTGAAAAATAGAGCAATTTTGAGAAAATTGGCTCCTATGCCCCATGGGATAGCCATATGTTTTGAGCAAAATTTCGTGGGATGGCCGCATAAATTTCAAGTTGTCTCGTGGACTGGTTATGTGGTTTGGGAGTTATTATTGAGTGTGGTTGCCAACCACTCCACTTGGTTTTGAATTGGTTTTAAAGTTTTAAAAGGGATGTTGGGGGGGGGGGGGGTGTTGTTCTGATTAACAGAGAGAATAATAGATAGGGGAAAGAGAGGAATTGGTTGTAAAAATCAAAGAGGAGAGTCTTCGCCTCAAAAGTCCAGAAAGAAGAATTGGTGTAAGAGAGTCTTTGTTACCTGAGAGTTTTCACCTTCCACCCATGTTTTTTCACTGAAACCAACCCAAATCTAAAAATTCTATTGAAACTTAAAATAACCTTCTTGCTGAGATTTTAAAATATATTTCATAATAATATGGGTGTTAGAAAGAGAGTTTGTTAATCAGAAAGTTCATCATTTCGTAATTTTCTCATTTTTCTTTTTGTTTCTATTACTTTTCATTATCTGATTCCACAGATTCTTTTCTTCTCATTTCATTTTGGTTTTGTTTTGATTATACTATCATAATAATTATATAATTACTATATATGTATGAATTGATGTGAGTACAGCGGGTGGCCGACACCTGCGTTTTTCTTTCTTTTTTTTTTTTTTAATTTTTTTTAATTTCATAATATATATATATAATCATTTCAAAGAAGGGGTGGAGTGGTGATGCCCACCTCATTTTTTTTTATTCTTTATTTCCCCTTTCTTTTGTGTTGGTTCGATGAGCTATTTCTTTTTTTTTTTTTTTTTTTATTATTTATATTATTTTATCGTGTATAATTTTCCCATCAGCAAAGCTTTTTCCAAACCAAATCAGCTCAAGTCATTTTCTAGTAAATTATATATAAAAATAGCATTTAGATGGCATTTGTATATATATATGTTTTGTTTTGTTTTTGTTGTTTTCTTGCTGTTTTTTTGGTTTTGTAAGGGTTGGTTTGCTGGGGCTGCTTCTCAGCTCCTTCATTTTATTTATTTATTTATTTATATTTATAAAATATATATTGTTTATTTGTATAATTTATTAAATAGTTGCTTGTTGTAATAATTTCTAACCCTCACTTCTTTCTATTCCTTTTATTTCCATACTTTCCATATCTGTAAATATCATCATGTTTTATTAGTCATCATATCTAATTTCATGCATTAAAATTCAGCTCATTTGTATCTTGGGTTTAATCAAGTCCTATGTGATTTTATCTGTTACCCCATGTCTTGAGATGATTCACATATCATGTATTAGTAGCCAAATTTTTAGTTGTATTTTTGTAGATATTGCATTAGAATCTTGAATCTAGAATCTTGCATGTTTTACTAATTTTGTTTTGTAGCAGTTCACGGAACGCCAGTAAATATGTAAGTTTTTATGCTTTAGTATCCTACTTGTGTGTTTTTTTACTACGTTTAGCATTCTACCATGTGACTAGTTGCTTATTTGATATAACTTTATGCATGCTAGTGGATGAATGTTGTGTTATTTAATTTGGAATAAAAATGATTTTCATGATTCCACTATTCAAAACACTTTCGAAATAATGAAATCAAATTGTTCCAAAATGAACGACACAGTCTATATTTGTTTGATTCACATAGTAAATTTTAGGATTTGTTAATAATCGGAATATGAACACATAAAGTTAATAAAAATCATATCATGACTTAGTAGATGCCGATCTTTTGATTGGGTAAGTGAGGGTGCTCAATTAATGACCTTCCTCTCTCACATGTAAGGTTCTGAGCCAAACATCCTTGGTTATGAGGAACGGTGGCCTTGGCATGAGTCATGGATTTCCTAATTTTTCCAAAACATTAGGTGGCGACCTCGAGATCTGATGATGCAGTCCATTTCTGGCAAAGGTTTTTTTTTTTTTTTCTTCAATAAAATGGATTTTCTATAAAAGTTGCCAAATCTAGACTCTCATCTACGTTTCACATTCCACTCGTGAGATTAGATCAAAGAAATCGAGGGTCTGAATTGTTCAACGCGTGTGGGTACCGCCCGGGTGGTGCTACAGTTTTTGGCGACTCTGCTAGGGATATTTTGAAACCTTGACTTGAACTCCATGATATGACTTTATTTTTAATTATATGTTCATTGCATTTCATGCATTGGTGCGCCTATGTCCCGTGCTTGTCACCTGTTATCCTAGATTGCTATTTGGTTTTGGAAAAATGGACGGACATGGGCTCTAATGTGGTGGGAGCACAAGCCTTGGAATCGGGATCACCATGTATCGCTTGATCCTCTGGATTGTGTAGGTATATCGGTGTCTCGGTGAGGTACCCTTTTGACTAAGACTGACCTAGTGCATGTAATATGCTCTAGGAACTTCCAAATTAGGGCAGGATGCTACCCTATGCTAGGATATATGATACCACTTGTTTGAATAGTGGAACCCTAGATCATGTCAAAGCTAGGACAAGATAACCCTACCCTCCATAGGGGTGTTTGTTCTTTTTCCTGCTATGTGCAATGTTTGGGATCTGGGGTTCTCAAATATAATAGTAGATCGGGCATAACATTTTGAGGGGTTGAGTTCAGTGTGCATAGGTAGTAGTAGCACTATAGCTTCAGAACGGTCTAATATCCCCCCAAGATTTGTGGACTCGTGCTGGTAAACTTAGTAGAACCACAGATTTGGTTCAAGGATAGCCAGTGTTAGTTTCTCTGCCACCAGTTACAAGGAGAAATGTTAAAACCTCATTGTCAGAACCTCGCCAACTGGAATTTCTAGGATCTGTGATGGATCCAGCTTCATTGGTGATAGACCAACCTTCAGTGGTGATGGACCCATTTTCAGTGGTGATGGACCAACCTCCAATAGTGATGGACCCACTTCTAAGAGTGATGGGCCCACCTCCAGTAATGACAGACCAACCTCCAATGGTAATGGACCAACTTTCGGCAGATATAGCAAACATACTTTTGGCCCTTCAACGAAGCATGGATGCTATTACCAACAAGGTTGCTGCCAACAAGGAGGATCTTGTTGAATTTCAATACTTGTTTAGGGCATCAACATCTCATCCATCCCCAGTGGTTCATCCGGTTCTAGTACCACCTCCACTAACTGGGGAACTCCTTGAGCCCAACTTGCAAGAAGACTTGAAGGTTCACACGCAACCACTGAGAGGACTATTCTCTACGGATATCAGTGGAGTTGACCCGACTATGCTAAAATTAGCCAAGTTGAAGAAGATGTTCGAACAATCACAAAGGATCAACTCCATTCTAAACATCGAGGATGGGTTTACAAACATAGCTGTGAGGTTGCCTGAGAGGTTCTAAATGTCGCACATGGATAGATTTGATAGGGCTGGTGATCATATGGTTCATATATACCTCTTCTTAGACATTCTAAAGCTAGTGGGCCTATCTTAGGCTCAAAAGTTTTACTTGTTCGGAAGAACCATGTCAGGAGTGGTTATCATCTGGTATGCCAAGCTGGAGGACTCCATAAAAAAGAGTTGGGAGGAGTTAGCTGAGGCCTTCATCACCCAGTATTCTTACAATACCCAGATTGAGGTAACCACCTGGGAGTTTGAGGCGACCTGACAAGAGCCCAACAAGAGCTTTATGGCATCTATCACTAGGTGGAGGGAAAAAGCATTCATGACGACAAACTAACCTTTGGGAAAAGATCAAGTTTGTATGGTGGTCAAAAATTTGCGTGGAAGATTACTGTAGAAGATGGTAGTTCTTCCCCTTTTTAACTTTAAGGACCTCCATGAGAATAGGGTTCAAATTGAGGATACTATCAGACAAGAGATCATTACGAAAGGAAATGAGCCTACGAGAAAGGTATTTACTCATAGTTCCAATGCTACTCGTAGTAGTAGCACAACTGCCAATGCCATACCCTCAGAAATCAACACTGTCACCATTGCCAAAACAGTCAACTCAACCTAAACCTCAACCAGAATCTTCAACCCTCTCTATATGTCCCTTACCAATGCCATGAGGATCTTGATAGAAAGAGGGTATCTCAAACCTCTTAACCCTTGACCACTTCCCGATCCACTCCCAGCCAAACATGATCCTGCCAAATACTACGCATTTCACCAACAACATGGTCATGACACTGATCGTTGCTATTGCCTTTGTCATGAGATTCAAGATCTCATTGACAACAAAATAATAGCTCCACCTCAAAAGCCCAACGTCACCACAAAGCTATTGCCATCCCATGACAGAATACCACCCTTTTCCAACCTTAACCTAATCCATACACTGCCATCCACTTTTAACCCCAACATCTACATCACACCTTCCCATCTACCCAAACCCGAGGTGCTTATTCTAGAGAGCGTTGGTTTATTCATGATATATGCACCTCAATTTTGGAGCCAGAATTGGGCATTATAGCAGATAGCCTCATGGGCATACACTTCTCTCTTTATGGTTTTCTTGAGCCATGGATTGATTAAGAAGCAAAGAAGCACTGAAGAAATTTTGGGTTTGACACTGGTTGAATCTGTGATAGGTCTTGAAACTAGCACAAGACCAATAAACTCTGGGGATATTATGATTATTGTTGTGATCAAGGATGGACTACCAGCTAATTGCACAAATTTTGTTCCAGACGTGATGGATGGCATGCACTGTAATTAGCAATTTAGAGAATGCTTTCATTTACTTTCTGAATTAGGTATTGAGTGTGAACTTGATTCCCCCCAAGTTTGTGGAGCTAGAATTAGGATTGAGTTAGTCTTGTGAGTCAGAGTCTAGTGATTTCGGGGGTGATAACCCAAACGTCATTGTCCTTTCTATGCCTGTCTTTTCTTTGCTTTCGAGTCTGTTTTAATCATTGAGCTAGAAGTTCTAAATGAAAGATGTAGTAATTTTCACCTACTTCTTTGTGCCTTTAAATCATTGCATTGACCAAAATTTTCAAAACTTTTTTTCAAAAACTTTGATAAAAATGAAGAGGAATGAATTCCTCAAGATTTGAAATATTTGATCGACTAATAAGAAGAGAGGCGTGTTAAGCCCTTGATGGATGAGATCATTTTTGTTAATGTGGGTATTGAGAAGGATCCTGGCTCAATCCAAATTGGTTTTACATTGTCTTCAGAGAAGCATGAGTGGCTAGTCACTTTGTTAAAAGATTTGAAAACATGTTTTTGCGTGGTCCTGTGAAGGCATGCTTGGAATTGATCTTGAGATTGTACAACATACGATCCCTCTTGTCCTTGGGACTTGACCCTTATAGTTTTCAAACCTTGATTTAGCATGTTCAATGATCAACCAAAGTACGAGGCTTGCATAGCTAGATTGGAAGTAGCCCTAGAACTAGGGATAAAAAAGGTTGGATGTGATCGGGGATTCAAACTTAATCACCCACCTAGTCAGAATGAATAATTGGTTTGTTGACTCTTTGGCAACCCTAGCTTCAATGGTGGGTATACCAATTGGGGTCAAAATGCATTCGATCCTCACAGAGCAGATGATAGCCGTAATAGAAAAAGTTAAAGATGAAAATCCTTGGTATCATAACATTTTTGGAAAATGAACTATACCACAAGGGGCAAATGCTAAGGAAAAGGTGTCAACGCAAGATTGCCAAGGCATTAAAAAAACAAAAATATCAAATCCTAAAATCTGAGAGACGAAGGTTAAGTGCTAAAGGACAATCGAACTCCTATCCAAGACCTTAGGGGCAAATTTAGACCCAATTGGACGGGTCCTTACATCATTAAGTTTATCTAGTTAGGAAGAACAACCATTCTCATGGATTTAGATGGTCTAGAGATCTCACAACCAATCAATATGGACAAACAAAATACTATCCTTGAGAGTCTCGCTTGGTCGAAAAATCGGAAGGGCGACTTAGGCAAAAGTTAGAGCAGGAAAAAAAAAATAGAAAATGAAAAAATGAAAAAAAAACTGAAAAAATAGAAAAAGAAAAGTGAAAAAAAGCACGCAAGGTTGAAAACTCAGAAGGGCGGCTTTTGGCAAATGTTAGAGCACAAAAAGAGAATGAAAATACTCGAGTGAGCCTTATTGGGAACTATGTAATGCTTGATTCCTATCTTTGGGATACGTAGGCAGCTTTATCTTGAACTTCGACCTCAACCATTTTCAATTCACTCGTCCCGTCCATGTTTGATTGGTATATTTTTACTTGACTCGGCTGTCTTGTCCATGTCTAATTGGGTTATCTTCATTCAGTTCGATTGTCCTATCTTTCCTTCATGAGAGATTCAGTTGTAAGGCAGATCAAGTGGTAATACTGTGTATCATGCTCGAGTTATCTGATTTGAAGTCGTACATCTCAAGGACTGATTCCATGTTGGTCAAATAGTGATCATTTGTGAAAACAAGTTTTGATGATTTTTAATGAAGTTGACTGATTTTCTCAAAAATTATTCCATTTTTCCAAAACTAGACAATTTCTTAGACCCAAAAAAGGAGGAAAGTTTTCAGTGTCCACAGCTTGACTTACATGATTTCAAAACAGAGAGTGGAACAAGCATGCTAATCTAACTCTCATGTTGATCAAATTCTTTTTAGCAGAAAACAAAAAAATAAAAAGTCAAAGCAGTGAACTAGGGGCATAGTTGAGTCAGGAATTTTGTCTTCTCCTCGTACTCTCGACTCTCATGTTACATGTTTCAGTCGGTTGGCTAACAATTTAGTCGGCCGACCAATTTTTCAGCTGATTCATCAATTCGTTAGCTGGCCGGTTAATGAATTAGCCAGCTCATCAATTTTCACTCAGCCGTTCAATTTTGATATCAATCCAGAATGGAAAACTACAAAAGTTGTGTAGGCTCAATGATTTGTCCTTTTGAGTCGTGTTTTGAGTGTCTTTCATTCTAGTAAGTGTAAATAGGTATGTATGGATTGTTTTTGCTTTGTTTTTCTTTCATTGAGTCGTTGTTTGATTCTGGTCAATTAAGGGCTCAATGTCCAATTCAAAGTTTATTAAAATGTAATCATTTTCAAATTCAAATTCAATTTCAAAATAAAATGTTTTTTATGTTCAAGTGTTGTGCCATTTACGCCACGATGCGCAAACAACAAAACTCATTTTTTTAAAATTCAAGGTGAAGTCGTTGATCAGCATTACAAATAAAAGAGAAGAAATTTCAAAGAAAATAGGAAATCATCTGAAGCATTGGTGCTCCTTCCTAAGCAAAAACAGAAAATGAAAAGTACAAAAAGAAAAAAGAACAAAAAGAAAAAAAATTGAAAATACAAAAAAGAAAGGGACTTTTTTTTTTCCCTCGGATTTCCGCATTAGCCCGGTAGGGAAGACAAACCGACTTCATTGGCAGACAACTTCATAGCTCGACTCTACTGTCAATTGCCTCGCAACATCTTCACTCTCCGAAGGACTTTGAAGTCTTTACCTTGACATTGACAGAGCTTTTGAAAGTAATTACTCCTTGCCGGTCGTCAAATGAGGAGTATAAAGGAACTCTGAATCGGGACACGGAGGTGGCCTGTCCTTTTAGCTATTTGTTTTACTTTTTTCAAAGTGCTGATCTCTTCTTGAGCATCCTTGTACATACTCTAGAGCAAAGAGATTTAGGCATTTAATCGATGTACTTCACTCGTCCTACCCTGTAGTTGCTGGGACAAATTAGAGACCGCAGTCACAGTCTCCACACAAGACTTCAATGTATAGTGATTGGCATTGATATTAGACTATGTTGCCATTAGCTGCTCAACTGACAGCGCAGGAAAGCTGAGAATAGGGACAGGGGCAAGGGCACTCTGTTGAGGCTTAGAAGAGTTGGTAATCTCGATTAGGGAATCCTTAAGGTCTGAGAAGAGAGTGAGGGGATGACGAGAAGAGGCCATGTCAGGAGGAGTATAATGTCAAAAGGAAAATTTGTAGAGTAATGGTAGGGGAAGTTTGTAGCTTTCTGCTCTATCTCGCTTACAGGTCTCGGTTTAAGAAGAAGTTGGAAGAGAAGAAGAAGCCAAGGAAGAAGGATTGATGAGTCAATCTTTGACAATCGAGGCCGATCTAGCTGTTGTCTGTTAGACGTGCTGTGATTGTTGAAATTGTGCACCAGACGCGGCGCTCGACAAAGACGTAGAGAGAGAGAGAGAGAGAGAGAGAGAGAAACAAGGGAGTAGTGTATATGTTTGTGTATTCATATCTGTTTGTCTGTGTATTTGTATCCGTATGTCTGTGTCAGTATATATATGTCTATGTATGTGTTCGTATATGTATATGGTTTGTATGTATATAGCTTGTTCGTGTCCATATGTATATATATGTGATGTGTATTTTGTATATTGTTTGTATATGGTATGTATATAAATTTCAAAAACAAAATTTTTTTAAAAAAAAAGTAAAAAGAAATTGTCAAGAAAAAATTCAAAAGGAAAATTTTAAAGAAAATAAAAAACAAAGGAAAAAAGAATATTCAAAAATCAAAAAAAAAAAAAGAAAAAAAAGAGAATTTTGGAAAAGGAAGAAAAAAAATCATTTGTGTATTCATCTGTTGTGCATCCATCATATTATTGTTGTACATTCATCATTGCATATTGTGTGGCTTACATTGCCCCTTCGTGTTTTTGCATTCATCATCACACTTGCACTGTCTATTACATTTGTCATGCATGGTTATAATCCATTCACATCACTTGACATTTTGGTTACAACATTTCTCTTGTGTCCGGTTGAAACCATTGCCCTATTTCGTATTGAGATATGGTGTAGGTATCGTATATTGGTTAAGATCCTTTTCTTTTTTACCCGGTTAAAACCATCGCTCTATTTCGTATTGAGGTACGGTCTAAGTCTTGTATATTGGTTAAGACCCCTTTCCTTTTTACCTAGTTAAAACCATTGCCCTATTTCATATTGAGGTACGGTCTAGGTCTTGTATATTGGTTAAGGCCTTTTTTTCTTTTTACCTGATTGAAATCAATCCCCTATTTTGTATGGAGGTACGGTCTAGGTCTCACTGTTTGATTACCACCTTATTTTCTCCTCTCATGTGAGGGTGTTTGGATTGTACCCCTTTGTTGTGCTTCATTTGTATGAGGCTTGCCTCACCATATATTACATCTTGCATTGCATAAATCATGTGTTTTTAAAAAGAAAAGAAAAAAAAGAATTCAACTTTCAATTGCATTATCATATCATTCTGCAGCTTAGTTAGACCTGTCGGTTTCAAGACATCCACGAAAAGCCGAACATGTACCATAGGATCTCCAGACCCATCGAAACGGTCAATATGTGGCATTCTGAATCTATCTAGGAGCCTTACGGCAGTCTCGGTATACCCATCTCCAATGTCGACTTACTTTTCAAGTTTAGCAATTTTCATCGAGCTCAGTTCGAGATCATTAGTACCAAAGGGATAACGCCTCTCATTAGGCTGCATCAGGGGTCCGAAAACTCGGGTTTGAGCCAACCTTTCTCGGGAATTCGGACCATGCAAATCTTCAGCTGGCGGAAGTGGGTCAAAGTTCGGCTGGGGTCCCGAGACTGGATGTGTGGTAGGTGCCCCAGATGGGCGTTGCACTTCGGCATTGGTCTCATCCTGCATGGCGGGTCCCTGGTTTAATGCTGTTGTCACGGCAGCAACTTCTTCCTGACTCTGTGCCATCACGGTCTGCTGAGTTTGAATAAAGGTGATGCGACTGGTGACTGTCGGATCAGTTGAACCGGTGAGCCCTGACTGGCCTTTCTTTGCCTTACCACTGGCGAAGGAAAACTAGTTGCCCTTGAACTGAATCTCTGACCTGACAAAGTCTATCAACTCAAGTCCAATGTATTCGGGGGATATCGGAGCTTTCTAAAGCCATGGTTCCAAGACTACCTTGCAAAAGAAGAAAACAGACAGCATCTCAGCCTGATTTCACCAGAACAGATATGAGCACAGCTGAATGACTACGCTCTCTACTGAATTCTGCCCCAAAATAGATACCAACTTGGCAACTGATATGCACATCCCTGTACAGTTTCACTGTAAAGCACATACCAGTTAAACAGAGCCGAAACACCTTATGATGGGGTAGGGTTTCCCTGTTCGATTTTGTTAGGAGCTAGGGTTTCACTACGCACGCAGCGGTTTCAAACAACCTACATTCGGGTAAGCAACCTGTCCTAGTTTGGAAAGGTCTCTATGGCTTCCGATATGCAACTAGGTCGAATGGTCGAAAAGGGTGCCTTGATAAAAACCGAGGTTTGTGTTTCCATCGTGGCAGAGCTCGTAACCGGTCAACTTTATGGCACGCTTTTCCCAGCAAGCCTCCGGCAAACCGTTCAGGAATAATAGATGGTAAACACGGTATCCTAGGCGCGCCAATGCAAATGCAATGCAAAGAAATACATAAGTGTAAACAAAACAACATATCATGATGTTCGAGTCAAGTTCTCTAAATCCCCAGCAGAGTCGCCAGAAACTGTAGACCGCCCGAACTCGCTCCGCGCGCCGCCCCTTTCGGAGAGGGCGCGGATTTGTGTTCTAGCTACTACAGTTCAGACTCTCGTCACGGTTCTGAATCTAATCTCACAAAGTGCAATGTAAGACTGATAAATCACCAAAGAGTTCAAATCCGACAAATCGTTTTGGAAAATCGATTTGAATCAAAAAGCGCCAAACATGGACTGCTTTGCCAGATTTCAGAGTCGCCACCTAAATATTTCATTTTGGGAAATTTAGGAAATCCTGACTCGTGCCTAAGGCCACGTGTCCGTCATCACCAACGTTGCCTCGGCTCGGGAACTTGGGTACGAGAGGGGAAGGTCCTGAAATGAGCACCCCCGCTCGCCCGATCAAAGATTGGCCTCTACTAATCATGATATGTTATTTTTATAAACACATGTGTTCTTATTCCGGTTATTAATCTAGAATTACTATGTGATGCGCATGTACACAAGTATAGACTCAATCACTCA
The DNA here is from genome assembly GCA_030407325.1 of Camellia japonica. Taxonomy (NCBI): domain Eukaryota; kingdom Viridiplantae; phylum Streptophyta; class Magnoliopsida; order Ericales; family Theaceae; genus Camellia; species Camellia japonica. The sequence continues at coordinate 72,966,418 of JAPPVO010000007.1, read as the reverse complement.
ATTTGGAACAAAACATCTCATGTTTGTTTTTCGAAAATGGTTTGAAGATGCTACTCACAAGTAGGCTAAAGTGTAGATTTGCCACCCTCAAGTGGGCTTAAGAAAACATGATTTGCCACTCCGCAAAGTAGGCTTAAAACTTACAATCAATGAATTGTCCCAATTCCAGCAATGAAGCCTTCATCCACAGGCATTTATGCAGTTAATCATTTAAGCAAGTAGCCTCATGGCAAGCATGCTAAACATGGCAACACTTACACGCATGCAAGGATGCTAAAGCATAAACACTTACAGTGTACTCCGAGCCAAAACAGAAACCAATTAGAAATCAGTGCATGATCCTAATTATACAAGATGCCTAATGCAACACATGCAAAATACAATTAAAATAGGCTCGGCTAGCTAAGATAGCATATGAATGCAACACTTTGATAAATGTATTCAAATAGGTATTGAAATACAATGCAGTTTGAATGATGCGCCGAGCCCGGTGCATGCAAGACAAATGAATGATGCACGCATGCAAAGCATAAGGTATGCTAATCGAAATATGCCCTAAACTAACCATCAAAAGCTGATAAGTAAAAGGGAGAAAGAAATGGGGTTGGAAGACATGCACACACACACGCACACTTATTACAACATTTGCCCTCTCGACGGAGGGTCCGAATAGAACGAAAACTAACTAGCTACGCTAATTAAGCTAACTATTACAAACCAACTAATTAACTAACTATTCTAGCTAATTAATTATTACAAACCAAATTGAATAACTAGCTAATCTAAGCTAATTAGAATATTACAAAGCATTAAGCTAAATTAATTACAACACAGGTAATCAACTACAGCTAGCTAACAAAAGCGATAAATGGCCTTGCGGGCGAGGGGGATATGCATGCTCAGTTGCGTCCTCCTGAAAATCCACCGCCTTGCCTCGAGATGCCTCTGTTTGCACTCTTTTGAATCTTTCAAAATTACACCGATTTCCAAATTGCTTCTTTCTGATCTCAAGAACACCTTGAGGGCTGAAATTCCTCCTGTTGCTGCAACAAAGCACAGACAGAGGCAAGACAGTGTATTTGCAAGAAAATGTATGCACTTCCACACTTTTTATCATATCTCAAGCTCAAAGGAGTATGGCACTTGACTCTCGAGCCACCAACCAAGCATTTTCAATGCATGGTGGCCAAAGGATCAAGCTTGCGCAAAACTCGATGAATGCACACATAAGACTCGAATAGGCATTATAGGCATCCAATACTAAGCCTAAATGACCAAACCAACCCCGGACAGAGGTTAAATATGCCGAAATAGTGGCTGAAATATACTAAGATCAAGGCATATAACACAATGAAAATATGCACATTTGATGGCTCACCAACAAGGCATGAAGACACAACTCTCAAACACATTGAAGGAGCAAAAAATGTGAGAGTGTGGCAATGACGTATGCTCTGAAATTACATACCAAGTGATGTTATATCATGCAAATAGCTCAAATAAAGCATGCCAAGAGGCTTGAAATACAAAGCTAGTCAAGGGCTTTACACTACAACCATACCAAGCAATGCTCAAATGACCTTAAGCACTCAAAATAGACCTAAGGCAGGTCAAAATGGTAGCAAAAACATGCTAGACTTGCAACATAGATGGCAAGAAAGATGTGCTCCCGTATTAGCTCACAAATAAGGCATAAGGGCACAACTCTTAAACACAATGAAAGAGTGATAAACATGAGAGTATGGCAGAAGTTTATGCTCTGAAATTACATATCAAATGAAGCCATATCATGCACACATCACAAATATAGCATGCTAAGGGTCCCAAAGTGCAAGGCTAGTAAAGCCAAATACACTATAGCTATGCAAAGCCAAGCATGCATGACCAAAACCACTCAAATAAGACCTAAAGCATGCTAAAACATAGCCAAAAATGTGTTGGAGTAGAGCATACACATGCTAGATCAATAGGCTAAAACACCAAATACAATGGGCTAGTGAACAAAATTGCACTACAAGTGCAAGGAGCATGTAAGAGGCAACCAAACCAACACAAATCAAAGTTATGACATGGCAAATAATGGCTCAAAACATGCTGAGATGGAGCCAATTCAAGGCACAAAGACATGCTACTTTGTAAGGCTACAAGTAGGATTACACTACAAGTATAAGAAGCATGAAAGAGGTGATCAAGACAGCCAAAAATAGAGTTATGGTAGGTCTGAAGAGTCACAAAAATGAGCCTAAACAAAGCCTCTAAGAAGTAGAAACGCATGCTCTTTTGGAGGGCCATCAACACATGTAAACAAGAGAAGAGGAGTGGGGGCCACCCCCACCCATTTGGGACCTCAAAACCACCTTTCCACCACTGAAATTCCTCTGAGTTTCAGTGGTGAGAAGGCCCAAAAGAGATGATCCCAAAGGCCTTAAAAGATGGCACAAAGCAAAGCAAAACAAGCCACCAAAGGGGGTAAACCACCCCTAACTCAAACTAGGCCTTAAACAACCATTTTAAACACTTAAAAATAGAACTTTTCTTAGTTGAAAGCTAAGCCTAAAATAGCATGCAAAGGTGGCTAAATATGCAACCAAAACAAAGCTTTAAAGAGGGTATATGACTCACCCTTGAAGCACAGCAAAAACAGCAACTTCTTGAGCCAAAAACTAGCCTTTTGAAGCTCAAATATGACCTCCAAGAACTCAGCTCAATGATGGTGGTGTTTGGGTAGGTGTTTGTGTGCAAAAGTGTGAAGAAACAACACTTTAAGGCACTATTGAGCACAATATAGAGAGAGAGAGAGAGAGTGAGAATTCTAGAGAGAGACAAATTTTTTCTTTTCAAAATTCTGAACCCTCTCTAAGGGGGAAGCACTTCCCCTTATATAGTAATGCAAGCTAAAGCTTGCTCAAATCCCTCTCTACACGTGTAAGGAGGATGCATTCTGTGCCTAACAGCTGGCACAGCTGGCATCAAAAATATCTGCAGAAAGTGAAAAATGGCCGCCGACCACTCAAAGTGGTCGACCGACCACCTCATGTGGTCGACAGGGGAAACACCTGGTCGACAGGGCAAAAAGGGGGTCTGCTAAGAGAGGAGAAGGTGGTGGCATGCTGCCAACCACTTAGGCTGGTCAACCGACCACCCACCCTAGTTGACCGACCACCAAAAGTGGTCTACAGGGGAGAAAACTGGCTGTCAGGGGAGAAAAGTGGTCTACACCCCTACTTCTCCCTCCAGGCAAAAGGGGGCACCAAGGTTTGGCTTAAAACAAGAACAAAACCAAGAGAGTTCAGAGACTCAGGGGCAAAGCGCGCAACCGAAAACCCTAGGGATTCCAAACGAGCGCAAACATGCGCAATCATCGAGCGCTCAATCAATGACGTCCAAGTCTTTAGGACGGTCAAAAATGGGGTGTCTACACATAGTTATAGCTACCATTGTTGCATCATTTGGTTAAAATCTCTTCATATCAACATTTGATTACAACCTTTTTCATCAGTTAATGCTGGCCCCTTCTTTTGGGTTATAGGTTAACACTACTTGATTAATACTAGCCCTTTTTTGGGATGATGATACTATTCCTTCTCGGGTTAACGATTCAAACCACCATCGGTTAATACCTCCATTTTCTTGGGTTGTTAGTTGAGACTATCCATCGGTTAATACCTCTCCTGTTTTGGGATGTAGGTTCAAACTATTCATCGGTTACATTTCATTCTCTTATGTGAGTGTGTTTGGATTATATCCCTTGTTATGCTTCATATTGTTCGCACGAGGCTTGCTTTGCATATTACTTGTTGCATTGCATTAATCATGAATTTTCAAAAAAAAAAAAAGGCTTCGTGAAGCGTGTAAGTCCAGCTATCAATTGTATTTCGAGCATATCATTTGTATTCTGTCCCTGAACTACACTTATTTGATTCCTTGCAAAGGGATACGTAAGCAATCCCCGGGTTCAACCAATTGCATTTGCATCTTGTTTGTTTGCCCAAGTCTTACGGTGTTGTCAAAAGGGTTGTCTCCAGCCTTTGACATTCACTTACGCCAAGAAATCACTTCGAGTTCTGTCAAAGAGGGGCAACAGTAGACACTCCATTTTGACCGACCTTAAGACTTGGGAGCTTTCATTTGAATACCCGATGATGAAAATTGGAATGTGCTATATTACTAATTTCTTAGCAGAAAAGTCAAATTTAAATTTTAATCCCAACCTTCACCCGTTTTGGCTAAATTATTTTAGACTTATTGAAAAACCTTTTTCTCGGACAAAATTCGGGAAATAGAGCAATTTTGAGAAAATTGGCTCCTATGCTACATGGGATAGCTACATGTTTTTAGCAAAACCTCGTGGGATGGCCGTATGGATTTCGAATTGCCTTGTGGACTGACCATGTGCTTCGGGAGTTATTATTGAGTGTGGTTACCAACCACTCCACTTGGTTCTGAATTGGTTTTAAAATGGGGTGAGAATTGATTTTCAGAAGGGCAAAAAGAAAAGATTATCAGAGAGAGAATAACAGATAGGGAAATGGAGGAATTGGTCTTAAAAATCAAAAGAGGAGAGTCTTGGCCTCAAAAGTCCAGAAAGAAGAATTGGTATAAGAAAGTTTTTGTTACTTGAGAGTTTCCACCTTTCACCCATGCTTCTTCACAGAAACCAACCCAAATCTAAAAATTCTATTGAAAGTTAAAATTGTTGGACAATCTTCATTGTATTTAAAAAGATTAATTCTGTTTGTGTACTTAACAACAAACAGAATACAAAAGAAATAAAGGAAAGGAGAGAAAAATGTTTGATTACAAAAATCAAACTAGAAATATAATTAAATAAATAAAAATAGATTTTATTTTGTTACCAAAACAAAATTAAAATTGATTTAAATAAATAATAATAAAACAGAAAATAAATAAATAACTTACTTGATTAATATCTTGAATATTATTCTGATCAAGTCCAGTGTTCGACACTGTGTCCTTAAGACAGATTCGTCTTCTCCATGGTGCTTTTAGAATATGGACGTCTATCTCCCAGGATGAAATGATCAATCAACAAATAAATGCAGCACTACAATTTATTTGTTCAACAAACACACTAAGTGTTTATACTCTCTCATAGAAGAAAATAATGCAGCAATATGAAGAGAATGTTTGCAGAATTATTAAGGACGAAAATTAGAGTAAAAAACCAAATGGGGGACTAGTCTATTTATAGATTTATTGGTGGCTGCAAGTTTTGAATTAAACATGTGCAAACCTGTTTCAACAGGTACAGTACCTGTTGGGTTTTGAATTAGAACTGATTAGGTTCAAATTTGAACAGATAAAAAACTGAATAACCCAGATTTGAATCTGTCCGGGTGTTAAATAGTCAATTCTGTTTGGGTGGGAGAAAATCGGACCTGATTTTTGAATTTAAATTTCGAAAATCAAATTGGAAAAATTAGAATTTAATTTTAGAAAATAAAATTCAAATGTTTTTGGCCCAAAAAGATAGGTATTGGGCCGAACAAGCCCAACCCAACCACACACCACGCACCTGCACCCGCGCCTAGGCCCAGCCCAGCCCAGTCCAGCCCGCCCGACCGAACGGACAGCGGCGGCGCACGCGCGCGTGTGTGGTGATTTTTGGGTCCAATGGGTCTAGCCCATTTTGCCCATAACCTCTCCCCTCTACAAACTTGGGTACTCCTTGGGGCACACCCCAAGTTCCAATCCTAAGCTTTATAAACCCATTCAAAACTTCCCACGAAATCAATGTGGGACAAGCCTTATTCAAACCTTTAAGGATTTTCCACCAAAACACCATTTCCATGGAGCATACTTTGGCTTCAATTTTCTATTCACTCGGTAATGGTTTTGAGCAACCAAATATACCACGTGAATCACAACGTGGCGTAGAACGCGTTACCACTTTGACCTGCGAAAATCGACACACGGGGCCCACCTAAAAATAGACCAAACTTAGGAAAAAATTCTGGTTTTGCCCAAAATTTTCCCAACCATTTCTAACAATCCCCCACATGAATGGAATTTGATGACAACGGAAATGCAACAATATGCAGACTTTATCGAAAGTGTATAAGTTGAAAATATCTTGCATCAGGATAGGTAGTTTTCGGCCTTGAACCTTCCCTAGTGATAACCTATCGGACTTACTGGCTAACCAATGGACGCGATGCCTTGAATTGTTCAGCCGTTTGTGTAAGCCAAGACAATAGATTTCACACAAAATATCTTATAACACATCGTGATTCTCACTGTTGTGTTCATTTTGGCCTTGAACGCTCCTGGTTTTCATGAGTGTTTCTAGAGAATTTAGCCTCTTTCATTCTCATAGAACCGGCTCCAGTTCGACACTCATATAGGTGATTCTTATTGTAAGTATCTCTTTATACTTGTCTTGATTTTTATACCTAAATCAAGATATAAGTAATCATTAAAAGCAAAGCTTATCCTTATACCCCTGCAGACAACACATATTGCAGATATCACTCTCACCATAGGAATGGGTAAGGAATTTTAATCCCTTGGTAATTTCTGGCGAGCCACACATAACTTAGTTGTCCCTTTGAACTTAGTTCTTGGGATCTCCAGTCATATAAGTAGGGTTACCATTATGATGACTCTTATGTAATAGGCTTTAACCTCATCCCCTTCGATGAACTATACACTAGCTCATTTGTCAAACCTTTTGTTAACGGATCCGCAATATTCTCTTTAGATTTTATATAATCTATTGAGATTATTCCATTTGACAACAATTGCCTTACGGTATTATGTCGATGACGAATATGTCGTGACTTACCGTTATACATGTGATTCTATGCCTTGCCTATTGCAGATTGACTATTACAATGAATGCAAATAGCTGGCACAGGTTTTGGCCACATTGGAATGTCTTCTAAGAAGTGACGAAGCCATTCTGCTTCTTTTCCTGCTTTGTCTAAAGCAATAAACTCGGATTCCATTGTGGATCGTGCGATACATGTTTGTTTCGTGGACTTCTAAGAAACAGCAGCGCCTCCCAGAATAAAGACATATCCACTAGTGGATTTTGAATCTTTAGTATCCAATATCCAATTTGCATCACAATAACCTTGAAGTACTGCTGGATATCGAGTAAAGTTCAAACCATGATCACGGGTGAGTCTTAGATAGCTAAGAACCCGAATGATCGCTTTCCAATGGTCTTCTCTGGGGTTACTAGTGTACCTACTCAATTTACTGATAGCATAAGCTATATCAGGACGAGTACAATTCATTAGGTACATTAGGCTTCCAATGATTTGGGAGTATTTTAACTGAGACACTGTATCACTTTTATTTTTCGATAAATAAAGACTAATGTCTACAGGTGTTCTTGCTACATTCATATCATCATTGATAAATTTATCAAGAATTTTCTCAATATAATGAGATTGAGATAATGCATATCCGTCAGATGTTTTAATAATTTTCATTCCTAATATAACATCTGCGACCCCCATATCCTTCATATCAAATCTTTTGTTAAGCATTTGCTTAGTTGATTTGTTCATGTTTTGACTGCTTCCAATGATAAGCATGTCATCCATATAAAGACAAACTATGACATATCATTGGTCAGTATTTTTAACATAGACGCATTTGTCACATTCATTTATCTTAAATCCATTAGTAAGCATTGCATGGTCAAATTTTTCATGCCATTACTTAGGTGCTTGTTTTAATCCATAAAGAGACTTTACAAGCCGACAAACTTTCTTTTCTTGCCCTGGCATTACAAACCCTTCGGGTTGCTCCATATAGATCTCTTCATTTAGATCACCGTTTAAGAAAGCTGTCTTAACATCCATTTGATGTATTTCTAATTTAAATAACGCTGCTATAGCAACAAGCATACGAATGGATGTTATTCTTGTCACATGGGAATATGTGTGAAAATAGTCCAGACCTTCCTTTTGTCTGTAACCTCTTACTACAAGTCTTGCTTTATACTTGTCTATTGAACCATCTGCCTTCATTTTTCTCTTGAATATCCACTTATATCCAAGTGGTTTAGAACCAGGTGGAAGATCCACCAATTCCCAAGTATGATTTTGCATAATGGATTCAATTTCATTATTAACAGCCTCTTTTCACAAAGGTGCTTCAGAACCTGTCATTGCTTCCTTAAAGCTTTGAGGTCCATTTTCTAACAGGTATGTCAGAAAATCTGGACCAAAGGATTTTGATGTTCTCTCTCTCTTATTTCGTTTGGTTCATCATCAGTTAAATCTGAGGTCAGTTAATCCTGTAGTTGTCTGTCTCTTGTGTTTGATTGTCATTAGTCTCTTGACTTTGTGTACAATCATAAGTTCTTTTCTGTGAACTTAATTCCTGTCCTTTCTTGTAAGGAAAGACATGTTCAAAAAACACACAGCATTCCTTGACTTCTATAATAGTGTTCACATTTATATCAGGTATTTCTGATTTATAAGTCAGAAACCGATATGCACTACTATTCTGAGCATAACCAATAAACACATAATCTACTGTTTTTGGTCCAATCTTAGTCTTTTTAGGAACATGAACTTTAACTTTTGCCAAACACCCCCACACTTTTAAGTATTTTTAGGAAGGCGGTCGACCTTTCCACAATTCATAAGGAGTCTTGTTGGTTTTCTTGTGGGGTATTTTGTTAAGAACATAATTAGCAGACAATATTGCTTCCCCCCACAAGTTCTGTGGTAAGCCTAAACTTAGTAACATGGCATTCATCATTTCTTTTAGGGTTCTATTCTTTCTTTCAGCAATTCCATTTTGCTGAGAAGAATAGGGTGCTGTAGTTTGGTGAATAATGCCATGTTGTGCACAAAATTCATTTAATGGTGCATCATATTCACTACCCCTATCACTTCTAATCATTTTAATGGTTTTACCAAGTTGATTTTCAACTTCTGTTTTATAGAGTTTAAACATTTCTAAGGCTTCATCTTTATTTCTAAGTAAATAAACATAACAATAACTTGTGCAATCATCGATAAATGTTATGAAATACTTTTTGCCTCCTCTAGTTTGAACAAATTTTAGATCACATACATCAGTATGAATTAATTCTAGAGGTTCGGTTTTCCTTTCAACCGATTTAAATGGAGCCTTAGTTAGTTTTGCTTCTACACAAACTTCACATTTATGATTAGGATTAATTTCAAACTTTGGTATATAATCTAAACCAATTAATCTACGCAAAGCATCAAAATTCACATGTCCTAATCTACCATGCCATAAATTTGACTCAAGAATATAAGCAAAAGATATGTTATTCTTATTCATAGCAACTTTTGGTACAACTGTCATTACATTTAGTTTGAAGAAACCATCACTCATGTATCCCTTACCAACATACATGCCACTCTTTGTTAATACAAATTTATCAGACTCAAAGACAAGCCTAAAACCATTTTTACTTAACAAAGAACCAGAAACTAAATTCTTCCGGATGTCAGGTACATGCAGTACATTGTTGAGGGTCAGTTCTTTCCCTGATGTCATCTTCAAGATCACTTTTCCTTGTCCAGCCACAGTAGAAGTAGAAGAATTTCCCATAAAAAGTTGTTCGCCATTTGCAGCCTCAATGTAGGTAGTGAACATCTTCTTGTCCGCACATATGTGACGAGTTGCTCCTGTGTCAACCCACCACTCTGTGGGATTTCCAACCAAGTTAGCCTCAGACACCACAGCAGAGAGATTGATGTCATTCACCCGTCAGAGATGTAATTTAGTTCAGTTACATTGTCCTGATTGGTACTCTTCTTACTTGTACTTCCACGATTCTTCTTAGGGCGGCAGCAATCAGAAGCTCGATGTCCAGTCTTGTCACAATTATAGCATTTCCCTTTGAACTTCTTGTTGCCATTATTGTCGCCTTGTTTAGGACTATCTCTAGTAAACTTCCTCTTTTTGTTACGTAGTTTATGAACTTGTCCAACCACATTAGCCTTGGACTCAATATGATTTTTCCTATTCCTCTTTTAAGCCTTACGGTTATCTTCCTCAATTCTAGTCTTACAATAAGTTCATTCATGGTCATCTCTTTGCGCTTATGTTTTAAATAATTTTTGAAATCTTTCCAAGCCGGTGGTAACTTTTCCACTAAAGCAGCGACTTGGAAAGACTCACTAAGAAACATACCTTTTGAATGAATATCATGCAAAATTATTTGAAAATTTTGAACTTGAGAAATTACCGTTTGAGAGTCTACCATAACGAAATCCAGAAATTTACTGACAACAAATTTCTTCGTGCCGGCATCCTCTGTCTTGTATTTCTTCTCCAAAGAATCCCATAATTCTTTTGCTGACTTCAGAGGATTGTAAACATTATACAGCATGTTGTCAAGGCCATTAAGGATGTAGTTTCTGCACAGGAAATCTGAATGTTTCCAAGCATCTACAGCGGCAACAACTTGCTGATCACTTTCACCCTCTTTAAGTGCTGGAGCCTCTTCATGGAGAAACCGGGCCAAATTCAGAGTTGTAAGATAGAACAGCATCTTCTGCTGCCATCTCTTAAACTCAGTACCGTTAAATTTTTTCGATTTTTCTCCATGATTGATTGGTACTTGAACATGGTTCTGGATAGGGACCGGTGTTGGTGTAACAATTGGAGTACCACTACCAGTTGCAGTTTCAGTTGTAGTAGCCATAATCTTTAATTACAAAAATCAGAAAAAATTAAAACACAAATTAATTTTCTAGTTACTAAAACCAGAAAATAAATTATAAACGAAAATAATTTTATTTTCCTTGTTACTAAAACTAGAAAAATAAAATATCACAATAATTTTCTTTAACACAAATTAATATTCTGCAATTGTTAATGACACCAATATATTATTACTAGTTGTCAAAGAAATAGACAGTATATTACCACTATCTGTCAAATAGCATAAACCACTATTTGTTTTTCCAACCAGAATATGTCTTTATGAAATCACATAAAATTAAATACAATGAAGTTACCAAAATTGATTATGTCTTAAGATTGTTGGACAATCTTCACTGTATTTAAAAATATTAATTATGTTGTGTACTTAACAACAAACAGAATACAAAAGAAATAAATGAAAGGAGAGAAAAATGTTTGATTACAAAAATCAAACTAGAAATAGAATTAAATAAATAAAAACAGATTTTATTTTATTACCAAAACAAAATTAAAATATGATTTAAATAAATAATAATAAAACAGAAAATAAATAAATAACTTACTTGATTAATATATTGAATAATTCTGATCAAGTCTAGTGTTCGACATTGTGTCCTTAAGACAGATTCGTCCTCTCCACGGTGCTTTCAGAATATGGACGTCTATCTTCCAGGATGAAATGATCAATCAACAAATAAATGCAACACTACAATTTATTTGTTCAATGAACACACTAAGTGTTTATACTAGGGTTGGGTATAGGGTCATCTGACCCGCCCAAACCGCCCTACCCGATCCGAACCGCGCATGTATGGGCGGTTTCGCAAACACATTAGGGTGGGGTGCGGTTTGGATTTTATCTAATTTTTGGGTTGCGGACGGATTGCGGGTTTGACCCGCACCCGCCTAACCCGCCCGCATAAAACTTTTTTTTTTTTAAAAAATCTGACTGTTCAAAAAAACCCTCTTTTTTTCCCTTCAAATCTGATCGTTCAAAAAAAAAAAAAAACAATTTATATTTTTTTGTGCAGGGTTCATGAAAGTTGGATTGGATGATTCATGATGAAGTTTGGCAACAATTTTTTTTTTAATTGCATTTTGGTTTTGGATGAATGTAAGTTAATGAATTTTTATTTTTATTTTTATTTTTTGCATTTTGGATGAATGTAAGTTAATGAAGAATTACTTTCTTTTTTCTTTTTTTTTGTATTTGGGTTAGGAATGATGAATGTATGATTTTTTAATTTAGGTTAGGAATGATGAATGTAGGATGAATGCAAGTTAATGATGAATGTAGATTTTGAATGATTTGTTTAGGTTACGAATTGAAATGAATGCAAGTTAATGATGAAGGTAGATTTTGAACGATTTATTTAGGTTACGAATTGATTTTGTTGTGTGTTTTTTTTATAAGTTTTTTATAAGTTTTAATTCATTAATTATTAATGTTAGAGCATTTTAGAAAATAGGAGGAAAAAGGTCTAAAAGAAATATTGATAAAAAATGTGGAAAAAAAAAGGTTTAACAAAAAAATTTTGAAAAAAAATTCAATCCGCACAAACCGCAAACCGCATTGCGGGCGGTTAAGGGTTGACTTTTCCTCAAACCGCATACATGTGGGCGGGTCCAAACTGAACCACAAACCATCCCAAATCGAACCACGGACACCCCTAGTTTATACTCTCTTACAGAAGAAAATAATGCAGTAATATGAAGAAAATGTTTGCAGAATTATTAAGGACGAAAATTAGAGTAAAAAACCAAATGGGGGACTAGTCTATTTATAGATGTATTGGTGGCTGCAGGTTTTGAATTAAACAGGTACAAACCTGTTTGAACAGATATAGTACCTGTTGGGTTTTGAATTAGAACTGATTTGGTTCAAATTTGAACAGATAAAAAACCGAATAACACAGATTTGAATCTGTCCGGGTCATTTGAATTTTAAATAGTCAATTCTGTTCGGGTGGGAGAAAATCGGACCAGATTTTTGAATTTAAATTTCAAAAATCAAACTGGAAAAATTAGAATTTAATTTTAGAAAATAAAATTCAAATGTTTTTGGCCCAAAAAGATAGGTATTGGGCCGAACAAGCCCAACCCAACCATACACCATGCACCCAGGCCCAGCCCAGCCCGCCCGATCGGACGGACGGCGGCGGCGGCGGCACGCGTATGTGGTGATTTTTGGGTCCAACGGGTCTAGCCCATTTTGCCCATAACCTCTCCCTTCTACAAACGTGGGTACTCCTTGGGGTACACCCCAAGTTCCAATCCTAAGCTTTATAAACCCATTCAAAACTTCCACCAAATCAATGTGGGACAAGCTTTATTCAAACCTTTAAGGATTTTCCACTAAAACACCATTTCCACAGAGCATACTTTGGTTTCAATTTTCCATTCACTCGGTAATGGTTTTGAGCAACCAAATATACCATGTGAATTACAACGCGGCATAGAACGCATTACCACTTTGACCCACGAAAATCGACACACGGGGCTGTAGAGGTCCCCGAACGTCTCGGGAGGAGATCCCGTTTTGTTCATTGGGCTCACTACAGTTTAGGACTCAATGTCACGGTCCTGTATCTAATCTCGCAGAGTGCAATGCAAGATCGACACACGGGGCTGTAGAGGTCCCCGAAACGTCCCTCGTTTCCCGTGTTTGGACTAACCCTACTCCAAACACAATGCAATGAGATGGCATACATAATGTGACTAATGTGCAACCCTAAATGCAATGCAACCTAATCATGGTGGCATGCGATGGATGATATGCAAACATGCAACTAGCATACGCAATGCTATGAACTGAGAATGGCATACTCAATGCACACGAACTATATGGCATACGCAATGCAATGTGGACTTAAACTAAAGTGAGTGGACCTCAGCCCCACTCAAATTAGTGGCCATACATGAAAATGAGACAACCGAAATACATGCAAACATGTACGAATATAAAGGACCGATCCTAAGGCACAACATGCAACTCTAACTAAGCATGGCAAAGGATGAAATATGGCATGGAAACACACATTCTCTAGCTCTGAAACATGATGCACAATGGTCCCGAATCATGCAAACACTTCACACAATGCATGCTAGATGGCACAATTACCGAAACTAGTGAAGCGGATTACACTAGAGGTACATAAAATGATGCACAAATGGCAAGACCAGCCCCAAACAGACCCTAGGAAGGTCCAAGACAGTGGGAAAATGGCCTAAAATGATGGTTCAATATGCAAAGAAATGAAGCTCATTCAATGGTCTGAAAACAAGGCATACAAGCCCAACTCTCAAACGCATTTAAAGAGTGAAAATCATGGGAATATGGCATACATGTAAGCTCTGAAATATGATATGCAATAGCCCCAAAACATGAAAACACCTCAGTGTATGCATGTAATAGACCTCGAAACTCAAAACTAAGCATGGACATTGAACTACAAGCATGCAAAAAAAACATCATTCGACCATGAGACCCAAAAAAAAGAGCTAAGGAAGTCCAAAATATGCACAAAATCAGTATAAGGCATGGCCAAAAAGTGCTAGAATTAAGGGCCAAAAGATCATGCAATACAAGCTAGTGAACCATGATTTGCACTACAACTATATGAAGCACATGAGAGCTCACCAAACCAGCCAAAAACAGAAGTATGCCATGCCAAATAATGCCCAAAAACCCATGGAAACATGGCCAATGCATGCAAGAATGATATGTTCCTTTGAAAGGCCAATAAGAGGGTTATTTAACACATGCATGATGGACATACAAAATGGAAAAACCACCTTTGGAAAGAGGTTATGATGACCCTAAAACTCACTGAAAAGGGCCTGAAATGAGCCTAGGAAGCATGCAAGTAAAGGCCTCTTTGAAAGGCCTTGAAGAGGATTACTCTACACATGCACAATAGACATTCAACACGGCAAAAAGGGTCTGGACAGAGCCTATGCAGGTCACAAAACACAAAAAGTGGCCTGAAATATGGCTTGAAAACATGCAAATAGGGGCTCCTTTGAAAGGCCAAGAAAGCTAGTAAACAAAACAAGGGGTGAGAGGGTCACCCCTCTCTGATTTTGATGCTCAAAAACACATAATAACCACTGAAAATCTGCTGGATTTCAGTGGTCAAAAGGGCCAACAAAGCTCACAACAAAGGCCCTAATGCATGGCCTGAAACAAGAGGAAATGAAGTATGCAAGGGGGTAGATGACCCCCAACAGAAAAATAGTCTTAAACAAACATGTTTAGAAGCTCAAAACAAGACTTTTTTCAGTTTATGACAAATCCTAAATATGCTTTCAAATGGAGCTAAGATGTGAAGCAAAACAATGCTTAAAAAGGGGGAATGAGTGTTACCCTTGTAGAGAAGACCTCCAGCAGCTTCTGGACCAAAGTAGGAACTCTTCAACCTCTGAAAATGAGCTCCAAGGTGTTTAGGTTGATAGTGGAGGTGTTGTGCTTGGAGGTGTAGTGCAAAGGGTCCAAGAACTATGGACTTTTGAAGCTTGAAGTAGAGAGATATGGAGGGAAGTGTATAAGCTTTAGACACAAAAATCTCAACCCTTGCAAGTGGAGAGGAGGGTCTCTCTTATAGAAGAAGAGGTCCAAGGCTTCTCTTAGAAGCTTGGAGCAAAGGGGCCAAGCTTCTTAAGGAAGCTAAACCAAAAGGGTCAAGCTTCTTGAGGAAGCTAGACCAAAGGGGTCAAGCTTCCTCAAGAAGGTCAACAAAAGGTCAAGCTTCTCTTAGAAGCTAAGAGTAAAGGGCCAAGCTTCTTTAAGAAGCCAAAACAAGAGGGTCAATCCTCGGAGGATGGAGCAAATGCCTCCCAGCTGGCACAGCTGGATTGCATTTAGAGAGACAAAAAAGCAGAAGGCTGGCCGACCAGTTAAGGTGGTCGGCCGACCACTCCCCCTGGTCGGCCGACCAGGTTCAAAAGGGTCAAGCTCAAAAGGTGGTCGGCCAGCCCATATTGGTGGTCTCCCAGGTGAATGCAACTCAGTGGTGGTATGGATGACCAGAAAATGTGGCTCAAAAGCCAAGGAGACCAGCTTCCTGACAAGAAAACCGGCCGGCGGGAGAAGAGGTGGTCTCCAAGAGAATTGCTGGTCTCACACCCCTGTACCACCTTATAAATAATGAAAATAGGGTCCATGCCAAAAATGAACCCACACCGATGCAAAACAAGGGTTTGGGGGTCAAAACGCGTGGCCGGAGGCCCCTAAAACTGACTATTAAGCACCAGAGGTGGCGTACGACCACAAAGGTGGTCTCTCGGACCACAGTGTCCCTTTAGGGAGAGGGAACAAGGTGTGTGCCAAAAACTGGAGCAAACAGAGAAAGTTAAGCCGTCCCGAACCGAGGCGCACGGCCGACGGCTCCGAAAATCGAAAACTGGTCTCCAAACGGGAATAGTGGCCTACAACCACGAAACGTAGCCTACGACCACTGAGAGATGCTCTTCGAGACCTCTCCCTCCCTTCGGGAAGAGAAAACAGAGAAAATAGGACCTAGTTCACAAACCGAGGCAAAGCACAAAAGAGTCTCGAAGTCCGGAGGCAAGGCTCTCAGTCGAGACTCTGTGACCTCAGAACGAGCACAATATGCATCATCACCGAGCGCTCAATCGGCGACGTCTGAGTCTTAAGGTCGGTCAAAAATGGGGTGTCTACAGTTGCCCCTCTTTGACAGAACTCGGAAGTCGTAATTGACGGGAGTAAATGTCAAAGCCCAGAGACGACCCATTTTTGACAAGGCCGAAGACTTAGACAAAGAGGCAAGATAAACAAAGAGATGTGCCCGCAGGCATGCCCGCAGGCGGGGGGCAAAATGCAAAACGATATGCACCAATTCGAACGTAACTCATAATCATGCAAACTAGCAAGCTTAATGAAGCAAATATTCACAATAGATGCAACAGTTTTAAGCAAGAATGCAAAGTAGCAACTACATTTCATGCAGTAAGAATGTGGAGAATTATTCAATTTTTGCCACGTCTCACACGGAGAAATACAATACCTGTGCGCTCGTCTGGTCGCACCAGCTTCAAATGAACCGTACATACAATATCGTGCTTGCAAAAAGAGAAACTGAACAAGCACAACATAGTTAGCAACATATGTTCAACACTATATCGAACGCAAACAAACATGGTGCCGATGGGAAAGTGCATCGCAATGCGAGGAGAAACGTGTGTGACAATGCAAGTTAAGTATGGAGGTATGACAATACCGGTGAAACATGCACAACAATGCAAGCGATGTTCACAACAATGCGAGTGGCATGCATAACAACGCAAGATAAGTGCGACTTTACGAGCATGTTTAAAACAAAACATCGAGCAAAGAAATGCGAGCTTTGACGAGGACAACTCAATCGCAACCTCCGGTTTACCTCCTGGAGGGGTCGCAACGTACTCAAAAAGGATACACCTTGCTTTTGACGAATGACGACATGCATCGAAAGTTGGAGTTGAAGTTCCCGCAGAGGGATTTCGCGCCGGAAAGTGCACTTTCCTTGTACTTTCTCGAGAGCTGGGGACTTCGATCACCACCAAAATTTGCAGGGAGCTCAAAGAGGCATGGGAGACCACTCAGGAGGGCCACTGACCATGTATGGGGCCCACCGACCAAGTTTGGTGAGAGGGGGTGGTCGGCCTACTAGAAAAGGTGGTCGGCCGACCACCTTGCCAAAAACAGGGGCAGTTTTGTCCTTTTGCATTTGTTTCTTTAAATACACTTGGCCGAAGCACTTTTCCTCATAACTTCAGGTCCGAAATCAGCTCTCCTTCCTTCCTAGACCATTTTCTCTCTCAGATCTACTCTTTATACGTGCTTTCCAACGCCCCACGCAAAGTTCTTTCGCGAAATCTTTCAGTTTTCTTCACTTTGGACCGATTAAAATTTGATTTCGAGGCTTCTTTCTCCATTTTCACCACTTGAGGTAAGTTTGTCTCAACATTTGGAACATTTTCTCGGGAGTTGACTTTTGTTGACTTTTTCATTTCCCGAGAGTTGACTTTTGTTGACTTTTTCCAATTTTGCTCAATTTTGCTCCTTTTTGCAGATTTCTTGAAATGGCAGGTCATTTTCCTCAGGGTGGGGGTCCTCCAGGTGCCGGGGGTGAGCCAGACATTATGTCTTTGCCTTCGAGGATTCGGCCATTTGATCCCAAGAGGTACGACCCTCCGGAGCACATCCTTTCCCCGAGTGTTTTCTACCATTTCAGCGACTTTGATCGCCGGGACCCCGCAGACCTGCTGTTACGGGAGCCAGAGTCCCACCTCTCTCACTAGGCACGAGAGGTACGTACTTCATTTTTACATTTTCTGCAATTTATTCTGCATTTCTTGCGCATTTCCTACTTTCGCTATGTATGCTTATCCGCTTGTTCTGAACACATTTGCGCACGCCATCCGGTCCATTTTGGCACACAACTTATTCTGAATGCTTAGTCTATAACATGGCATTCTGTTTGCATTTTGAACACACAGCTCAAGCATCTGAATTTCTAAGCACACAGCTCATATTTTTTATCGTGAACACGCAGCCCACAGTTTTGAAAGTTGAACACGCAGCCCCAAACCCAACTTTGATTATGAACACACAGCCCACATTTTCTGAAATTTGAACACGCAGCCCAAACTCTTGATGGTGAACACACAGCCCACGATTTTGAAATTTGAACACGCAACCCAAACTCTTGATTATGAACACACAGGCCATAGTTTTTGAAAGTTGAACACGCAACCCAAACTCTCGAGGTGAACACACAGCCCACAGTTTTTGAAATCTGAACACGCAGCCCACTGTTTTGACGATGAACACACGGCCCACTGTTTTGAAATATGAACACGCAGCTCATACTTTTGATGGTGAACACACAACCCACAGTTTTGAAAGTTGAACACGCAGCTCAAACTTTTGAGGTGAACACACAGCCCACTGTTTTTTCTGAAATCTGAACACACAGCCCAAACTCTTGATGGTGAACACACAGCCCACGGTTTTGAAATTTGAACACGTAACCCAAACTCTTGATTATGAACACACAGCCCACATTTTCTGAAATTTGAACACGCAGCCCAAACTCTTGATTATGAACACACAACTCATATACTTTATGTTGAACATGCAGCTCACACACTTCAATTCTGAACACCCAGCTCATATACTTTACTGATGGACACGCAGCTCATTCATTGCATTTGCACTCAGCTCATACTGAACACGTAGTCCACAACATTGTATCTGATTTGGTTTGCACACAGTTCATACTTTCATTTTGAAACTGAATACATGTGTTCATTCTGAATGCATGTATCTTTCCGTGTTACACGAGGCTATGGCTCTATCGTTGCCAGGGAGTGGTACGCAGAGCTCCCAGAGGCCATTCGTGATCTGGTTGATGAGGCAGGGTTCGGACCGTTATGTGCGGGGATATCTCGCTATCCTGCGAGCAGGACGCTGATGGGGGCACTCGTGGAGAGATGGTGGGACACCACCAACTCATTCCACTTTTTAGCTACCGAGGACACGACGATGACCCCGTTTGACTTCGCCCTGTTGACTGGTCTCGACGTGGCCAGCTGACCGGTCCCATACGATGCAGATATGGGTGAGTGGGAGGCAGCTTGGATCTACCTGCTTGGAGCCCGTCCACCGATCGACAAATCTTCGGGCAGAGTTAGGTATACTTGGTTTTCCACACATTATAGGGGGACTACGCCCGGGACTCTCGAGGGGACAGAGTAGTATGCTCGAGGGTTTTTGATGTTCCTCCTCGGGACTACTTTGTTCTCCGATAGGGAGAACACAGTTGGGCTATATTTGCTCAGTGCTCTAGTAGACCTATCACAGGTCAGTCAGTACGACTGGGGTGGCGCCGGCCTTGCTACCCTTTATTATTACATGAGTGCGACCTCCCGCGGGCGGGGGAACATAGTCGGCGGCTATTGGAGAGCTTGGGAGGTACTTTCTGCCCTCTTGATTTACATTTCTGCTTTTCATTATCTGTACACTGCACACACGGCACACTTTACGTTCTGTACTTTACACTCCGCTCTCAGCATTCTGTATTCACATTCTGCACTCAGCATTCTGTATTCTAATGGCTATTGCCTTGTTTTCCACAGCTATGGGTTTTCGCATACTTTCTGACGCTAGCCCCAGAGCTCGAGGTGGAGGCGCCTCTCGTGATCCCTTACTCACTCGTATTTGAGGGCCAGTACCGGCTGAGAGCCCGGGAGTCTCTGCCCTACCTGCGGCAGCTTTTTAATACAGTATGGATGAGCGAGGTAATTCAGAACTCTCAGTTTTTCATGTTTTCACCTTTGATTCATCTTGCACATTTACGATTTCTAATCGGCTTATGCATTTGTTATCCGCAGATCACATGGCAGCCCTGGGCGCCCCTAGGTGGAGATACCCGATTTTAGTTTGCTAGGGCATGGGGCGCTTCTCGGTACAGGATCCTATTTGAGGGGCCGGTTGGCAGGGCCTGGTTTTGGGGGACCGCTTCATGCGCCTGACGATGGGCTACCCCGAGCAGAGTGTCCCCGTAGCGCCTTCGGACGACATGCAGTCTACTGAGGGACTCATTCCCCAGGGGGTTGATTTGGCTATGTTGGGCATTGATGCAGTTCTACATTTGGAGGAGGGGGAATACGCGACCTACCGTCATACATACTTGATGCCCCCATTGACAGGTGTCCACACTCCCAGGAAGAGGTCTGCTGGCATGCCATCATCGAGTCGAGTTCGGGCTACAGATGCTCCTTCGACCAGCACGGCCGGCACATCGAGAGGTGGGGCTGGACTGGTTCCTCCGATTCCTCCGACTTACCCTCACGCCGGGTGGCCAGATCTTCCGACTGAGTTGAATGGATGGCGATACGGGTCACCTTACCCAATTTCATTGGTGCCCCCAGTGCCTAATCACCTATACGTCAGAGACCCTGACTCGCCACCGGTATGCTTTACAGTTTTGATTTATCACTCAGATATTTGGACATTTATTCATTCACTGATAACTTGCACTTGCATCTGCAGCCCCCCATGGAGTACATGGATAGGATGCTCGGAGTGATGGCCTCGCTCGAGGGCATGGTTCTGCAGAGGGAGACACAGCTATTCGTTGCCGGCGTCTCGGTGCTTTCCAATTTCCTTGCATTTATCATACTTCTGATGACATGCTGTGTTTACCCATTTCACTACATTGCTTGACTGTATGCGTAGAGCACATCTGACACACACCACATTTATACATTGTATCTGCATACACCCACTCTATGTAGCGTTCTTGTCTCTGCATCTGATATACATGTTGGCTAATGTACTCAAATTGTCCTTTTCAGATGCCACCACTACAGACTGGGCCACAAGCCGGCCATCTAGGCCTTCTCGAGGGGTTGGGAGGGGACTCGTCTCGCATGAGGCAGGCGCAGAGCACCTGTCATAGATGACGAGGAGTCCAGCGAGGAGGAGGAGGCTGCGCATCCTCAGTCAGAGACATCTGCAGGCAGAGAGGATGACTCTGAGTTCGGTTCTGAGGGCGGAGGTGATGCCGAGGAGGGTTCCGAGGACAGCAGCTCCGATTTAGATGGTGGTGCTGGTGGAGATGGTGCAGGGACTTCTCAGTCGAAGAAGACGAAGAGGGCCTCTTATTCTTGCACTTGAGAGTACTGATGCAGATA
>JAPPVO010000007.1:72918133-72944949 GCA_030407325.1 Camellia japonica | reverse complement strand
TTCTCAGATGACCTCTTTTGTCCAGTTTACCCCCACAGATGATGAACTGAGCAGCCATTCTTCTGATTGCCCTTTTATCCTTGGCATTTGCCCCTGGTGGATATGCTTCCTTCTCCAAGAAGTTCCAGACATCGTAGTACCAGGGGTTTTCATCTTGAACCTCGTCTATAGCAGCAATCGACTCGTAAGCCAGCACAAATTTCTGGTCGATGATGATCGGACGCATTCGGACCCCGAAAGGGATGTCTATCATAGAATATAGAGTTGCTAGTGCATCTGCGAACTTGTTGTTCTCTCTTAATAGATGAGCAAAGTTTAGTTTCTCAAATCGAGGAATTAACAAATCCAAGGTCTGGTGATACATTATCATCTTTTCTTCTTTGACTTTCCAATCTCCTTTCGCTTGAGATACAACAAGGTTCGAGTCCCCGATGACGTCCAACCGTTTTGCCCCTAGTTCCAGGGCTGCTTCTAAACCAGCAATGCATGCTTCATACTCTACTTCGTTGTTCGAGACCTTGAACCGGATTTTGAATGCTAGGGGGATACGGGACTTGTCGGGTGATATCAGCAACACCCCTATCCCATACCCGTACTGGTTTGACGCTCCGTCAAAGTACATCGTCCAAAACTCGTCGTTGATATGCAAAATGGCCTCATCTGGGAATAAGTACTCAACTGCTTCACCTCCTTCCACTGGATGATCGGCTAAGAACTCTGCTACCGCTCTTCCCTTAACTGCCTTGCGCGTCACATATTTCAAATCGAATTCGGAAAGCAACAGCAACCAACGAGCTAGCCTACCCGTAAGTGCCGGTTTCTTGAATAGATATTTGATGGGATCTAATCTTGAAACCAACATTACAGAGTGAGCTAACAGGTAGTGCCGCAGCTTCTTGGTAGCCCATACCAATGCTAAGCAAGCCTTTTCCAATGGTGTGTAGCGGGTTTCATACTCCAGCATCTTGTTGCTCAAATAGTAGATAGCCCTTTCCACCTTATCCTCTGATTCCTGCGCAAGCATGTAGCCCATCGTGGTTTCAGTCACTGAAAGGTACAAAATCAACGGTTTTCCCGGCTCAGGCGGCGACAACACGGGTGGGTTCTGTAAGTATTCCTTGATCTGTTCAAAAGCAGCTTGGCATCGACCGTCCCATTGGAACTTCTTTCCTTTCTTCAAGAGACCAAAAAGTGGTTCACAAGTCAAGGTTAATTTTGAGATAAACCGTCTTATGAATTGCACTTTACCCAGAAAGCCGCGCACCTCCTTTTCAGTCCTTGGTGGTGGCATTTCTAAGATGGCCTTGATTTTGGAAGGGTCGACTTCGATACCTCTCTGTGTAATTAGAAACCCCAACATTTTCCCTGCTGTAACACCAAACGTACACTTCTGAGGATTCAGCCGCAACCAAAATTCTCTGATCCTTTGAAAGAAATTTTGCAAGGCGGTGTAGTGGCCCTCTCTTTCTTTGGACTTGACAATCATGTCGTCCACGTACACCTCAACCTCTTTGTGGATCATGTCATGTAATATCGTGGTCGCGGCCCGTTGATATGTAGCTCCAACATTCTTCAACCCAAATGGCATCACCCTGTAACAGTAAGTCCCCCACGGGGTGGTGAAAGCAGTCTTCTCCCGGTCTTCAGGTGCCATCACTATCTGATTATAGCCCGAGAATCCATCATGAACGAAAGCAAAGCATGCCCCCTGTGAAATCTACTAACTCATCAATATGCGGCAAAGGAAAGTTGTCCTTCGGACTGGCTCTATTCAAATCCCTGAAATCCATGCATACCCGGATCCTGCCATCCTTCTTCAGCACCGGAACAATGTTGGCCAACCAAGTTGGGTATTCGGATACCAACAGGAACCCTGCATCAATTTGCTTGCTGACCTCTTCTTTAATCTTGAGGGCCCAGTCCGGGCAGATCCTTCTGAGTTTCTGTTTAACGGGTCGGGCCTCGGGGTTAAGAGGGATCCGGTGCTGTACAATCTCAGGATCGATTCCAAGCATGTCTTCGTAGGACCACGCAAAAACATCTTTGAAATCTTTTAATAAAGCGACTAAGCGCTCGCGTTCCTCCGAAGACAACGTGGACCCGATCTGGACCAGCCGCGGGTCCTCCTCAGTACCAACATTAACAGTAGTGATTTCATCAACTAAAGGTTTAACAAATCTTTCCTGCTCTTAATCAATTAAGTGTTGCAAAATCGGAGGAATTTCTTCCTCGTCGTTTTCATCAAAATTTTGAAAGTCCTGATTAATACAATAAATCAAGGGCACAGAAAAGTACTCAGAAACCACATCCATTCCATTCTCATTAAGTATTTCCAAATCGTCTGATTTTTCTGTTACAACAGACTTAAAAGAGAAAGAAAAAGATGACCTGGACAGGACTGTGGCATCCGGGTTATCAACCCCAGGATTACCGAACTCAGACTCAGTCAAGCTGGAACCTGATTCCGACTCTACAGACTCGGTGGAATCAGATTCCGGCTCACTACCTGACCCGGTGCTGCTTGACAAAAATCCCTCATCGTACTGCCAGATGAGAGAGGGTACGATGGATGCATCCAAAATGTTTGATAGTAGGCCCGCAGTCGTTTCATTCCCGATCATGGACACCGAGAAGTTATCCCCCAAGCACTTCTGTATGATCGGAGGATCTAAAAGTAGACAAGCCAGCGCTACCCCCATTTCAATTCCAGCGCTCTCGGAATCCACATTTTTACACTGCTTAACCTCAGCTGATGGGTCTGTCTGCTCCTCGGCAACATCATCCCCGGATAACTGCAGGTCAAAGAAGATCTCAAAACTCGGCACGCGCTTCCTCTCCGCATTCAGCCATGGCTCTGGGAAGCCACAAAATGGAAAGTCCTCCCCCTCCCGGACGAAGCGTCCGTTTAGGGTACCCTGGATGGGTCGGTACATTAACTCAAAAGGCTTCCCCGCCCGCTTTGCTTTGGCTCTCCCAGCCATCTCCTTACCTTTCCTAACCCAGTCCTCTGTGGTGGGCAGATAACCCATGCCAAAGGTATGCGGGTTGTGCGGTACTTCGGCCGATATTGCGATGCCTTTCCGGCCACTCTTTCCCAATCCCATCCCGGGGATGTGTTGAAGCTTGTTCATGAGGTATACTGATTGTGCGCTGACATACACCCCCTCATCAACAGCCAAGATGTTTTGCACGACTCGAGCCTCAGCTAGAGTAAACCCTAATAAGAACACATCCTCCGTGCCGTGCTCGATTTCCAAGTCTGGTATAGACACTTCTGCCGGTGGATGAATTGATGAATTCTCGAAAACAATGGCCACCCCCTTCCCGTGGGGGTATTTCAACATCTGGTGTAAGGTGGAAGAGACTGCCTTTACCTAGTGCAACCACGGTCGCCCCAAAAGTAGGTTAAAGGTTGCGGGAACGTCCAGGACATGAAAGTCAATCTCGTGTTGTCCCGGACCAACCTGGGTCTGAAGTCCGCGGGCTTTAACCCAATTGCATATGCTGTCCTTGATGGGCATACATTAATAGCGGATCCCGTGTCGACAAGAATTACCGGTATCCATTTGCTTCTACATTCCACAGAGATGTAGAGCGGTTTGTTATGATTCGCGCCCTCAGGCGGCAGTTCTTTGTCAGAAAAGGTCAACGTCGGGGAACCTCCTCCCGGAAAGACCAATCCCACCAGCTGTTCAGGCGTGGTGTCTATCGAGAGTTTGGCCTTGTCCATAGCTGATAAAGCAGTCCCCAGATGGAGATGTCTGCTTGTATCTTTTTCAATTGTTTTAGGACGGCCTCTTCTTCAAGTTGCTTCTCTTTCTGTTTCTCCACCTCCTTGTCCTTCCTGGACACCTCTGGCTGATCTAGGTGTGGAGGCTTGAAATACCGCCCACTCCTAGTCATATGGTCTACTTCACCAATGTACCAGGTATCATCCTGTTGATTGCTTCCCCAGTCCTCATCTGTGTGGGCAAGACATAAATCATCGTCCTCCCACCACATTCCATCGGCAGCCGACAGACACCTGTCTGGCTCCAGTATGACTGTCCTTGTACTCGCAGTAGCTTCTGTCCACATGCTCGCAGCATTCTCTCTCCTCGTGCACACAGCACTTTCAGTCCCCTCAAGGGCTTTAGCTTTCCTGATTCTCTCAGAATCCTCGAACCTTTCCTGTTCCAACTGCGTCAGTACAGCTGGCTGTTCAATAATTCCTGTATTCAAAATGCCCAGATCCCGAGTGGAATTCTTAGCACCGGCGCTCTCCGGCGATGCAATCTTACTTCCGGCCCTTCCTGCCACAATTGATGTCCTTGCCCTGACGGGCCCTGTTCCAGTTGAGTTTCTTCAACAATGTCTGGTTGGTCATCAAGCCACCTTGTGACTTCTGCTGACTCCTCAAAATCGAACCAGTTGACTGTGCTGTCCCCCGGGGCTTGTTCGTTGAAAATCTGGAGGTCAGCAACGTCCCTTTCCAGAATTGCTAAGTCGGCTATCCTCTGATCAAATCCATCCTCCAGCAGCACACAAATTTCTGCCCCCACCAGCAATTCCGCAGTTGGCCTAGCCTGTCCTGCTGACACAATGTAGCCACTCGAATCATACACCTCCTTAGCAATGCTCCCAGATTCCTCAGATTCTGAACCAACAGCCCCACTGTTCTCTGCAGCCATCCTTGCCCTGTCTTCGACAGTCACCACCTTTGGTTTGGGTTGGGCTCGGGAGATGTCCAACATGCACAAGTCTGTGCTGTCGGGAAGGAACACCTCCGGCTTGGGTAGGTGGGTTGGGGTAATGTATATGCTGGGGTCGTATGACGTGACCTCGGTCTGGATGAAGTTGATTCGTTTGGGAGGTAGAGCTTGGTTGTGTGGAGGGAGAGGGTTGGTTGTGACATTGGGTTTCTCTGGTGGCACAATCACCCTGTTGCCAACGAGATCCTGAATATCGTGACGCAATCTAAAACAATGGTCGGTATCATGACCATGTTGTTGGTGAAAGGCGTAATACTTCGCTGGGTTATGAGAGGGAGGTAGTGGATTTGGCAGTGGCCTCGGCTCCAGGGGCTTCAAGTGCCCTTTCTTGATTAATACTCCCAGAGCTTTGGACAGGGGCATATATAATGGAGTGAAGGTTCTTCGGCCTCGAGGTTGGAATTTGGTTGTTTGTGTGTTACTCCCAGATGCACCGGAGAATGGTGTAGCTGCCGGGGTTTTTGGAGGGGTGGTGGTGACCATGCTTACTTTTGAAGTTCTAGCATTTGCGGCATTGCTGGTGCTTGTATTGGTGTTGCGGTTGAAGGTTCTTCTGGGTTGCTCTCTATCATTATCAATCAGGCCCTGCTTAAAGGCATCCTTGATTTGTACTCCCATCTCATGCAGATCTGAAAAGGTAGGGGTCATCATTGAGGCCTTGGCCCTCCAGCAGGTTACGAATTCAGAAAAGCTCTCCTTAGGCTCCTGCCTTGTTGTCTCAAGATCACGGGTTGTAATCTCGATTTGCGTGTTGTAGGAGTACTGTGCAATGAAAGCCTCGACCATCTCATCCTAGTTCCGCTTGACATCATCTTCCAATTTTGCGTACCAGATGGCCGCCACACCCGACAGGATTCGGCCGAATAATGAAAGCTTCTGTAACCTGGTGAGGCCCATCGGCCTTAGTATGTCTGAGAACAACCGAAGATGCACCATGGGATCCCCGGATCCGTCAAAGCGGTCAATTTGGGGCATCTTGAAACGGTCTGGCAGCGTCACAGCAGCGTCAGTATAACCGTCCTCGATGTCTGGGATGGACTTTACCCCTTGGGATTTCTTGAACAACTTCTCAAGCTTGCTTAACTTTAACGCTGTATGGTCCACCTCGAACTCAAATGGAGAGTCCGGTTGATTGACAGGCGTAGGTGCCTTAGATAGTTGAGGTAGAATCGGGGGCGGAGCCGGCCCTGTCGGAATATCCGTATCTCCCTGGACATTTGGTGCCTCCCCGGGCGCTGGAACTCCTGGTGGGGAGGAGCTTGGTGTGAAGCAGATGCCCCGGTTTGTTGTTGCAACCTGGCAATTAACTCTGCTTGCTGGGCCATGATCTCGGCCTATTGTTTGGCAAACTCATCTCGACGAACAGCGTCCTGCTGCATGGCTCTCATACTTTCTTGAAGTTGGCGCACCATGTCTTCCATCCCTGCCATGTTCTGCTGTTCCAGCTGACTGACTAGTATATCTATCTCTGTGGTAAAAACTGAAGCCTCAACCTGACTGTCCACTGACGGGATAGACCACTGTTCTTGCAACCTCTGCTTGGATACACTGCGTCTTCTCGACCTCCGTCTGATAACCGGGGGTAAGGAACAAACACTAGTTGTCCGTCGACCAGATCGTCAGATCGATTGAGTCGGCGACCTCTAGTCCAGAGTGCTTGGGGAATATCTGCTTAGTTTGAAGCAATTGTGCTAAACTACCTAGCAAAAAGATAAATAAAGCAATAATAAGGAAATAAATAACCAGACAAATGGACAGCATAACAGCTTTAAATAAACACAACACACAGTCGGATATAACAACACGCAGTTGATAACCTGAATAGACTGTTCTCAAACCCTGATCATTGTTCCCAAATCACTGCCCCTGAAACTGAATCTGATACCCGCAGATAACTGATTCTCAAAATACTAAACTGGTGCCCGCAGGCCTGATACCCAAACTTGCAAACTAATACATACATTCCTGTAGAGACGCACTCTAAAAGCACATAGCAAACAAGTGAGAGCCAAAAACACCCCTATGTTGGGGTAAGGTTTCCCTGTCCTATTTTGTCAGGAGCTAGGGTTTCACTACGCACGCAGTGGTTTCAAACAACCTATAATCGGGTAAGCAACTTGTCCTAGTTTGGGATGGTCACTATGGATTCCGAATATGCACTAGGTCGAATGGTCAAAAGGGTGCCTCGGTAAAAACCGGGGTTTGTGTTCCCATCGTGGCAGAGCCCGCAACCGGTCAGCCTTATGGCACGCTTCTTGAAGCGAGCCTCTGGCAAACCGTTCAGGAATAGCATACGGAAAACACGGTGTCCTAGGCGCACCAATGCAAATGCAATGCAAAGAAACACATAAGTGTAGTCAAAACCAGATATCATGAGTTCGAGTCAAGTTCTCTAAGTCCCCAGCAGAGTCGCCAGAAACTGTAGACGTCCCCGAATGTCCTGGGAGGAGATCCCGTTTTGTTCATTGGGCTCACTACAGTTCAGGACTCAATGTCACGGTCCTGCATCTAATCTCGCAGAGTGCAATGCAAGACCGATGAATCATCAAAGAGTCCAAATCCGGCAAATCGTTTTTGAAAACAGATTTTTTTTGAAAGAAGTGCCAAACATGGACTGCTTTGCCAGATACAGAGTCGCCACCTAAATATTTTATTTTGGGGGAATTTAGGAAACCCTGACTCGCTGCCTAAGGTCACGTGTCCGTCATCACCAAAGTTGCTTCGGCTCGGGAACTTGGGTACGATTGGGGAAAGTCACTTCGTGAGCACCCCCGCTCGCCCGATCAAAGATCGGCCTGTACTAATCATGAAATCGAGTTTTGAAAACATTATGTGCTCTTATCCCGGTTATTAGCCTAGAATTACTATGTGATGCGCGCAGCATACAAGTATAGACTGGATCACCTGAGTTGGAACAAAACATTTCATGTTTGTTTTTTAAAGCGATTTGCTACTCGCAAGTAGGCTAAAACGCGGATTTTGCCACCCTCAAGTGGGCTTAGAAAACATGGTGATTTGCCACTATCTAGTGGGCTTAAAACTCGCAATCAATGAATTGTTCCAATTCAGATAATCCAACCTTCACCCACAGGCATTCAGGCAGATATATCACATAAGCAGTTAGCCTCATGGTAAGCATGCTATCATGGTAGTCACTCACACACATGCAAGGATGCTAAAGCATAAAAGCTTACCTAGTACTCTGAGCCAAAACAGAAGCTAGGTAGTAAAACGCATGATCCTAACTATGCTGAAATGCCTAATGCAACACATACAGGAATGCAACTAAGATAGGCTCGGCTATTCTAAGATGGTAGGTGAAATGCAACAGATAATATGTATTCAACTCGGAATTGAAATACAATGCAGTTAGTGTGATGCGCCGAGCCCGGTGCATGCAAGCATAAGTATGCTAATTGAAACGTGCCCTAAACTAACCATCATAAGCTGGTAAATAAAAGGGAGAAAGACGTGGGGTTGGAAGACATGCGTCACACACACGCACGCTTATTACAACATTGCCCTCCTCGGAGGGTCTGAATAAATAATACAGACCGAATAAATAATTAACTACTCTAGCTAATTAAATATTACAAAACCCTAATTAATTAACAAATTAACTAAGAAACGAAATAAACTAGTATGCAGATCTATGGACCGCCTCAGCTCTGTTCCGAATGATGAAAGATGCATGCATGCTCGAGTTGCCTTGTCGGGAAATTCCTCGTGATGCCCCGATTTGCCTCTGTTTTGCAATTGGTCCTAGAACACTGTACAAAACTTTCGAAGGCTGCTGACTAGTTTTTGCTGCTGGATTCCAATTTGTTGCAACAGAGAGCAAGAACGGGGTATGTCAAAGTATTTTCAACACGTGTGCATGACCACTCTCCCCGTCATTGCACAAGCTCTAGGGAGTGTAGACCTCGATCCTCGTGCCACCAATCACGCATCTCGATACATGATGGCCGAGGAGTCGAATTGCACGACTCAATGTGAAATGAATGCACATATAAACATAACAAGGCCTAAACTCCATCATGGGTAATTCGAAGTGTCGGCGACCGGGAATTGAGACACGTTTCGTCACTTTGAGTACGAAACGTCCCTTGTTTCCTGTGTTTGGACTAACCCTACTCCAAACACAATGCAATGAGATGGCATACACAATGTTACTAACGTGTAACCCTAAATGCAATGCAACCTAATCATACTGGCATGCGAGGGATGATATGCAAACATGCAACTAGCATACGCAATGCTATGAACTGAGAATGGCATACTCAATGCACACGAACTATATGCCATACGCAATGCAATGTGGACTTAAACTAAAGTGAGTGGACCTCAGCCCCACTCAAATTAGTGGCCATACATGAAAATAAGACAACTGAAATACATGCAAACATGCACGAATACAAAGGACCGATCCTAAGGCATAACATGCAACTCTAACTAAGCATGGCAAAGGATGAAATATGGCATGGAAACACACATTCTCTAGCTCTGAAACATGATGCACAATGGTCCCGAATCATGCAAACACTTCACACAATGCATGCTAGATGGCACAATTACCGAAACTAGTGAAGCAGATTACACTAGAGGTACATAAAATGATGCACAAATGGCAAGACCAGCCCCAAACAGACCCTAGGCAAGTCCAAGACAGTGGGAAAATGGCCTAAAATGATGGTTCAATATGCAAAGAAATGAAGCTCATTCAATGGTCCGAAAACAAGGCATATAAGCCCAACTCTCAAACGCATTTAAAGAGTGAAAATCATGGGAATATGGCATACATGTAAGCTCTGAAATATGATATGCAATGGCCCCAAAACATGAAAACACCTCAGTATATGCATGTAATAGACCTCGAAACTCAAAACTAAGCATGGACATTGAACTACAAGCATGCAAAACAAACATCATTCGACCATGAGATCCAAAAATAGAGCTAAGGCAGTCCAAAATATGCACAAAATCAGTCTAAGGCATGGCCAAAAAGTGCTAGAATTAAGGGCCAAAAGATCATGCAATACAAGCTAGTGAACCATGATTTGCACTACAACTATATGAAGCACATGAGAGCTCACCAAATCAGCCAAAAACAGAAGTATGCCATGCCAAATAATGCCCAAAAACCCATGGAAACATGGCCAATGCATGCAAGAATGATATGTTCCTTTGAAAGGCCAATAAGAGGGTTATTCAACACATGCATGATGGACATACAAAATGGAAAAACCACCTTTGGAAAGAGGTTATGATGACCCTAAAACTCACTGAAAAGGGCCTGAAATGAGCGTAGGAAGCATGCAAGTAAAGGCCCCTTTGAAAGGCCTTGAAGAGGATTACTCTACACATGCACAATAGACATTCAACACGGCAAAAAGGGTTCTGGACAGAGCCTATGCAGGTCACAAAACTCACAAAAAGTGGCCTGAAACATGGCTTGAAAACATGCAAATAGGGGCTCATTTGAAAGGCCAAGAAAGCTAGTAAACAAAACAAGGGGTGAGAGGGTCACCCCTCTCTGATTTTGATGCTCAAAAATACATAATAACCACTGAAAATCTGCTGGATTTCAGTGGTCAAAAGGGCCAACAAAGCTCACAACAAAGGCCCTAATGCATGGCCTAAAACAAGAGGAAATGAAGCATGCAAGGGAGTAGATGACCCCCAATAGAAAAATAGTCTTAAACAAACATGTTTAGAAGCTCAAAACAAGACTTTTTTCAGTTTATGACAAATCCTAAATATGCTTGCAAATGGAGCTAAGATGTGAAGCAAAACAATGCTTAAAAAGGGGGAATGAGTGTTACCCTTGTAGAGAAGACCTCCAGCAGCTTCTGGACCAAAGTAGGAACTCTTCAACCTCTGAAAATGAGCTCCAAGGTGTTTAGGTTGATAGTGGAGGTGTTGTGCTTGGAGGTGTAGTGCAAAGGGTCCAAGAACTATGGACTTTTGAAGCTTGAAGTAGAGAGATATGGAGGGAAGTGTATAAGCTTTAGACACAAAAATCTCAACCCTTGCAAGTGGAGAGGAGGGTCTCTCTTATAGAAGAAGAGGTCCAAGGCTTCTCTTAGAAGCTTGGAGCAAAGGGGCCAAGCTTCTTAAGGAAGCTAAACCAAAAGGGTCAAGCTTCTTGAGGAAGCTAGACCAAAGGGGTCAAGCTTCCTCAAGAAGGTCAACAAAAGGTCAAGCTTCTCTTAGAAGCTAAGAGTAAAGGGCCAAGCTTCTTTAAGAAGCCAAAACAAGAGGGTCAATCCTTGGAGGATAGAGCAAATGCCTCCCAGCTGGCACAGCTGGATTGCATTCAGAGAGACAAAAAAGCAAAAGGCTGGCTGACCGACCACTCCCCCTGGTTGGCGGACCAGGTTCAAAAGGGTCAAGCTCAAAAGGTGGTCGGTCAGCCCATATTGGTGGTCTCCCAGGTGAATGCAACTCAGTGGTGGTATGGAAGACCAGAAAATGTGGCTCAAAAGCCAAGGAGACCAGCTTCCTGACAAGAAAACCGGCCGGTGGGAGAAGAGGTGGTCTCCAAGAGAATTGTTGGTCTCCCACCCCCGTACCACCTTCCAAACAATGAAAATAGGGTCCATGCCAAAAATGAACCCACACCGATGCAAAACGAGGGTTCGGGGGTCAAAACGCGCGGTCGGAGGCCCCTAAAACTGACTATTAAGCACCGGAGGTGGCGTGCGACCACAAAGGTGGTCTCCCGGGCCACAGTGTCCCTCTAGGGAGAGGGAACAAGGTGTGTGCCAAAAACCGGAGCAAACGGAGAAAGTTAAGCGGTCCCGAACCGAGGCGCACGGCCGACGGCTCCGAAAATCGGAAACTGGTCTCCAAACCGGAATAGTGGCCTACGACCACGAAACGTAGCCTACGGCCACTGAGAGATGGTCTTCGAGACCTCTCCCTCCCTTCGGGAAGAGAAAACAGAGAAAACAGGACCTGGTTCGCAAACTGAGGCAAAGCACAAAAGAGTCCCAAAGTCCGGAGGCAAGGCTCTCAGCCGAGACTCTGTGACCTCAGAACGAGCACAATATGCATCATCACCGAGCGCTCAATCGGCGACGTTTGAGTCTTAAGGTCGGTCAAAAATGGGGTGTCTACAGGGGCCCACCGAAAAAATAGACCAAATTTAGGAAAAAATTCTGATTTTACCTAGAATTTTCCCAACCATTTCTAACAAAAATAACTTTATTGTTGAGATTTTAAAATATAGTGCGTAGCCTTGAGGGTGTTAGAAAGAGAGTTTATTAATCAGAAAGTTCATCTTTCCGTAATTTTCTCATTTTTTTTAATTTCTATTAATTTTAAGTATGTGATTCCACAAATTATTTTATTTTCATTTCATTTTGGTTTTGTTTTGATTATACTATTATAATAATTATATAACTATAGAAATACTATATATATATAGTACAGCAGGTGGTCGACACCCGCGTTTTTCTTTCTCCCCCTTTTTAAATTTTTTTTTTTGTTGGTTTCATAATATAATAATATATATATAATCATTTCAAAGAAAGGGTGGGGGTGGTGATGCCCATCTCATTTGTTTGCCTTTTTTTTTTTGGCTTTCTTTTGTGTTGGTTCGCTGAGTTACTTCCTTCTTTTTATTTATTTATTTATTTATTTATTTTATTATTTATATTATTTATTGTATATAATTTTCCCATCAGCAAAGCTTTTTCTAAACTAAATCAGCTCAAGTCATTTTCAAGAACTAGTACAGTATATATAAAAATATCATTTAGATGACATTTATATATATATTCGTTTTGTTTTGTTTTGTTGTTTTGTTCCTTTTCTGAGGGTTAGTTTGCTAGGGCTGCTTCTTAGCTCCTTCGTTTTATTTATTTATTTATTTATTTATATTATTATACAAAATAACATAAAATAAAATATATACTTTTTATTTGTATAATTTATTAAATAGTTTCTTGTTGTAATAATTTCTAAACCCCAGTTCTTTCTTTTCCTTTTATTTCCATACTTTCCATATCTGAAAATATCATCATGTTTTATTTGTCATCATATCTAATTTCATGCATTAAAATTTGGCTCATTTGTATCAGTGGGTTTAATCAGGTCTTATGTAATTTTATGTGCTACCCCATGTCTTGAGATGATTCATATGTTATGTATTAGTAGCCGAATTTTTAGTTACATTATTGTATATATTGCATTAGAATCTTGAATCCAGGATCATGTTTTACTAACTTTGTTTTGTAACTGTTTGCGGGACGCCAGTAAATATGTAAGTGTAGATGTCCCCGAACGTCTCGGGAAAATCCCGTTTTATTCATCGGGCTCACTACAGTTTGGACTCAAATGTCACGGTTCTGAATCTAATCCCGCAAAGTGCAATGCGAGACCGATAAATCACCAAAGAGTCCAAATCCGGCAAATCGTTTTGAAAAACAAATTTTTAGAAAGAAGTGCCAAACATGGACTGCTTTGCCAGATACAGAGTCGCCACCTAAATATTTTGTTTTGGGAGAATTTAGGAAACCCTGACTCGTGCCTAAGGCCACGTGTCTGTTATCACCAAAGTTGCCTCGGCTCAGGAACTTGGGTACGATTGGGAAATGTCATTTCATGAGCACCCCCGCTCGCCCGATCAAAGATTGGCCACTATTAAACATGATATCTTGTTTTTGAAAACATATGTGCTCTTATTTCGGTTATTAACCTAGAATTACTATGTGATGTGCACAGCATATAAGTATAGACTGGATTACCTAAGTTGGAACAAAGCATTGCATATTTGTTTTGAAAACGGTTTGCTACTCGCAAGTAGGCTAAAATACGGATTTTGCCACCCTCAAACGGGCTTAGAAAACATGGTGATTTGCCACTCTCAAGTGGGCTTAAAACTCTCAATCAATGAATTGTCCCAATTTAAATAATCCAACCTTCACCCACAGGCATTCAGGTAGGTATATCACATAAGCAAATAGCCTCATGGTAAGCATGCTATCATGGCAGTCACTCACACACATGCAAGGATGCTAAATCATAAACACTCACCGATTACTCCAAGCCAAAACCGAAACTAGTTAGTAATCAATGCATGATCCTAGTTCATGTTTAAGATGGCTAATGCAACATATGCAAAATACAACTAAGATAGGCTCGGCTATTCTAAGATGGCATATGAGATGCTACAGATAACATGCATTCAACTTGGAATTGAAATACAATGCAGTTAGTATGATGCGCCGAGCCCGGTGCATGCAAGACAGATGAATGGATGCAATCATGCGAGCATAAGGATGCTAATTGAAACATGCCCTAAAACTAACCATCATAAGCTGGTAAATAAAAGGGAGAAAGACGTGGGGTTGGAAGACATACATCACACACACGCACACTTATTACAACATTGCCCTCTCTCGGAGGGTCAGACTAAATAATACAGAATCGAATTAACTAATTATTACACAACACTAGCTAATTAACAAATTAACTAAACTAGCATGCAAACTATGTAAAATGGGCTGCCTCAGCGCTGCTTTGAATGATAAAGGATGCATGCATGCTCGAGTCGCTTTGTCGGGAAATCCATCGCGATGCCCCGACTCGCCTTTGTTTGCAATTGATTTTAAAAACTTGCACAAAGCTCCAAGGAGATGAAACTCTACCTTGGGAATCTAGGGGGAGGCTGCCGACCAGCTATAGGCATTGGAGATCACCTACCGACCACCCTTGGTGGTGAAAACCAGAAAAGGTGGTCGGCCTGCCAGAAAACCTGGTCGGCCGACTAGTTTCTTCTCCTGGTTTCCGCATTTTCTGCAACAAAGGCAAGAGAGAGAGAAAGCAAGGTATTTGCAACACATGTGTGCACGACCACTCTCCCCATCATTGCATAAGCTCTAGGGAGTGTAGTCCTCGATCCTCGGGCCACCAATCACGCATCTCGATGCATGATGGCCGAGGAGTCGGATTGCACGACTCAATGTGAAATGAATGCACATATAAACACATAAATGCCTAAACTCCATCATGTGTTAGTCAAGAGTGTCGGCGACTGAGAATCGAGGCACGTTTCATCACTTGGAGTATGAAACATCCCTCGTTTCCCGTGTTTGGACTAACTCCTATTCCAAACACAATGCAACAAGTAGAATGGCATGCACAATGTGACCTCAAGCATGCAATCCTAAGGCGATGCAACCAAGTCATGCAAACATGCAAAGGATGACGTGCAAACATGCAAACTAGCATACGCAATGCTACAAACTAACAATGGCATACTCAATACACATGATACTATATGTCATACACAATGCACATATAAAGACTATCATACACAATGAAGTGAACAAGGCATGCACAATGCAATGATCAAACATGCGACAACATGGATATGGCATACATAATGCAAGATGGACTTAAACTAAAATGAATAGGCCTCAGCCACACCCAAATCAGTGGCCATAGATGATGAAAACAAGGCCCAATACTCATGCAAACATGCACAATGCAAGGGCTCCAAGCCTAAGGCACAAGATGCAACTCTCCAAGAGCATGGCAAGGATGAAATATGGCATACAATGACACATGTTCCAGCTCTGAAACGGCACATGAAATGACTCCAAAAACATGCAACAACCCATGCAATGCATGTTGATAGGCTCAAGCACCAAAGACTAGTGAAGCACATTACACTATAGGCATACAAAGCTATGCTCAAATGACCAAACCAATCCCAAACAGTCCCTATACAGACCCAAAATAGTGGCAAAATGTGTTGGGGTGGTGGCTCGAAATGCATTTAAATGAAGGTCATGCAATGGCTCACAAACGAGGCACAATGATGCAACTCTCAAGGGCACTTAAAGCATGGAGAATATGGGAGTATGGCACAAGTATAAGCTCTGAAATAACATTCCCAATGATGCCAGCACATGAAAATACTTCAAGTTAGGCATGCAAGAGTGCTCAAAACTCAAAGCTAGTCGAAGCTATTACACAACAAGTATGCATGACAAGCATTTTTCGACCATGAGGCCTCAACATAGAGTTAAGGCAGCCCAAAATATGATCAAAATCAGTTTGGAACATGGCCATAATGTGCTAGAATAGAGGGCCAAAACAACATGCAATGTAAGCTAGTGAGCATGGTTTACACTACAAGTATGTGAAGCATTCAAGAGGCTGCTAAACCAGCAAAATATAGAGGTATGACATGCCAAATAATGCCCAAAAATCCACTGAAAAGTGATCAACACATGCAAGAATGACATGCTCCTTTGATAAGCTATGAATAGGATTATTCTACACATGCAAGAGGCACACCCAAGATGACAAAACCAACTCTGGAAAGAGCCTAGGAAGGCCCTAAAAGTCACTAAAAAGGACCTGAAGCAAGGCTTGGAGGTGTGAAAATATAGGCTCATTTGAAAGGCCAAATATGCTAGTAAACAAGACAACAAGAGAGAGGGTCACCCCTCTCTGATTTTGGCCCTCAAAACACCACTTAAAATCCACTGGATTTCAGTGGTAGGAAGGCCAAGAAAAGACTAGCTCGAAGGCCTTATGGCATGGCACAAAACAAAGCCAAAACAAGCATGCAAGAGGGTAGATGACCCTCAACAACAAAATGGTCTTAAGAAAACATGAAAAGGACCTTAAGATAAGACTTTTTTCAGTTGACAACAAAGCTTAAATATGTATGCAAATGAGGCTAAGAGAAGGATCAAAATAATGCTAAAAAGAGGAAAAATGGGGTACCCTTGTACCTTAGCAAAACCAGCAGCTTCTCTAGCCCAAAACTAACTCTTCAACCTCTGAAAATACCCTCCAAGGACCTTAGATGAATGGTGGAGGCGTGTGGCTATGAGGTGTGGTGTAATAGGCCAAGAACAAGACCCTTTTGAACCAAAAATATAGAGATATAAAGAGAGATATATCTTGGAGCCTTAGACCATTTTTTTTCAACCTCTCTAAAGGAGAGGGAGACCCTCTCTTATAGAGAAACAAGAGGGTTCAAGCTTCTTGGAGAAGCTAGAGCAAAGGTTCAAGCTTCCTCAAGAAGCTAAAACAATGGTTCAAAAGGTTCAAGCTTCCTCAAGAAGCTAAAACAAGGGTTCAAAATGTTCAAACTTCCTCAAGAAGCTAAAACAGAGGTTCAAAAGGTTCAAACTTCCTCAAGAAGCTAAAACAAGGGTTCAAAAGGTTCAAACTTCCTCAAGAAGCTAAAACAAGGGTTCAAATCCTCCATACACGTGTATGGAGGGTAGGGTCTGTGCTTACCAGCCAGCACAGCTGGTATGCATAATGCCTGAAAAAGGCAAAGAAAAGGTCTCGGCCAGAAAAAGTGGCCGATCGACCAAAACAATGGTCGGCCGACCAAAAACATTGCTGACCGGTCAACACCTTTGGCCGGTAGCAAGAAAACAGGGCCGGTGGCCTTAGGCCATGGCCGGTGAGGTGTGGGGATGGCCAACAAGCCATTCCCTGCCCTTAGAAGCAAAAATACAAGTGTTTGGTCCACAACCAAGCACAAAACAAACAAGTCGAGAGGTCTTGAGGCAAGGCGTGCAGCCGAGACCTCCGAGAACTCAAAACGAACACAAACATGGATGATCATCGAGTGTTCAAACGATGACGTCCAAGTCTTGAGGACGGTCAAAAATGGGGTGTCTACAGTAAGTTTTTGTGCTTTAGTATCCTACTTGTGTGTGCTTTTTTACTTTGTTTAGCATCCTATTATATGACTAGTTGCTTATTTGATATAACTATGCATGCTAGTGGATGAATGTTGTGTTATTTAATTTGGATTAAAATTGATTTTCATGATTGCACTATTCAAAACACTTTCGAAATAATGAAATCAAATTGTTCCAAAATGAACAACATAGTCTATATTTGTTTGATTCAAATAGTAGATTTTAGGATTTGTTAATAATCGGAATATGAACACATAAAGTTAATAAAAATCATATAATGGCTTTGTAAAAGCCGATCTTTTGATCGGGTAACCGGAGGTGCTCAATTAATGACTGTCCCCTCTCACATGTAAGGTTCTGAGCCAAGCATCCTTGATTACAACGAACAGTGGCCTTGGCACGAGTCACAAGTTTCCTAATTTTCTCAAAACATTAGGTGGTGACTCTGAGATCTGATGACGCAGTCCTTTTTTGGCAAAGATTTTTGCCATAAAATGAATTTTCTATAAAAGTTGCCAAATCTAAACTCTCATCTGCATTTCACATTGCACTCGTGAGATTAGATCGAAGAAATCAATGGTCTGAACTGTTTAATGCACGCGGGTATCCCTCGGGCAATGTTATACCACATATCGAAGACACTCTATTCCCAAATCATAATGAGTATATAGAAAGTAAAATTTTACAAAAATTAAAATTCAAAGTTTCCAAAATGTTTGATTATGCTTTTAAAAAGTTTACAAATTCAAAGTTTCCAAAAATTGACATATCAAGTTGCAATCTCAAAGCTAGTATCCTTGTCAACTATTGTAACAAGCCCGCAGGAGACCTCGCTACAGCTCGGACTCGATTTGTGTCACGGTTCTTAATCTTGAACCAAAGAGTCCAAATCCGGCAAATCGTTTTGAAAACAGATTTTTGAAAGAAGTGCCAAACATGGACTGCTTTGCCAGATGCAGAGTCGCCACCTAAATATTTTATTTTCGGGAAATTTAGGAAACCCTGACTCGGTGCCAAAGGCCACGTGTCCGTCATCACCAAAGTTGCCTCGGCTCGGGAACTTGGGTACGATTGGGGAAGGTCACTTCGTGAGCACCCCCGCTCGCCCGGTCGAAGACCGGCCTCTACTAACCATAATATCTTATTTTGAAAACATTGCGAGTTCTTATTCCGGTTATTAGCCTAGATTACTATGTGATGCTTGCAGCAAACAAGTATAGACTGGGCCGCCTGAATTGGAACAAAACATTTCATGTTTGTTTGTTTGAAAATGGTTTGATGGTGCTACCCGCAGGTAGGCTAAGACGCGGATTTGCCACCCTCAGGTGGGCTTAGAAAAACATGATTTTGCCACTATCTAGTGGGCTTAAAACAAACATTTGATGAATTGTCCAATCCAAGTAACTCAGCCTCCACCCACAGGCATTCAAGGCAGTTATATCACATAAGCATATAGCCTCATGGTAAGCATGCTATTCATGGCAACACTCACACGCATGCAAGGATGCTAAAGCATAAAACTCACCGAGTACTCCAAGCCAAAACAAAAAATTGATTAGAAATCATGCATGATTCTAATTATACAGAAATGCCTAATGCAACACATGCAATAATGCAACTATAGCAGGCTCGGCTATTCTAAACATGGCATGTGGAATGCTACAACTAACACGTATTCAATTTGGAATTGAAATACAAATGCAGTTTGTATGATGCGCCGAGGCCGGTGCGTGCAAAACAGATGAATGATGCAAACATGCTGTCATACTGTATGCTAATTGAAATATGCCCTAATCTAACCATCATAAGCGGGTAAATAAAAGGGAGAAAGACGTGGGGTTGGAAGACATACATCACACTCACCCACACTTATTACAATTATGCCCTCGCGTAGAGGGTCCGAATAAATATACAGTCCCGAATAAAAGAATAGTACAGTCCCAAAATATACAGTCCAAAATATACAGTCCGAATTAATTAACAAATTAACTAAGAAAAACTGTAAACTGGCATGCAAGCCAGGGGCTGCCTCGCTTCCGCTGAATGATGTATGCTGGGCTGCCTTTTCGGAAATCCACTGGGATGCCCCGATTAGCCTCTGTTTGCAATGTTCCTCGGAATGCGTGCCAGACTCCGAAAAGTTGCTGATTCTCTATTTTGCTGCAACAGAGAGCAGGAAAGGGGCATAGCAATGTATTTCACAGATATACGCATGCCTCGATCCTCGTGCCACCAATCACGCATATCGATGCATGATGGCCGAGGAGTCGGATTGCACAACTCAATATGGGATGAATGCATATGAATGCTACAACAAAACCTAACTCCATCATGGGTAATCCGGAGTGTTGGTGACTTGGGAATTGAGACCCGTTCCGTCACTCGGAGTACGAAACGTGCCTCGTTTCCCGTGCCCGGACTAATTCCTATCCCGAACACGATGCAATATGCATGATATGCATGAAATGCAGCTAATATGCAATCCTAGCATGCACAATGCTATGAAAATGAGATGTCTCGAAATGCGTGCACAAGGGCACGCAAACCGAGGCGATGATCCTAAGGCATGAAATGACATGGAAATGATATACAATGAGACTAAAATGAGATGCCTCGAAATGCGTGCCCACGGGCACGCAAATCGAGAAAATGGCATACGGAATGCAACAGGACTAAAATGAGATATGCGATGCAATATGGGCTTACACCAACATGAGAGAGCCTCAGCCACACTCACACGGGAGGCCGATAGATGAAAATGAGATGCCTCGAAATGCGTGAACACGGGCTCGCAAATCGAGAAAATGGCATACAGAATGCGATGAGACTAAAATGGCATACGCGATACAATATGGGCTTACACCAACATGAGAGAGCCTCAGCCACACTCACACGGAGGCCGATAGATGAAAATGAGATGCCTCGAAATGCGTGCACACGGGCTCGCAAATCGAGAAAATGACATACGGAATGCGATGAGACTAAAATGGCATACAGAATGCAGAATGGGCTTACACCAACATGAGAGAGCCTCAGCCCTACTCACACGGGAGGCCGATGGATGAAAATGAAGCGCCTCGAAATACGTGCACACGGGCGCGCAAACCGAGGCGATGGCCGTAAGGCATGAAATGACATGAA
This sequence comes from Camellia japonica, assembly GCA_030407325.1. NCBI lineage: Eukaryota > Viridiplantae > Streptophyta > Magnoliopsida > Ericales > Theaceae > Camellia > Camellia japonica. Next base: position 72,924,374 of record JAPPVO010000007.1, on the reverse strand, counting down.
ATATGATATGCAAACATGCCAATGGAATTTCAGCACTGAAATATGGGGGAAAACAGTCCCGAAAGATGGCCAAAGTGCACACGAAGCATGGAATGATCCCGAAATGCAATATTAGGCGCCCGAAATGGCCTATAGCCATGCAATGCATGCACAATATGGACATGGAATGAAAATACAGTAGCAAGGCAGCCCCAAGACAAGCATTTTTCAGTCATAAAAAGGGCTAAACAGCAAGCACACATAGGATTTAAGCAAGAATGCAAAAATGGCTCCGCAAGAGGGGTATTGAAGCAAGTGATACATGCGATGCCCAAATGGAAAAATACCCTTCTACAACACTGATGAGGGACTAAAAATATGAACAATTACAGTAGATGACATCCCCCAACTCAGTATGCAAACATGCTAAAAATGCCATGCAAGATTGAGGATACATAAGGCTATAACATGAGGTACCCCAAACATCCATCAAACCAGAAAAGACACTTAATGAAATATTTCAAGAAGATCAAAATATGACTCTTTCCAGTTCTGATGATGGCCGAAAACAGAAGCTAGATAAGCTTAAGAAAGCATGCAAAAATGGGGGCCAAAGAGGGGTATAAAGACAAGCACAACATGGAGACCCCCAACAAGGTTGATCCCTTCTAAAATGTTGTAGAGGGACACAAAATAAGCTTACTCACAGTTCATGCCATGCTCCAAAACAGACTACATGTAGGTCAAATAAATCATGCAAATTTACGGTAAATTGGAGGAATTGTGAAGCAAGTGCATGATAGAGAGGCCAAACAGGGTTGAGCCCTTCTTCAATGTTGAAGAGGGGCACAAAATAGGCCTACTCACAGTTTACATTATGCTCTAAAACAGATCACTCATAGGCTAGAAATAGCATGCAATATTGTGGCATATAAGATGATATTGAAATAAGTGCAAGATGGAGGGCTCAAACAAACAAGCCCGCGGGGGACCTCGCTACAGCTCGGACTCGATTTGTGTCACGGTTCTTAATCTTGAACCAAAGAGTCCAAATCCGGCAAATCGTTTTGAAAACAGATTTTTGAAAGAAGTGCCAAACATGGACTGCTTTGCCAGATGCAGAGTCGCCACCTAAATATTTTATTTTTGAGAAATTTAGGAAACCCTGACTCGGTGCAAAGGCCACGTGTCCGTCATCACCAAAGTTGCCTCGGCTCGGGAACTTGGGTACGTTTGGGGAAGGTCACTTCGTGAGCACCCCCGCTCGCCCGGTCGAAGACCGGCCTCTACTAACCATGATATCTTATTTTGAAAACGTTGCGAGTTCTTATTCCGGTTATTAGCCTAGGTTACTATGTGATGCTTGCAGCAAACAAGTATAGACTGGGCCGCCTGAATTGGAACAAAACATTTCATGTTTGTTTGTTTGAAAATGGTTTGATGGTGCTACCCGCAGGTAGGCTAAGACGCGGATTTGCCACCCTCAGGTGGGCTTAGAAAAACATGGTTTTGCCACTATCTAGTGGGCTTAAAACAAACATTTGATGAATTGTCCAATCCAAGTAACTCAGCCTCCACCCACAGGCATTCAAGGCAGTTATATCACATAAGCATATAGCCTCATGGTAAACATGCTATTCATGGCAACACTCACACGCATGCAAGGATGCTAAAGCATAAAACTCACCGAGTACTCCAAGCCAAAAACAAAAAAATTGATTAGAAATCATGCATGATCCTGATTATACAGAAATGCCTAATGCAACACATGCAATAATGCAACTATAGCAGGCTCGGCTATTCTAAACATGGCATGTGGAATGCTACAACTAACACGTATTCAATTTGGAATTGAAATACAAATGCAGTTTGTATGATGCGCCGAGGCCGGTGCGTGCAAAACAGATGAATGATGCAAACATGCTGTCATACTGTATGCTAATTGAAATATGCCCTAATCTAACCATCATAAGCGGGTAAATAAAAGGGAGAAAGACGTGGGGTTGGAAGACATACATCACACTCACCCACACTTATTACAATTATGCCCTCGCGCAGAGGGTCCGAATAAATATACAGTCCCGAAAAAAGAATAGTAAGTCCCAAAATATACAGTCCAAAATATACAGTCCGAATTAATTAACAAATTAACTAAGAAAAACTGTAAACTGGCATGCAAGCCAGGGGCTGCCTCGCTTCCGCTGAATGATGTATGCTGGGCTGCCTTTTCGGAAATCCACTGGGATGCCCCGATTAGCCTCTGTTTGCAATGTTCCTCGGAATGCGTGCCAGACTCTGAAAAGTTGCTGATTCTCTATTTTGCTGCAACAGAGAGCAGGAAAGGGGCATAGCAATGTATTTCACAGATATATGCATGCCTCGATCCTCGTGCCACCAATCACGCATATCGATGCATGATGGCCGAGGAGTCGGATTGCACAACTCAATATGGGATGAATGCATATGAATGCTACAACAAAACCTAACTCCATCATGGGTAATCCGGAGTGTTGGTGACTTGGGAATTGAGACCCGTTCCGTCACTCGGAGTACGAAACGTGCCTCGTTTCCCGTGCCCGGACTAACTCCTATCCCGAACACGATGCAATATGCATGATATGCATGAAATGCAGCTAATATGCAATCCTAGCATGCACAATGCTATGAAAATGAGATGTCTCGAAATGCGTGCACACGGGCACGCAAACCGAGGCGATGATCCTAAGGCATAAAATGACATGGAAATGATATACAATGAGACTAAAATGAGATGCCTCAAAATGCGTGCCCACGGGCACGCAAACCGAGAAAATGGCATACGGAATGCAACAGGACTAAAATGAGATATGCGATGCAATATGGCTTACACCAACATGAGAGAGCCTCAGCCACACTCACACGGGAGGCCGATAGATGAAAATGAGATGCCTCGAAATGCGTGCACACGGGCTCGCAAATCGAGAAAATGGCATACGGAATGCGATGAGACTAAAATGGCATACGCGATACAATATGGGCATACACCAACATGAGAGAGCCTCAGCCACACTCACACGGGAGGCCGATAGATGAAAATGAGATGCCTCGAAATGCGTGCACACGGGCTCGCAAATCGAGAAAATGGCATACGGAATGCGATGAGACTAAAATGGCATACAGAATGCAGAATGGGCTTACACCAACATGAGAGAGCCTCAGCCCTACTCACACGGGAGGCCGATGGATGAAAATGAAGCGCCTCGAAATACGTGCACACGGGCGCGCAAACCGAGGCGATGGCCGTAAGGCATGAAATGACATGAAATATGATATGCAAAATGCCAATGGAATTTCAGCACTGAAATATGGGGGAAAACAGTCCCGAAAGATGGCCAAAGTGCACACGAAGCATGGAATGATCCCGAAATGCAATATTAGGCGCCCGAAATGGCCTATAGCCATGCAATGCATGCACAATATGGACATGGAATGAAAATACAGTAGCAAGGCAGCCCCAAGACAAGCATTTTTCAGTCATAAAAAGGGCTAAACAGCAAGCACACATAGGATTTAAGCAAGAATGCAAAAATGGCTCCGCAAGAGGGGTATTGAAGCAAGTGATACATGCGATGCCCAAACGGAAAAATACCTTCTACAAACATGACGAGGGACTAAAAATATGAACAATTACAGTAGATGACATCCCCCAACTCAGTATGAAAACATGCTAAAAATGCCATGCAAGATTGAGGATACATAAGTCTATAACATGAGGTACCCCAAACATCATCAAACCAGAAAATACCCTTAATGAAATATGTCAAGAAGATCAAAATATGACTCTTTCCAGTTCTGATTATGGCCGAAAACAGAAGCTAGATAAGCTTAAGAAAGCATGCAAAAATGGGGGCCAAAGAGGGGTATAAAGACAAGCACAACATGGAGACCCCCAACAAGGTTGATCCCTTCTACAATGTTGTAGAGGGACACAAAATAAGCTTACTCACAGTTCATGACATGCTCCAAAACAGACTACATGTAGGTCAAATAAATCATGCAAATTTACGGTAAATTGGAGGAATTGTGAAGAAAGTGAATGATAGAGAGGCCAAACATGGTTGAGCCCTTCTTCAATGTTGAATAGGGGTGCAAAATAGGCCTAATCACAGTTTACATTATGCTCGAAAATAGATCACTCATAGGCTAGAAATAGCATGCAATATTGTGGCATATAAGATGATATTGAAATAAGTGCAAGATGGAGGGCTCAAACAGGGTTGAGCCCTTCAACAAAGATGAAAATGAGCTCAAAAGAGGACCACTTTCAGTATTGGTCGGAGCTCAAAACAGTATAGAAATAGGGCCAAGAAATGAACCAAAAATGAGCTAGAAAAGAGGGGTGGAGTACTTACCCTTGTAGACAAGTCTTGGCTGCCTTTTTGCTTGAAGAATGGATGCCTCCTAGCTGCTGGAAAGCTCTCCTAGCTGCTGGAAATAGAGTAGTGGTGGTGGTGCTTGATGGTGATGAAGAGATGGACCAAAACTTGAAGATTTGAGAGAGATGGAGAGAGATATGTTCTAAGCTCTTAAGAGAGTTTTTCTAACCCTTGCCTAAGAGTTGGGGGGGCTCCTTATATGGACCAAAAGAGGAGGGCAAAGGTGGAGGGAAATGCACCCATGTTTCCCTCCAAAATATCCCCCGGATACAGATCTTTTCTGGGGGAAACAGCTACACAGCTGTAAGACACACCTCCCAAGGAGCATGGCCGGCCAGCTAACTTTGTTGCAGGTGGCCGCCGGCCACCCCCTATGGCCGGCCGGCCAAGGGTGAAAATGGGCCAAAAGAAATGCTGGCCGGCCACCAGATGATGGTGTCCTCCCAGGTCTTCTCAACACAACCATGTGGTTCAAATTTGGCAACTCTAAAACAGGAGAGAGAATAGGCCAATTCAAAGAGGGGTTCAAAAGGGTCAAAGAGAGTTATTGGCCGGCCATGTGTTTTTAGGGTCCTCCCATGTGTGTACAACACAAATATGTGGTTTTGGCTTGAAGAAAATGCTCCTAGGGTGGTCAACATTAGCCCGGAAGTGAGAAAAACGGGCGCCGGGGGGCGCCAGAGGAGCATAACTGGTCGCTGAGACAATTGCTGGCCTCCCACCCTCCAGTGATCTTCCTGGTGATAAAACAGAGGTACCTGCCAAAAATGAACAAAAACCGATGCAAAACGAATGCTCGGGGACCAAAATACGCAGTTCGGGATCCCGAAAATAGGCCGTTAAGCACGAAAGTGGCATTCGGCCACGAAGTGGGTATCTAAGATGCCAGTGTCCCTTGAAAGGGAGTAAATGAGATGCATGCCAAAAACCGGAGGAATCGGAGATGGTTAGACGGTCCCGAACCGAGGCACACGGCCTGACGGCTCCGAAAACCGGGAATCGGGCTCCGAAATGGGCAAAATGGCCTACGGCCACGAAATGTAGCCCACGGCCACTAAGAGATGGTCTACGGGACCTCTCCCTCCCTTCAGGAAAGAAAACAGAGAAAACCGAGTCCGGTTCGCAAACCGAGGCAAGGCACGGAAGAGGGTTCGGAAGTCCGGAGGCAGGGCGCACGGCCGCGACTCTGAGACTTCTGAAGAGCACAATATGCAACATCACCGAGCGCTCAATCGGTGACGTCTGAGTCTTAAGGTCGGTCAAAAATGGGGTGTCTATAGTTGCCCCTCTTTGACAGAACTCGAAAGTCACAAGTGACGGGAGTGAATGTCAAAGCCCAAGACGACCCATTTTTGACAAAGCCGAAGACTTAGACAATCATACAAGATGAAAAGAGATGTGCCTGCAGGCGTGCCCGCAGGCGGGGGGCAAAATGCAAAGCGACATGCACAGAGCCAAATGATCATGCAAATGCAGCAAGCTGTAATGAGGCAAGTATTCGCAAATAGATGCAACAGTTTTAAGCAAGGATGCAAAGCAACAACTACATTTCATGCAGTTAGGAATGCGGAGAATCACTCAATTCTCGTCGCGTCTCACACGGAGAAGATACGATACCTGCGTGATTCGTCTGGTCGCACCAGCCTCAAATGAACCGTACATACAATATCGTGCCTGCAAAAGAAAGAAATTCAACAAGAACAATATGCTAACAACATATATTCAATGTGATTCCTGTGGTTCCGAAAGTTTGACACACGCAGTGTCGGCGAGTGAATGCAACACAATGCAAGAAAAGAACGCGCGTGACAACGCATGCTCAAGCACAGAGGTATGGTACACCAAGA
>JAPPVO010000007.1:72797304-72918033 GCA_030407325.1 Camellia japonica | reverse complement strand
AACAAAATTCCCAAATCTAGGTTTTCAAGAAAAATTGATTTTCCTTATTTTTTTTTGTTAAATCCACAAATCATCATCAAATATTATTCATCAATATACCAAAACATTTTATACATTTCAAAAATTTGGGTGAAAAACCATTTGTGTACATAAACAACTTAGCATTAAAGATTTCTAACTTATAATACCCCAAAATCCCAAAATGTTGCAAAATCTCATCAAATCATAAATATATATGGTTAAGAGAATCCTCTACCTCAAGAAGGTGAGCAAACAACGAAGACCCAAGCAAGAACAATGAAATTTCAATCTAACCGGTCAATATCATGATCTACACTTTTCCTTTACTATTCTTGTAAGATTTATGGTGAATACTTAGTACAAAAAGGTGAAATCAAAGGTTTGCGGACTAGGGTTTTTGGACATGGGGGACTAAAAGAGAGAAAAGTGAGAGAAAATGAGCAAAAAATGGGTTTTATACTGGCTGAACTCGAACAGATTGCTCGAGCGAACACTTCACTGCATGAGCGGTGTGCATAATATCGAATAGTGCACTCGAGTGAACATTTCATCCCTCGAGCGGTAAATACAATGTTCCATAAGTTTTGGAATTCTAAAGTAAAGGTACTGGAACCTCCTTACATTCGCTTGAGCGGTCTCGTCTTTGCTGAAAGAATACTAGGAGTCCTAAATATTTGCTCCAGCGGTAACTTCACTGCTCGAGCGAACTTGCGAAACAGAATGCCACAAGTACAACCAGAAGTAATAAGGATCCTTATTAGATGGAATCAAATATGACAAATCATGGTATATTTGACGTTGTGCACAAAATGGACAAACACATCGTCTAAAATTTGCCAATTCTTTGTCTAACTTCACACCAAATGATGTGAACCAATAAAAGGACTTAACTTATTTCACTTAAAAAATTTAACTTAAACCAAAGCAGAAATTAGCTATTTTGCAAGAAAATTCAATCAATTTGTATGTATTAATATGTGCGTTTGAAAAGCCATAAAGTAAAAGGGAAATTACTTTATATATATGTTCAGATGTTTAATTATTAATTAAGTGCTACTGTCAAGTTTTCCATTCCCAATAAGTTTTTCTGGCAACCTTTTTTTGCATGTCTTTATTACCAATCACAATTTTACCTTGGATTTAATGATTTATACCCCTTTGGAATGGACTTTCACCAATTTTCTATATATATATATATATAGAAAACCAATGTCAAATCTTCTGTTTATAAGGATTAAAATCGCACTCGAGTTAAGAACACAATTCAAAGCTCTTCCAAACTACGGTTGACAATGCATTGGAAAAATAAAAAATAAAAAATTGCATTTAGCACCTCTTATCTATGCAACCAATAGGGCATTCAATAAAGTTTCTGAATTGTATATGTTTTTTTTTAAAGTTTTGTTACATGGTTATAGGATTAGACACAACTCTTTCACATTAGATGATATTTAAATATTTTGGGTTTAAATTATAAATTTGGATAATAATTTGAAAAAGAGAAGGAAAAATGTAAAAGTAATGTGTATAAAATTTAAGTTATTTTTCCCCCTATAGTATTTTATCTGATTCTATGACTAATTCTATACACCTAGAAGTCTTCATTTTTATTTTAATCAGTCGAACAGGAAGCAATGTTGAATTATAAGTTATTAATTATGTGGATTACACTACAACATATAAGACTTTTGGCGACCAATTATTTTGGATGTCACTAAAAAAGTCACTAAAGTGCGTCCAGAAAAGTCAAAATTGACTTTTAGCGACGAATTTTTAAAACTGTTGCTGAAAATGACTATTAGCTACCAATTTTATATTGTCACAAAATGTTTGATTTTACATGACTGAACATTTGGTCACTAACACTTTGTCACAAAATGTCCCAACTTGATCGCAAAAAATAAAATAATGACATTTTTAAAGACAATTATATTTGGTCGCTAAAAGACAAATAACTTTCTTTACCACACATTTTCGTCGCTAAAAATCAAAGTGGGGATAGCTAAAAATGCATAAAAATTAAATGTCATCAAATCATATAAAAAGAGAAAAAAAATTGACATCCACATGTAGACACCTTATTTTGACTAACCCTAAGACTTGGGCGCTTTCTTTGAATACCCGATGATGAAAATTAGAATATTATATTATTAATTTTTCAACAAAAAAGTCAAATTTAAGTTTTAATCCAAACATTCACCCGTTTTAGCCAAATTATTTTAGACTTACTGAAAAACCTTTTCCCGGACAAAATTCAAAAAATAGAGCAATTTTGAGAAAATTGGCTCCTATGCCCCATGGGATAGCCAGATGTTTTGAGCAAAATTTCGTGGGATGGCCGCATGGATTTCAAGTTGTCTCGTGGACTGGCTATGTGGTTTGGGAGTTATTATTGAGTGTGGTTGCCAACCACTCCACTTGGTTTTGAATTGGTTTTAAAGTTTTAAAAGGGATGTTGGGGGGGGGGGGGGTGTTGTTCTGATTAACAGAGAGAATAATAGATAGGGGAAAGAGAGGAATTGGTTGTAAAAATCAAAGAGGAGAGTCTTCGCCTCAAAAGTCCAGAAAGAAGAATTGGTGTAAGAGAGTCTTTGTTACCTGAGAGTTTTCACCTTCCACCCATGTTTTTTCACTGAAACCAACCCAAATCTAAAAATTCTATTGAAACTTAAAATAACCTTCTTGCTGAGATTTTAAAATATATTTCATAATAATATGGGTGTTAGAAAGAGAGTTTGTTAATCAGAAAGTTCATCATTTCGTAATTTTCTCATTTTTCTTTTTGTTTCTATTACTTTTCATTATCTGATTCCACAGATTCTTTTCTTCTCATTTCATTTTGGTTTTGTTTTGATTATACTATCATAATAATTATATAATTACTATATATGTATGAATTGATGTGAGTACAGCGGGTGGCCGACACCTGCGTTTTTCTTTCTTTTTTTTTTTTTTAATTTTTTTTATTTCATAATATATATATATAATCATTTCAAAGAAGGGGTGGAGTGGTGATGCCCACCTCATTTTTTTTTATTCTTTATTTCCCCTTTCTTTTGTGTTGGTTCGATGAGCTATTTCTTTTTTTTTTTTTTTTTTTATTATTTATATTATTTTATCGTGTATAATTTTCCCATCAGCAAAGCTTTTTCCAAACCAAATCAGCTCAAGTCATTTTCTAGTAAATTATATATAAAAATAGCATTTAGATGGCATTTGTATATATATATGTTTTGTTTTGTTTTTGTTGTTTTCTTGCTGTTTTTTTGGTTTTGTAAGGGTTGGTTTGCTGGGGCTGCTTCTCAGCTCCTTCATTTTATTTATTTATTTATTTATTTATATTTATAAAATATATATTGTTTATTTGTATAATTTATTAAATAGTTGCTTGTTGTAATAATTTCTAACCCTCACTTCTTTCTATTCCTTTTATTTCCATACTTTCCATATCTGCAAATATCATCATGTTTTATTAGTCATCGTATCTAATTTCATGCATTAAAATTCCGCTCATTTGTATCTTGGGTTTAATCAAGTCCTATGTGATTTTATTTGTTACCCCACGCCTTGAGATGATTCACATATCATGTATTAGTAGCCAAATTTTTAGTTGTATTTTTGTAGATATTGCATTATAATCTTGAATCTAGGATCTTGCATGTTTTACTAATTTTGTTTTGTAGCGGTTCACGGAACGCTAGTAAATATGTAAGTTTTTATGCTTTAGTATCCTACTTGTGTGTTTTTTTACTACGTTTAGCATCCTACCATGTGACTAGTTGCTTATTTGATATAACTCTATGCATGCTAGTGGATGAATGTTGTGTTATTTAATTTGGAATAAAAATGATTTTCATGATTCCACTATTCAAAACACTTTCGAAATAATGAAATCAAATTGTTCCAAAATGAACGACACAGTCTATATTTGTTTGATTCACATAGTAAATTTTAGGATTTGTTAATAATCGGAATATGAACACATAAAGTTAATAAAAATCTTATCATGACTTAGTAGATGCCGATCTTTTGATTGGGTAAGCGAGGGTGCTCAATTAATGACCTTCCTCTCTCACATGTAAGGTTTTGAGTCAAACATCCTTGGTTATGACGAACGGTGGCCTTGGCATGAGTCATGGGTTTCCTAATTTTTCCAAAACACTATGTGGCGACCCTGAGATCTGATGATGCAGTCCATTTCTGGCAAAGGTTTTTTTTTTTTCCTTCAATAAAATGGATTTTCTATAAAAGTTGCCAAATCTACACTCTCATCTACATTTCACATTGCACTTGTGAGATTAGATCAAAGAAATCGAGGGTCTGAATTGTTCAACACGTGCGGGTACCGCCCGGGCGGTGCTACAGTTTTTGGCGACTCTGCTAGGGATATTTTGAAACCTTGACTTGAACTCCATGATATGACTTTATTTTTAATTATATGTTCATTGCATTTCATGCATTGGTGCGCCTATGTCCCGTGCTTGTCACCTGTTATCCTAGATTGCTATTTGGTTTTGGAAAATGGACGGACATGGGCTCTAATATGGTTGGAGCACAAGCCTTGGAATCGGGATCACCATGTATCGCTTGATCTGCCGAATTGAGTAGGTATATTTGGTGTCCTGCTGAGGTACCCTTTTTGACCAAGACTGACCTAGTGCATGTAATAAGCTCAAGCAACTTCCATAACTAGGGTAAGATGCTACCCTATGCTAGGATGTATGATGCCACTTGTGTAAATAATGAAACCCTATATCATGTCAAAGCTAGAACAAGATAACGCTACCCTTTATAGGGGTGTTTGTTCTCTTTCCTACTATGTGCAATGTATGGGATTTGGGGTCCTCAAATATAACAGTAGATCGGGCATAACATTTTGAGGGGTTGAGTTCAGTGTGCATAGGTAGTTGTAGCACTATAGCTTCAGAACGGTCTAATATCCCCCCAAGATTTGTGGACTCGCATTGGTAAACTTAGTAGAACTGCAGATTTGGTTCAAGGACAGCCATGTTAGTTTCTCTGCCACCAGTTACAAGGAGAAATGTTAAAACCTCATTGTCAGAACCTCGCCAACTGGAATTTCTAGGATCTCTGATGGATCCAGCTTCATTGGTGATAGACCAACCTTCAGTGGTGATGGACCCACTTTCAGTGGTGATGGACCAACCTCCAATAGTGATGGACCCACTTCTAATAGTGATGGGCCCACCTCCAGTAATGACAGACCAACCTCCAACGGTAATGGACCAACTTTCGGTAGACATAGCAAACATACTTTTGGCCCTTCAATGAAGCATGGATGCTATTACCAACAAGGTTGCTGCCAACAAGGAGGTTCTTGCTGAATTTCAATGCTCGTCTAGGGCATCAACATCTCATCCACCCCCAGTGGTTCATCCGGCTCTAGTACCACCTCCACTAACTGGGGAACTCCTTGAGCCCAACTTGCAAGAAGACTTGAAGGTTCACATGCAACCACTGGGAGGACTATTCTCTATGGATATCAGTGGAGTTGACCCGACTATGCTAAAATTAGCCAAGTTGAAGAAGATGTTCGAACAATCACAAAGGATCAACTCCATTCTAAACATCGAGGATGGGTTTACAAACATAGCTGTGAGGTTGCCTGAGAGGTTCTAAATGCTGCACATGGATAGATTTGATAGGGCTGGTGATCATATGGTTCATATATGCCTCTTCTTAGACATTCTAAAGCTAATGGGCCTATCTCAGGCTCAAAAGTTTTACTTGTTCGGAAGAACCATGTCAGGAGTGGTTATCATCTGGTATGCCAAGATGGAGGACTCCATAAAAAAGAGTTGGGAGGAGTTAGCTGAGGCATTCATCACCTAGTATTCTTACAATACCCAGATTGAGGTAACCACCTGGGAGCTTGAGGCGACCTGACAAGAGCCCAACAAGAGCTTTATGGCATCTATCACTAGGTGGAGGGAAAAAGCATTCATGACGACAAACTAACCTTTGGGAAAAGATCAAGTCTGTATGGTGGTCAAAAATTTGCGTGGAAGATTACTGCAGAAGATGGTAGTTTTTCCCCTTTTTAACTTTAAGGACCTCCATCAGAATAGGGTTCAAATTGAGGATACTATCAGACAAGAGATCATTACGAAAGGAAATGAGCCTGCGAGAAAGGTATAAACTCACAGTTCCAATGCTACTCGTAGTAGTAGCACAACTGCCAATGCCATACCCTCAGAAATCAACACTGTCACCATTGCCAAAACAGTCAACTCAACCTAAACCTCAACCAGAATCTTCAACCCTCTCTATATGTCCCTTACCAAAGCTATGAGGATCTTGATAGAAAGAGGGTATCTCAAACCTCTTAACCCTCGACCACTTCCCGATCCACTCCCAGCCAAACATGATCCTGCCAAATACTACGCATTTCACCAACAACATGGTCATGACATTGATCGTTGCTATTGCCTTTGTCATGAGATTCAAGATCTCATTGACAACAAAATAATAGCTCCACCTCAAAAGCCCAACGTCACCACAAATCTATTGCCATCCCATGATAGAATACCACCATTTTCCAACCTAAACCTAATCCATACATTGCCATCCACTTTTAACCCCAACATCTACATCACACCTTCCCATCTACCCAAACTCGAGGTGCTTATTCTAGAGAGCATTGGTTTATTCATGATATATGCACCTCAATTTTGGAGCCATAATTGGGCATTATAGCAGATAGTCTCACGGGCATGCACTTCTCTCTTTATGGTTTTCTTGAGCCATGGATTGATCAAGAAGCAAAGAAGCACTGAAGAAATTTTGGGTTTGACACTGGCTGAATCTGTGATAGGTCTTGAAACTAGCGCAAGACCAATAAACTCTGGGGATATTATGATTATTGTTGTGATCAAGGATGGACTACCAGCTGATTGCACAAATTTTGTTCCAGACGTGATGGATGGCATGCACTGTAATTAGCAATTTAGAGAATGCTTTTATTTACTTTCTGAATTAGGTATTGAGTGTGAACTTGATTCCCTCAAGTTTGTGGAGCTAGAATTAGGATCGAGTTAGTCTTGTGAGTCAGAGTCTAGTGATTTCGGGGGTGATAACCCAGACGTCATTGTCCTTTCTATGTCTGTCTTTTCTTTGCTTTAATCATTGAGCTAGAAGTTCTAAATGAAAGATGTAGTAATTTTCACCTATTTCTTTGTGCCTTTAAATCATTGCATTGACCAAAATTTTCAAAACTTTTTTTCAAAAACTTTGATAAAAACGAAGAGGAATGAATTCCTCAAGATTTGAAATATTTGATCGACTAATAGGAAGAGAGGCGTGTTAAGCCCTTGATGGATGAGATCATTTTTGTTAATGTGGGTATTGAGAAGGATCCTGGCTCAATCCAAATTGGTTTTACATTGTTTTCAGAGAAGCATGAGTGACAAGTCGCTTTGTTAAAAGATTTGAAAAAATGTTTTTGCGTGGTCCTGTGAAGGCATGCTTGGAATTGATCTTGAGATTGTACAACATACGATCCCTCTTGTCCTTGGGACTTGACCCTTATAGTTTTCAAACCTTGATTTAGCATGTTCAATGATCAACCAAAGTATGAGGCTTGCATAGCTAGATTGGAAGTAGCCCTAGAACTAGGGGTAAAAAAGGTTGGATGTGATCGGGGATTCAAACTTAATCACCCACCTAGTCAGAATGAATAATTGGTTTGTCGACTCTTTGGCAACCCTAGCTTCAATGGTGGGTATACCGATTGGGGTCAAAATGCATCCGATCCTCACAGAGTAGATGATAACCGCAATAGAAAAAGTTAAAGATGAAAATCCTTGGTATCATAACATTTTTGGAAAATGAACTATACCACAAGGGGCAAATGCTAAGGAAAAGGTGTCAACGCAAGATTGCCAAGGCATTAAAAAAACAAAAATATCAAATCCCAAAATTTGAGAGATGAAGGTTAAGTGCTAAAGGACAATCGAACTCCTATCCAAGACCTTAGGGGCAAATTTAGACCCAATTGGACGGGTCCTTACATCATCAAGTTTATCTGGTCAGGAAGAACAACCATTCTCATGGATTTAGATGGTCTAGAGATCTCACAACCAATCAATATGGACAAACAAAATACTATCCTTGAGAGTCTTGCTTGGTCGAAAACTCGGAAGGGTGACTCAGGCAAAAGTTAGAGCAGGAAAAAAAAAATAGAAAATGAAAAAAAAACTGAAAAAATAGAAAAAGAAAAGTGAAAAAAAGCACGCAAGGTTGAAAACTCAGAAGGGCGGCTTTTGGCAAATGTTAGAGCACAAAAAGAGAATGAAAATACTCGAGTGAGCCTTACCGGGAACTACGTAAGGCTTGATTCCTATCTTTGGGATATGTAGGCAGCTTCATCTTGAACTTCGATCCCAACCATTTTCAATTCATTCATCCCGTCCATGTTTGATTGGTATATTTTTACTTGACTCGGCTGTCTTGTCCATGTCTAATTGGGTTATCTTCATTCAGTTCGATTGTCCTATATTTTCTTCATGAGAGATTCAATTGTAAGGCAGATCAAGTGGTAATACCGTGTATCCTGCTCGAGTTATCTGATTTGAAGTTGTACATCTCAAGGATTGATTCCATGTTGGTCGAGTAGTGATCATTTGCGAAAACATGTTTTGATGATTTTTAATGAAGTTAACTGATTTTCTCAAAATTATTCCATTTTCCCAAAACTAGACAATTTCTTAGACCCAAAAAAGGAGGAAAGTTTTCAGTGTTCACAGCTTGACTTACATGATTTCAAAACAGAGAGTGGAACAAGCATGCTAATCTAACTCTCATGTTGGTCAAATTCTTTTTAGCAGAAAACAAAAAAGTAAAAAGTCAAAGCAGTGAACTAGGGGCATAGTTGAGTCAGGAATTCTGTCTTCTCCCCGTACTCTCGACTCTCATGTTACATGTTTCAGTCAGTTGGCTAACAATTTAATCGGCCGATCAATTTTTCAGCCGATTCATCAATTCGTTAGCTGGCCGGTTAATGAATTAGCCAGCTCGTCAATTTTCACCGAGCCGTCCAATTTTGATATAAATCTAGAATGGAAAACTACAAAAGTTGTGAAGGCTCAATGATTTGTCCTTTTGAGTCGTGTTTTGAGTGTCTTTCATTCTAGTAAGTGTAAATAGGTATGTACGGATTGTTTTTGCTTTGTTTTTCTTTCATTGAGTCGTTGTTTGATTCTGGTCAATTAAGGGCTCAATGTCCAATTCAAAGTTTATTAAAATGTAATCATTTTCAAATTCAAATTCAATTTCAAAATAAAATGTTTTTCATGTTCAAGTGTTGTGCCATTTACGCCATGATGCGCAAACAACGAAACTCATTTTTAAAAAAATTCAAGGTGAAGCCGTTGATCAGCATTACAAATAAAGAGAAGAAATTTCAAAGAAAATAGGAAATCATCTGAAGCATTGGTGCTCCTTCCTAAGCAAAAACAGAAAATGAAAAGAACAAAAAGAAAAAAGAACAAAAAGAAAAAAAAATTGAAAATACAAAAAAGAAAGGGACTTTTTTTTCCCTCGGATTTTGGCATTAGCCCGGTAGCGAAGACAAACTGACTTCATTGGTAGACAACTTCATAGCTTGACTCTACCGTCAATTGCCTCACAACATCTTCACTCTCCAGAGGACTTTGAAGTCTCTACCTCGACATTGACAGAGCTTCTGAAAGTAATTACTCCTCACCGGTCGTCAAATGAGGAGTATGAAGGAACTCTGAATCGGGACACAGAGGTGGCTTGTCCTTTTAGCTATTTGTTTTACTTTTTTCAAAGTGCTGATCTCTTCTTGAGCATCCTTGTACATACTCTAGAGCAAAGAGAGTTGGGCATTTAATCGATGTACTTCACTCGTCCTACCTTGTAGTTGGTGGGACAAATTAGAGACCGCAGTCACAGTCTCCACACAGGACTTCAATGTATAGTGATTGGCATTGATATTAGACTATATTGCCATTAGCGGCTCAACTGACAGCGCAGGAAAGCTGAGAATAGGGACAGGGACAAGGGCACTCTGTCGAGGCTTAGAAGAGTTGGTAATCTCGATTAGGGAATCGTTAAGGTCTGAGAAAAGAGTGAGGGGATGGCGAGAAGAGGCCATGTCAGGAGGAGTATAATGTCAGAAGAAAAATTTGTAGAGTAATGGTAGGGGAAGTTTGTAGCTTTTTGCTCTATCTCGCTTGCAGGTCTCGGTTTAAGAAGAAGTTGGAAGAGAAGAAGAAGCCAAGGAAGAAGGATTGATGAGGCAATCTTTGACAATCGAGGCCGATCTAGCTGTTGTCGGTCAGGCGCGCTGTGATTGTTGAAATTGTGCACCAGACACGGTGCTCGACAAGGCGCTCGACAAAGACGAACGAGGTAGAGAGAGAGAGAGAGAGAGAGAAACAAGGGAGGAGTGTATATGTGTATATATTTTGTATGTATATGTTTGTGTATTCGTATCTGTTGTCTGTGTATCTGTATCCGTATGTCTGTGTCAGTATATATACGTATATGTATGTGTTCGTATATGTATATGGTTTGTATGTATATAGCTTGTTCGTGTCCATATGTATATATATGTGATGTGTATTTTGTATATTGTTTGTATATGGTATGTATATAAATTTCAAAAACAAAAAAAAAATAAAAAAAAAAATAAAAAGAAATTGTCAAGAAAAAATTCAAAAGGAAATTTTTAAAGAAAATAAAAAACAAAGGAAAAAAGAAACATTCAAAAAAAAAAAAAACACAATTTTGGAAAAGGAAGAAAAAAAATCATTTGTGTATTCATCTGTTGTGCATCCATCATATTATTGTTGTACATTCATCATTGCATATTGTGTGGCTTACATTGCCCCTTCGTGTTTTTGCATTCATCATCACACTTGCACTGTCTATTACATTTGTCATGCATGGTTATAATCCATTCACATCACTTGACATTTTGGTTACAACATTTCTCTTGTGCCCGGTTGAAACCATTGCCCTATTCCGTATTGAGATATGGTATAGGTCTCGTATATTGGTTAAGATCATTTTCTTTTTTACCCGGTTAAAACCATCACTCTATTTTGTGTTAAGGTACGGTCTAAGTCTTGTATATTGGTTAAGACCCCTTTCCTTTTTAACTAGTTAAAACCATTGCCCTATTTCATATTGAGGTACGGTCTAGGTCTTGTATGTTGGTTCAGACCATTTTTTCTTTTTACCCAATTGAAATCAATCCCCTATTTTGTATGGAGGTACGGTCTAGGTCTCGCTGTTTGATTAACACCTTATTTTCTCCTCTCATGCGAGGGTGTTTGAATTGTACCCCTTTGTTGTGCTTCATTTGTATGAGGCTTGCCTCACCATATATTACATCTTGCATTGCATAAATCATGTGTTTTCAAAAAGGAAAGAAAAAAGAGAATTCAACTTTCAATTGCATTAGCATATCATTCTGCAGCTTAGTTAGACCTGTCGATTTCAAGACATCCACGAAAAGTCGGACATGTACCATAGGATCTCCAGACCCGTCGAAACGGTCAATATGTGGCATTTTGAATCTATCTGGGAGCCTTACGGCAGCCTCGGTGTACCCATCTCCAATGTCGACTTGCTTTTCAAGTTTAGCAATTTTCATCGAGCTTAGTTCGAGATCATTAGTACCAAAGGGATAACGCCCCTCATTAGGCTGCATAAGGGGTCCGAAAACTCGGGTTTGAGCCAACCCTTATCGGGGATTCGGACCATGCAAATCTTCAGCTGGCGGAAGTGGGTCAAAGTTCGGCTGGGGTCCCGAGACTGGATGTGTGGTAGGTGCCCCATATGGGCGTTGCACTTCGGCATTGGTCTCATTCTGCATGGCGAGTCCCTGGTTTAATGCTGCTGTCACGGCAGCAACTTCTTCCTGACTCTGTGCCATCACGGTCTGCTAAGTTTGAACAAAGGTGATGCGACTGGTGACTGTCGGATCAGTTGAACCGGTGAGCCCTGACTGGCCTTTCTTTGCCTTACCACTGGCGAAGGAAAACTAGTTGCCGTTGAACTGAATCTCTGACCTGACAAAGTCTATCAACTCAAGTCCAATGTATTCGGGGGATATCGGAGCTTTCTAAAGCCATGGTTCCAAGACTTCCTTGCAAAAGAAGAAAACAGACAGCATCTCAGCCTGATTTCACTAGAACAGATATGAGCGTAGCTGAATGACTGCGCTCTCTACTGAATTCTGCCCCAAAACAGATACCAACTTGGCAACTGATATACACATCCCTATACAGTTTCACTATAAAGCACATACCAGTTAAAGAGAGCCGAAAGACCCCCATGATGGGGTAGGGTTTCCCTGTCCGATTTTTTCAGGAGCTAGGGTTTCACTACGCACGCAGCGGTTTCAAACAACCTACATTCGGGTAAGCAACCTGTCCTAGTTGGAAAGTCTCTATGGCTTCCGATATGCAACTAGGTCGAATGGTCGAAAAGGATGCCTCGATAAAAACTGAGGTTTGTGTTTCCATCGTGGCAGAGCCCGTAACCGGTCAGCTTTATGGCACGCTTTTCCAAGCAAGCCTCCGGCAAACTGTTCAAGAATAACAGATGGTAAACATGGTGTCCTAGGCGCACCAATGCAAATACAATGCAAAGAAACACATAAGTGTAAACAAAACAACATATCATGATGTTCGAGTCAAGTTCTCTAAATCCCCAGCAAACTCGCCAGAAACTTTAGACTGCCCGAACTCGCTCCGCGCGCCGCCCCTTTCAGAGAGGGCGCGGATTTGTGTTCTAGCTACTATAGTTCGGACTCCCGTCATGGTTCTTAATCTAATCTCACAAAGTGCAATGTAAGACTGATAAATCACCAAAGAGTTCAAATTTGGCAAATCGTTTTGGAAAATCGATTTGAATCAAAAAGCGCCAAACATGGACTGCTTTGCCAGATTTCAGAGTCGCTACCTAAATATTTCATTTTGGGAAATTTAGGAAACCCTGACTCGTGCCTAAGGCCACGTGTCTGTCATCACCAAAGTTGCCTTGGCTCGGGAACTTGGGTACGAGAGGGGAAGGTCTTGAAATGAGCACCCCCGCTCGTCCGATCAAAGATTGGCCTCTACTAATCATGATATGTTGTTTTTATAACACATGTGTTCTTATTCTGGTTATAATCTAGAATTACTATGTGATGCGCACAGTACACAAGTATAGACTCAATCACTCAATTTGGAACAAAACATCTCATGTTTGTTTTTCGAAAATGGTTTGAAGATGCTACTCGCAAGTAGGCTAAAGCGCGGATTTGCCACCCTCAAGTGGGCTTAAGAAAACATGATTTGCCACTCCGCAAAGTGGGCTTAAAACTCACAATCAATGAATTGTCCCAATTCCAGCAATGAAGCCTTCATCCACAGGCATTCATGCAGTTAATCATTTAAGCAAGTAGCCTCATGGCAAGCATGCTAAACATGGAAGCACTTACATGCATGCAAGGATGCTAAAGCATAAACACTTACAGTGTACTCCGAGCCAAAACAGAAACCAATTAGAAATCAGTGCATGATCCTAATTATACAAGATGCCTAATGCAACACATGCAAAATGCAACTAAAATAGGCTCGGCTAGCTAAGATGGCATATGAATGCAACACTTTGATAAATGTATTCAAAATAGGTATTGAAATACAATGCAGTTTGAATGATGCGCCGAGCCTGGTGCATGCAAGACAAATGAATGATGTATGCATGCAAAGCATAAGGTATGCTAATCGAAATATGCCCTAAACTAACCATCAAAAGCTGATAAGTAAAAGGGAGAAATAAATGGAGTTGGAAGACATGCACACACACAAGCACACTTATTACAACATTTGCCCTCTCGACGGAGGGTCCGAATAGAACGAAAGCTAACTAGCTACGCTAATTAAGCTAACTATTACAAACCAACTAATTAACTAACTATTCTAGCTAATTAATTATTACAAACCAAATTCAATAACTAGCTAATCTAAGCTAATTAGACTATTACAAAGCATTAAGCTAAATTAATTACAACACAGGTAATCAACTACAGCTAGCTAACAAAAGCGATAAATGGCCTCGCGGGCGAGGGGGATATGCATGCTCGGTTGCGTCCTCCCGGAAATCCACCGCCTTGCCTCGAGATGCCTCTATTTGCACTCTTTTGAATCTTTGAAAATTACACCGATTTCCAAATTGCTTTTTTCTGATCTCAAGAACACCTTGAGGGCTGAAATTCCTCCTGTTGCTGCAATAGAGCACAGACAGAGGCAAGACAGTGTATTTGCAAGAAAATGTATGCACTTCCACACTCCTTATCATATCTCAAGCTCAAAGGAGTATGGCACTTGACTCTCGAGCCGCCAACCAAGCATTTTCAATGAATGGTGGCCAAAGGATCAAGCTTGCGCAAAACTCGATGAATGCACACATAAGACTCGAAAGGCCTCCACCTATCATGCACAATCAAGGGGGACGGCGATCAAGAAATGAGGCGCGTTTCATCACTTCAAGTATGAAACGCCCCTCATTTCTCGTGTTTGGATTAACGTCCGATCCAAATACAATGCAATGCAACACACATGCAAACAACATGCTTATCTACCAATGCTAGAGTGGCATGCACAATGCTCTATCATGTAAGCAATGCATGCGTGGCATGTTTAGAAGCTAAGGCATCAAGACTAGCGAAGAGCATAGCATTATAGGCATCCAATACTAAGCCTAAATGACCAAACCAACCCCGGACAGAGGTTAAATATGCCGAAATAGTGGCTGAAATATACTAAGATCAAGGCATATAACACAATGAAAATATGTACATTTGATGGCTCGCCAACAAGGCATGAAGACACAACTCTCAAACACATTGAAGAAGCGGAAAATGTGAGAGTGTGGCAATGACGTATGCTCTGAAATTACATGCCAAGTGATGTCATATCATGCAAATAGCTCAAAGAAAGCATGCCAAGAGGCTTGAAATACAAAGCTAGTCAAGGGCTTTACACTACAACCATACCAAGCAATGCTCAAATGACCTTAAGCACTCAAAATAGACCTAAGGAAGGTCAAAATGGTAGCAAAAACATGCTAGACTTGCAACATAGATGGCAAGAAAGATATGCTCCCGTATTAGCTCACAAACAAGGCATAAGGGCACAACTCTTAAACACAATGAAAGAGTGATAAACATGAGAGTATGGCAGAAGTTTATGCTCTAAAATTACATATCAAATGAAGCCATATCATGCACACATCACAAATATAGCATGCTAGGGGTCCCAAAGTGCAAGGCTAGTAAAGCCAAATACACTATAGCTATGCAAAGCCAAGCATGCATGACCAAAACCACTCAAATCAGACCTAAAGCATGCTAAAACATAGCCAAAAATGTGCTGGAGTAGAGCATACACATGCTAGATCAATAGGCTAAAACACCAAATACAATGGGCTAGTAAGTGCAAGGAGTATGCAAGAGGCAACCAAGCCAACACAAATCAGAGTTATGACATGGCAAATAATGGCTAAAAACATGCTGAGATGGAGCCAATTCAAGGCACAAAGACATGCTACTTTGCAAGGCTACAAGTAGGATTACACTACAAGTACAAGAAGCATGCAAGAAGTGACCAAGACAGCCAAAAACAGAGTTATGGCAGGTCTGAAGAGCCACAAAAATGAGCCTAAACAAAGCCTCTAAGAAGTAGAAACACATGCTCTTTTGAAGGGCCATCAACACATGCAAACAAGAGAAGAGGATGGGGGCCACCCCCACCCATTTGGGACCTCAAAACCACCTTTCCACCACTGAAATTCCTTTGAGTTTCAGTGGTGAGAAGGCCCAAAAGAGATGATCCCAAAGGCCTAAAAAGATGGCACAAAGCAAAGCAAAAGAAGCCACCAAAGGGGGTAAACCACCCCTAACTCAATATGAAGCACGAGGCTTGCTTTGCATATTACTTGTTGCATTGCATTAATCATGATTTTTTTTTAAAAAAAAAGGCTTCGTGAAGCGTGTAAGTCCAGCTATCAATTATGTTTCGAGCATATCATTTGTATTCTGTCTCTGAACTACACTTATTTGATTCCTTGCAAAGGGATACGTAAGCAATCCCCAGGTTCAACCAACTGCATTTGCATCTTGTTTGTTTGCCCAAGTCTTACGGTGTTGTCAAAAGGGTTGTCTCCAGCCTTTGACATTCACTTACGCCAAGAAATCACTTCGAGTTCTGTCAAAGAGGGGCAACAGTAGACACTCCATTTTGACTGACCTTAAGACTTGGGAGCTTTCTTTTGAACACCCGATGATGAAAATTGGAATGTGCTATATTACTAATTTCTCAGCAGAAAAGTCAAATTTAAATTTTAATCCCAACCTTCACCCGTTTTGGCTAAATTATTTAGACTTATTGAAAAACTTTTTTCTCGGACAAAATTCGGGAAATTGAGCAATTTTGAGAAAATTGGCTCCTATGCCACATGGGATAGCCACATGTTTTTAGCAAAACCTCGTGGGATGGCCGCATCGATTTCGAATTGCCTCGTGGACTGACCATGTGCTTCGGGAGTTATTATTGAGTGTGGTTACCAACCACTCCACTTGGTTCTGAATTGGTTTTAAAAAGGGGTGAGAATTGATTTTCAGGGGGGCAAAAGAAAAAAATTATTAGAGAGAGAATAACAGATAGGGAAATGGAGGAATTGGTCTTAAAAATCAAAAGAGGAGAGTCTTGGCCTCAAAAGTCCAGAAAGAAGAATTGGTATAAGAAAGTTGTTGTTACTTGAGAGTTTCCACCTTTCACCTATGCTTCTTCACAGAAACCAACCCAAATCTAAAAATTCAATTGAAAGTTAAAATTGTTGGACAATCTTCATTGTCTTTAAAAAGATTAATTCTGTTTGTATACTTAACAACAAACAGAATACAAAAGAAATAAAGGAAATGAGAGAAAAATGTTTGATTAAAAAAATCAAACTAGAAATAGAATTAAATAAATAAAAACAGATTTTATTTTGTTACCAAAATAAAATTAAAATCTGATTTAGATAAATAATAATAAAACAAAAAACAAATAAATAACTTACTTGATTAATATCTTGAATATTATTCTGATCAAGTCCAGTGTTCGACACTGTGTCCTTAAGACATATTTGTTCTCTCCACGGTGTTTTCAGAATATGGACGTCTATCTCCCAGGATGAAATGATCAATCAACAAATAAATGCAGCACTACAATTTACTTGTTCAACAAACACACTAGTGTTTATGCTCTCTCACAGAAGAAACTAATGCAGCAATATGAAGAGAATGTTTACAGAATTATTAAGGACGGAAATTAGAGTAAAAAACCAAATGGGGGACTAGTCTATTTATAGATGTATTGGTGGCTGCAGGTTTTGAATTAAACAGGTGCAAACCTGTTTGAACAGGTATAGTACCTGTTGGGTTTTGAATTAGAACTGATTAGGTTCAAATTTGAACAGATAAAAAACCGAATAACCCAGATTTGAATCTGTCTGGGTTATTTGAATTTTAAACAGTCAATTCTGTTCGGGTGGGAGAAAACCGGACCAGATTTTTGAATTTAAATTTCGAAAATCAAATTGGAAAAATTAGAATTTAGTTTTAGAAAATAAAATTCAAATGTTTTTGGCCTAAAAAGATAGGTATTGGCCCGACCAAGCCCAACCCAACCACACACCACGCACCTGCACCCACGCCTAGGCCCAGCCCAGTCCGCCCGACCGGACAGACAGCAACGGCGGCGCGCGCGTTCGTGTGTGGTGATTTTTGGGTCCAATGGGTCTAGCCCATTTTGCCCATAACCTCTTCCTTCTACAAACTTGGATACTCCTTGGGGCACACCCCAAGTTCCAATCCTAAGCTTTATAAACCCATTCAAAACTTCCCACCAAATCAATGTGGGACAAGTCTTATTCAAACCTTTAAGGATTTTCTATCAAAGCACCATTTCCGTGGAGTATACTTTGGCTTTAATTTGGCTTTAATTTTCCATTCACTCGGTAATGGTTTTGAGCAACCAAATATACCACGTGAATCACAACGCGGCATAGAACGCGTTACCACTTTGACCCGCGAAAATCAACGCACAGGACCCACCTAAAAAATAGACCAAACTTAGGAAAAAATTCTGGTTTTACCTAGAATTTTTCCAACCATTTCTAACAATCCCCCACATGAATGGAATTTGATGACAACGGAAATGCAACAATATGCAGACTTTATAGAAAGAGTATAAGTCAAAAATATCTTGCATCAGGATAGGTAGTTTTCGGCCTTGAACCTTCTCTAGTGATAACCTATTGAACTTGTTGGCTAACCAATGGACGCGATGTCTTGAATTGTTCAGCCGTTTGTGTAAGCCAAGACAATAGACTTCACACAAAATATCTTCTAACACATCGTGGTTCTCACTATTGTGTTCATTTTGGCCTTGAACGCTCCTGGTTTTCATGAGTGTTTCTAGAGAATTTAGCCTCTTTCATTCTCATAGAACCAGCTCCAGTTCGACGCTCATATAGGTGATTCTTATTATAAGTATCTCTTTATACTTGTCTTGATTTTTATACCTAAATCAAGATATAATTAATCATTAAAAGCAAAGCTTATCCTTATACCCCTGCAGACAACACATGTTGCAGATATCACTCTTACCATAGGAATGGGTAAGGAATTTTAATCCCTTGGTGATTTCTGGCGAGCCACACATAACTTAGTTGTCCCTTTGAACTTAGTTCTTGGGATCTCCAGTCATATAAGTAGGGTTACCATTTTGATGACTCTTATGTAATAGGCTTTAATCCCATCCCCTTCGATGAACTATACACTAGCTCTTTTGTCAAACCTTTTGTTAACGGATCCGCAATATTCTCTTTAGATTTTATATAATTTATTGAGATTATTCCATTTGACAACAATTGCCTTACGGTATTATGTCGACGACGAATATGTCGTGACTTACCGTTATACATGTGATTCTGTGCCCTGCCTATTGCAGATTGACTATCACAATGAATGCAAATAGCTGGCACAGGTTTTGGCCACATTGGAATGTCTTCTAAGAAGTGACGAAGCCATTCTGCTTCTTCTCCTGCCTTGTCTAAAGCAATAAACTCGGATTCCATTGTGGATCGTGCGATGCATGTTTGTTTCGTGGACTTCCAAGAAACAGCAGCGCCTCCTAGAATAAAGACATATCCACTAGTGGATTTTTGAATCTTTAGTATCCGATATCTAATTTGTATCACAATAACCTTCAAGTACTGCTGGATATCGAGTAAAGTTCAAACCATGATCACGGGTGAATCTTAGATATCTAAGAACCCGAATGATCGCTTTCCAATGGTCTTCTTCGGGGTTACTAGTGTACCTACTCAATTTACTGATAACATAAGCTATATCAGGACGAGTACAATTCATTAGGTACATTAGGCTTCCAATGATTTGGGAGTATTTTAATTGAGACACTGCATCACCTTTATTTTTCAATAAATAAAGACTAATGTCTACAGGTGTTCTTGCTACATTCATATCATCCTTGATAAATTTATCAAGAATTTTCTCAATATAATGAGATTGAGATAATGCATATCCGTCAGATGTTTTAGTAATTTTCATTCCTAATATAACATCTGCGACCCCCATATCCTTCATATCAAATCTTTTGTTAAGCATTTGCTTAGTTGATTTGATCATGTTTTGATTGCTTCCAATGATAAGCATGTCATCCACATAAAGACAAACTATGACATATCCTTGGTCAGTATTTTTAACATAGACGCATTTGTCACATTCATTTATCTTAAACCCATTAGTAAGCATTGCATGGTCAAATTTTTCATGCCATTGCTTAGGTGCTTGTTTTAATCCATAAAGAGACTTTACAAGCTTACAAACTTTCTTTTCTTGCCCTGGCATTACAAACCGTTCGGGTTGCTCCATATGGATCTCTTCATTTAGATCATCGTTTAAGAAAGCTCTCTTAACATCCATTTGATGTATTTCTAATTTAAACAAAGTTGCTATAGCAATAAGCATACGAATGGATGTTATTCTTGTTACATAGGAATATGTGTCAAAATAGTCCAGACCTTCCTTTTGTCTGTAACCTTTTACTACAAGTCTTGCTTTATACTTGTCTATTGAACCATCTGCCTTCATTTTTCTCTTGAATATCCACTTATATCCAAGAGGTTTAGAACCAGGTGGAAGATCAACCAATTCCCAAGTATGATTTTGCATAATGGATTCAATTTCATTATTAACAGCCTCTTTCCACAAAGGTGCTTCAAGACCTGTCATTGCTTCCTTAAAGCTTTGAGGTCCATTTTCTAACAGGTATGCCAGAAAATCTGGACCAAAGGATTTTGATGTTCTCGCTCTCTTACTTCGTCTTGGTTCATCATCAGTTAAATCCTGTAGGTCGAGACCATTACTAGTCTCTTGTGTTTGATTGTCATTAGTCTCTTGACTTTATGTACAATCATAAGTTCTTTTCTGTGAACTTAATTCCTGTCCTTTCTTGTAAGGAAAGACATGTTCAAAAAAACATAGCATTCCTTGATTCTATAATAGTGTTCATATTTATATCAGGTATTTCTGATTTATAAGTCAGAAATCGATATGCACTACTATTCTGAGCATAACCAATAAACACACAATCTACTATTTTTGGTCTAATCTTAGTCTTTTTAGGAACAAGAACTTCAACTTTTGCCAAACACCCCCACACTTTTAAGTATTTGTAGGAAGGCGGTCGACCTTTCCACAATTCATAAGGAGTGCAGTTGGTTTTCTTGTGGGGTATTCTGTTAAGAACATAATTAGCAGACAATATTGTTTCCCCCCACAAGTTCTGTGGTAAGCCTGAACTTAGTAACATGGCATTCATCATTTCTTTTAGGGTTCTATTCTTTCTTTCAGTAATTCCATTTTGCTGAGGAGAATAGGGTGCTGTAGTTTGGTGAATAATGCCATGTTGTGCACAAAATTCATTTAATGGTGTATCATATTCACCACCCCTATCACTTCTAACCATTTTAATGGTTTTACCAAGTTGATTTTCAACTTCTGTTTTGTAGAGTTTAAACATTTCTAAGGCTTCATCTTTGCTTCTAAGTAAATAAGCATAACAATATCTTGTGCAATCATCGATAAATGTTATGAAATACTTTTTGCCTCCTCTAGTTTGAACAAATTTTAGATCACATACATCAGTATGAATTAATTCTAGAGGTTCGGTTTTCCTTTCAACCGATTTAAATGGAGCCTTAGTTAGTTTCGTTTCTACACAAACTTCACATTTGTGATTATGATTAATTTCAAACTTTGGTATATAATCTAAACCAATTAATCTACGCAAAGCATCAAAATTCACATGTCCTAATCTACCATGCCATAAATTCGACTCAAGAATATAAGCAAAAGATGTGTTATTCTTATTCAAAGCAACTTTTGGTACAACTGTCATTACATTTAGTTTGAAGAGACCATCACTCATGTATCCCTTACCAACATACATGCCACTCTTTGTTAATACAAATTTATCAGACTCAAAGACAAGCCTAAAACCATTTTTACTTAACAAAGAACCATAAACTAAATTCTTCCGGATGTCAGGTACATGCAGTACGTTGTTGAGGGTCAGTTCTTTCCCTGATGTCATCTTCAAGATCACTTTTCCTTGTCCAGCCACAGTAGAAGTAGAAGAATTTCCTATGAAAAGTTGTTCACCATTTACAGCCTCAATGTAGGTAGTAAACATCTTCTTGTCCGCATATATGTGACGAGTTGCTCTTGTGTCAACCCACCACTCTTTGGGATTTCCAACCAAGTTAGCCTCAGACACCACAACAGAGAGATTGATGTCATTCACCCCGTCAGAGATGTAATCTAGTTCAGTTACATTGGCCTGATTGGTAGTCTTCTTGCTTGTACTTCCACAATTCTTCTTAGGGCGGCAACAATCAGAAGCTCGATGTTCAGTCTTGCCACAATTGTAGCATTTCCCTTTGAACTTCTTGTTGCCATTGTTGTCGCCTTGTTTAGGACCATCTCTAGTAAACTTCCTCTTTTTGTTATGTGGTTTATGAACTTGTTCAACCACATTAGCCTTGGACTCAATATGATTTTTCCCATTCCTCTTTTAAGCCTTACGGTTATCTTTCTCAATTCTCAGTCTTACAATCAGTTCATCCATGGTCATCTCTTTGCGTTTATGTTTTAAATAATTTTTGAAATCTTTCCAAGCCGGTGGTAACTTTTCCACTAAAGCAGTGACTTGGAAAGACTCGCTAAGAGACATACCTTCTGAATGAATATCATGCAAAATTATTCAAAAATTTTGAACTTGAGAAATTACCGTTTGGGAGTCTACCATAACGAAATCCAGAAATTTACCGACAACAAATTTCTTCGTACCGGCATTCTCTGTCTTGTATTTCTTCTCCAAAGAAACCCATAATTCTTTTGCTGACTTCAGAGGACTGTAAACATTATACAGCATGTTGTCAAGGCTATTAAGGATGTAGTTTCTGTACAGGAAATCTGAATGTTTCCAAGCATCTACAGCGGCAACAACTTGCCGATCACTTTCACCCTCTTTAAGTGCTGGAGCCTCTTCATGGAGAAACCAGCCCAAATTCAGAGTTGTAAGATAGAACAGCATCTTCTGCTGTCAGCTCTTAAACTCAATACCGTTAAATTTTTCCGGTTTTTCTCCATGATTGATTGGTACTTGAACATGGTTCTGGATAGGGACCGGTGTTGATGTAATAATTGGAGTACCACTACCAGTTGCAGTAGCCATAATCTCTGATTACAAAAATCAGAAAAAATTAAACACAAATTAATTTTCTAGTTACTAAAACCAAAAATAAATTATAAATCAAAATAATTTTATTTTCCTTGTTACTGAAACTAGAAAAATAAAATATCACAATAATTTTCTTTAACACAAATTAATATTCTGCAATTGTTAATGACACCAGTATATTACTACTAGTTGTCAAAGAAAATAGACAGTATATTACTACTATATGTCAAATAGCATAAACCACTATTTGCTTTTCCAACTAGAATATGTATTTATGAAATCACAGAAAATTAAATACAATGAAGATACCAAAACCGATTTTGTCTGAAGATTGTTGGACAATCTTCACTGTATTTAAAAAGATAAATTTTGTTTGTGTACTTAACAACAAACAAAATACAAAAGAAATAAATGAAAGGAGAGAAAAATGTTTGATTACAAAAATCAAACTAGAAATAGAATTAAATAAAATAAAAACATATTTTATTTTGTTACCAAAACAAAATTAAAATCTGATTTAAATAAATAATAATAAAACAGAAAATAAATAAATAACTTACTTGATTAATATCTTGAATAATTCTGATCAAGTCCAGTGTTCGACACTGTGTCTTTAAGACAGATTCGTCCTCTCCACGGTGCTTTCAGAATATGGACGTCTATCTCCTAGGATGAAATGATATATCAACAAATAAATGCAGTACTACAATTTATTTGTTCAACGAACACATTAAGTGTTTATACTCTCTCACAGAAGAAAATAATGTAGCAATATGAAGAGAATGTTTGCAGAATTATTAAGGACGAAAATTAGAGTAAAAAACCAAATGGGGGACTAGTCTATTTACAGATGTATTGGTGGCTGCAGGTTTTGAATTAAATAGGTGCAAACCTGTTTGAACAGGTACAGTACCTGTTGGGTTTTGAATTAGAACTGATTAGGTTCAAATTTGAACAGATAAAAAATCGAATTACCCAGATTTGAATCTGTCCGGGTTATTTGAATTTTAAATAGTCAATTCTGTTCGGGTGGGAGAAAACCGGACAAGATTTTTGAATTTAAATTTCGAAAATCAAATTGGAAAAATTAGAATTTAATTTTAGAAAATAAAATTTAAATGTTTTTGGCCCAAAAAGATAGGTATTGGGCCGAACAAGCCCAACCCAACCACACACCACGCCCCCAAGCCCAGCCCAGCCCAGCCCAGCCCATCCGCCCAATCGGACGGCGGCGATGCGTATGTGGTGATTTTTGGGTCCAACGGGTCTAGCCCATTTTGCCCATAACCTCTCCCTTCTATAAACTTGGGTACTCCTTGGGGCACACCCTAAGTTCCAATCCTAAGCTTTATAAACCATTTAAAACGTCCCACCAAATCATTGTGGACAAGCCTTATTCAAACCTTTAAGGATTTTTCACCAAAACACCATTTCCATGGAGCATACTTTGGCTTCAATTTTTCATTCACTCGGTAATGGTTTTGAGCAACCAAATATACCATGTGAATCACAACGCGGCATAAAACGCATTACCACTTTGACTCGCAAAAATCGACGCACAGGGTCCACCTAAAAAATAGACCAAACTTAGGGAAAAAATCTACTTTTATCCAGAATTTTCCCAACAATTTCTAACAAAAATAACCTTATTGTTGAGATTTTAAAATATAGTTTGTAGCCTTGAGGGTGTTAGAAAGAGAGTTTGTTAATCAGAAAGTTCATCCTTCGGTAATTTTCTCATTTTTTTTTATTTCTATTACTTTTAATTATGTGATTCCACAAATTATTTTATTTTCATTTCATTTTGGTTTTGTTTTGATTATACTATTATAATAATTATATAATTATATAAATACTATATATATATATGAATTGTTATGAGTACAGGAGGTGGTCGACACCCGCGTTTTTCTTTCTCCCCTTTTTTTTTTTAATTATTTTTTTGGTTTCATAATATAATAATATATATATATATATAATCATTTCAAAGAAAGGGTGGGGTGGTGATGCCCATCTCATTTGTTTGCCTTTTTTTTTGTTTGGCTTTCTTTTGTGTTGGCTCGCTGAGTTACTTCATTCTTTTTATTTATTTATTTTATTTTATTATTTATATTATTTATTGTATATAATTTTCCCATCAGCAAAGCTTTTTCTAAACTAAATCAGCTCAAGTCATTTTCAAGAACTAGTACAGTATATATAAAAATATCATTTAGATGACATTTATATATATATATACATAAATTTGTTTTGTTGTTTTGTTTTGTTGTTTTGTTCCTTTTCTGAGGGTTAGTTTGCTGGGGCTGCTTCTTAGCTCCTTCGTTTTATTTATTTATTTTATTTTTATTATTATACAAAATAACATAAAATAAAATATATACTTTTTATTTGTATAATTTATTAAATAGTTTCTTGTTGTAATAATTTCTAACCCCCACTTCTTTCTATTCCTTTTATTTCCATACTTTCTATATCTGTAAATATCATCATGTTTTATTTGTCATCATATCTAATTTCATGCATTAAAATTTGGCTAATTTGTATCAGTGGGTTTAATCAGGTCCTATGTAATTTTATGTGCTACCCCATGCCTTGAAATGATTCATATGTCATGTATTAGTAGCCGAATTTTTAGTTACATTATTGTATATATTGCATTAGAATCTTGAATCCAGGATCATGCATGCTTTACTAACTTTGTTTTGTAGCTGTTTACGGGACGCCAGTAAATATGTAAGTTTTTATGCTTTAGTATCCTACTTGTGTGTGTTTTTTTACTATGTTTAGCATCCTATTATATGACTAGTTGCTTATTTGATATAACTCTATGCATGCTAGTGGATGAATGTTGTGTTATTTAATTTGGAGTAAAATTGATTTTCATGATTGCACTATTCAAAACACTTTCGAAATAATGAAATCAAATTGTTCCAAAATGAACAACATAGTCTATATTTGTTTGATTCAAATAGTAGATTTTAGGATTTGTTAATAATCGAAATATGAACACATAAAGTTAATAAAAATCATATAATGGTTTAGTAAAAGCGGATCTTTTGATCGGGTAAGCAGAGGTGCTTAATTAATGACCTTCACCTCTCACATGTAAGGTTCTGAGCCAAGCATCCTTGATTACAACGAACAGTGGCCTTGGCACGAGTCACGAGTTTCCTAATTTTCTCAAAACATTAGGTGGCGACTCTGAGATTTGATGACGCAGTCCTTTTTTGGCAAAGATTTTTGCAATAAAATGAATTTTCTATAAAAGTTGCCAAATCTAAACTCTCATCTCCATTTCACATTGTACCCGTGAGATTAGATCGAAGAAATCAATGGTTTGAACTGTTTAATGCACGCGGGTATCCCTCGGGCAATGTTATACCACACATTGAAGACACTCTATTCCCAAATCATAATGAGTATATAGAAAGTAAAATTTTACAAAAATTAGAATTCAAAGTTTCTAAAATGTTTGATTATGCTTTTAAAAAGTTTACAAATTCAAAGTTTCCAAAAATCGACATATCAAGTTGCAATCTCAAAGCTAGTATCCTTGTCAACTATACGTCATCACTTATCATTGAATGGTGCAACAATTGATATCCAATTCTTGACATATTTGTCAAGGACCTACAGAACAAGATAATCATTAGAATATTACACTTCTACATCTTAAAGAAACACCAGTTCACATTATCACATTGTAAACTTTTTAAATATACAAGGATCATTCACCTAATTTCTCACGACCCTATTCCGCCCTTAACAGATAATGCTGTGATGGCAAATAATCTTAGATTATTGAAGGCCAACTTATAAGGATTCACATGTACATAGTATAAATATGAGGCATACATGTGCAGAAGCAATAAATTTGAGTTAGTCCATAGGTGCTGTGCATAGATCAAATGAAATGACATACATTGAGATAAATAAATATTAACATGGTTTTATAATTTGGATACGAAAAGATAGTAAGCTTGTACATAAACATCCTCATGTTACATCTTGATCAAAAGGCTTCTCAAGTCAAAACATACAAAAGAAATGATCTACAAAGCTAAGAAGTACAGTCTTCAAGATGATATCAAAACATGAACCAAAACATCTTCCAAATAACATCGCCTTCTTACTCATCACTTACATATATATATATATATATATATAGGAGAGGGGTGAGCTGAAAACTAAATGAATGATATAAGTAATAAATGTATGAATGAATGATATCCGAGATTTTATAAAAAAACAATACATATCATAGCTTGTAACAAAATCAAAAGATGAACCAAGTTCATCAGTCAAAGGCTTTCAAAGCTTCAAAGGATGTTTACTAACATCTACATAATACAAAGGATGAACATTCATTGACAAAACAAAGAAATAAACAACCCGGAATTGATTAGACAAGCCCACATGTCGGTGGCAAAAGAGATATCTTAAACAAAGGTACAAGTTATACTAAAGTCTCCTAGCACACAAGGACCTTTCAAGAATGTCATAAAAAAAAAAAACATAATACTTGATACAAAAATTAAGGGATAATCATTCATATTTGATCAAATACTTTTTTAAAACAAAGCAAAGCTTTTATTCAAAACATTATAACATAACTTTA
Organism: Camellia japonica; assembly: GCA_030407325.1. Classification (NCBI taxonomy): domain Eukaryota; kingdom Viridiplantae; phylum Streptophyta; class Magnoliopsida; order Ericales; family Theaceae; genus Camellia; species Camellia japonica. Next base: position 72,890,544 of record JAPPVO010000007.1, on the reverse strand, counting down.
TTAAAAATACCACTCACAATAGCTCTTCAGTTGTAGGGGTTGACCTACAAATACATGGTAAATCCAAATGAATGCACTTCAAGAAGAAAAAAAGAGATGCTCAATGATGGTTATGCAATACACTCTCTAAACAAGCTTCAAATGAGTGAAATAGATTCCAACATTTCTTTCCAAAACCAAGTCAAGGCAAAGCAAAACATGTGCTAGGAGTTAAATCAATGTTCTTCCTAGAAAAGCATGCTGGGTACAAACTAGGTCTAGGAAAGGATGCACAGAGATGAGTTGGGCCAAAATGGCATAGCTGGGTGAACCCAGGAGGTCTTGATTGAGGTTTCACACCTCTTGGCTGAGGTGTGGTCTCCTTGGCTGAGATGTGGGTTGCCTGGTTGGGATGTTACAAGGTATCGACAAAGATGTAGTGTGGTCAGCCTAAGTGTTCATGCATGGCAGACTGAGGTGCAAGTGATCATGCAAGGTAGGCCAAGGTGAGATACAATTCTTGGTAGGTCTCGGTGACCACACTTAAGGAATAATGAAATCTGGAAATCTGGGTTTCTCTTGAAAAACATGGACAACATAAACATGAAGAACATGAATGCTAAAATCATAACTTCTTATTCAAAATCTGAGATTTCATGATTTGAGTTCAGAAACATGGACCTAGGTGCCCATACTTAAAGACTTCATGAAAACAAACACAAAAACATAGAACTTGATACCAATTTTTAGATCAAAACAAGGTTTTCTTCAAGAACACAAGAGCATCACTTTCTCTTTCTAAAACAAAATATTAAATAATGCATGACTTAGGAATCATGCTAGATCATGCAATGTGATCATGTTAACATAAATAACAACAAAAGTAGTTCAAGAATCTAACCTCGAAACACAAATCAAATGGTTCAAAGTCTAAGAATTAAGCTTGAAACATTTAGTTTCCTCCAAGAACTTCTTTCTCTTCCTAGAGCTTCTCTCTCTTCAAGGCAAGATATGGCAAATTATATGGGTTCTCAACTACTAACTGACTAATACCCACTACTGGGACATGTGACATTATCTGGTCAACTCCCCTTAGAAAGGTGCGTAAATGAAAGAGCAAGAGTAGTTCAAAGTGTATGCAACAAGTAAGGTGGCATGGGCAACTTTGACAAGGCAAGGATCCTGGATCAAAACATAGTCTTCGAGCAGGTAAGGTCTCCCTGGCCTCGGCTAGGAAGGGTGACACTTGGCCTAGGTGTGACATATCTCGGCCTAGGTTGTACAAGTCGTAGAGCAAGGTTGCTAGGTGTTGGCTAAGGTGCACAACTTGGCAAGAAGGTGTCCAACATGGTTGCAAGGTTCAAGGATCAAAGATTTCAAATGCCTAGATGATGCACACCTCAACCTAGGTGATGCACACCTCGGCCAAGGTGTGAGGGTGGAGATGGAGGTTAGCTAAGATGGTTCCAAGATGATTCTAGATGTTGACGCTCAACGGCCTAGGTATAAGAGGTTCAAATGTGTGACCTAGGTGTGAGGTAGGAAAAGTAAATAACATAGGTTCAACACACAAATGCATGGAACAAAATAGGGACCTTATACTTAGGCATATTATCACAGTTTACAAAATCCAAGCTTAATAAACCAAAATCATGTAAATTCTCATGAATATGACTAAGACGAAATAAGGGTTGTTATATAATTAAGAAACTCATTTTTTTATTTACTTTGTTTAAGAACAGGGCATTTGCTAAGGTTCTTGATAAGCAACCACAATTTTTCAAGGAACCAGATTGTTTCAATAGGTGATTTTTCTCATAATACTTCTTTGAATAGAGATGGAACTATTTTGAAGTGTTTTTTGTGTTTAGGTCATGCAATATCAATCCTACAACATAATATTGTCACCAGTTACTACTAGACCAAGTTAACAAATAAATCCATCCATGGATATTCATAAAGTCGTGCCAAAAATAACTCCAACAATGAAGCCTGAAAGTCTAGACCAGATGTGTACTTTGATGAGTGAATTCAAAATGTACAAAAGACAGTAAGCTACAGACTCGTCTTTTAAGGACAGGTAAGGTTGATAAGAATCAAGCAAAAGTTTACACAAGTAGAAATCAAGATAGAGGCTCAAGAGCCGTAATTATATGCCCAAAGGTCCAAGTCACATGCATCATTGCTCATTGTCTTAGTGCAGGGTACAAAAATCAGTACAACCGTCTTAACGAGTGCCCATGGCTACAATCTCCTTCGTTATACTACTTAACAAAGGAACAAAAAAGTTTTTTTCACTAGAAAGCAAAGTAGTTGCACATACTGGAAGCTCACTAGAAACAGTAGTTGCAACTACCAAAGGCACTATAGTAACTTAGCTACGTTCCTGTTTGATCTACTAAGTGAACTGCTTGAGACAGAAAGTAGTTTGGAACAAAGGTAAGTAATTCGAAAGAAACAACTTCAGAATTCCCATAAGCAAAGCTGAAATAGAGAGGTCATCTTTACAATGTAGAATTTACCTTAGAGCCTTAGCTTTTTCATTTGAGCCGTCTCCAGAATCATATGTAGAAGCCATAGTTCGAACTTGTTCTACAGGCAGTGCCAAAGTGGAATTCAGGTTATGAGCATGCGGTGTAAATGATTGTGGTAGCATTTTCATTAATTTATGAACTAGTTATATGCAAAAGGTACTTACTATGATGATAAATCAGGAGTAAAACTCCCCGACTAATCTGTTATGGCATCATATCAATCTTGGCATTGACCTCTACACTATTAGACTCCAAGTTTTGCACTCTTGCATTCAGTTCCTCATTGATTTTCCATTTCTCTTCAAGCTCCCTTGTAGTTTCCTTATTTTCTATCTCAAGAGTAGCACGAGTACGTTCGACGAGATTCTATTATAATAGGCTTTAGACCACGTCCTAAACCACTAATATAGCTAGACTTACTCCCAAACACCTCAATGGAAAGGTGCTCATCAAATAGTGGGCCAGATCAATCTTCTACAGCTTCATTTTCCTGTTCTTTAAGTTTTTTCTACAGTTGTTCATGAAATGAAATAAAGCTACTTGTTCATTATATATATAGTAGGGGTGAGCAGTAGATATTTCGATCTGTCCAAACCGACCGAACTGAACCGATCCGGTGCATCTTGAACTGATGCGTGATAATGAACGGATGGTTGCGGATTGATTTTTTTCAATCCGCCTAATTTTGGACGAATGGCGGATTTAAGGTTCCTTTGGTTGCAACCAAACCGCCAAACCGCGAGCACCCCTAATAATTTGTAATCATTTGTGTTTTCAATTTGTTTAGATATTCTGTTTGTGTTTTTAATTGAAAAATAGTTTAGATATTTTGTTGTGTTTTCAATTTGGAAATCCTTTTATCAAATGGCAAGTGTTGATATTTGGTATTTTGTGTGAAAAATATAAGGCTTAATTTTGTCATTTTTTCAAAAAATCAAATTAAATAGTTTTTGAATAAAAAAAAGTAATGAAATATTTTTGATAATGCATGGTGTAGCTTGACTTTTTTGCGCTGGTTCTAAATCTAATCTCACAAGTGCAATGTGAAATTGATAAACACCAAAGAGTCCAAATCCGACAATTTTTTTGGAAAATCAATTTTGAATCAAATTGCCAAAAATGGTCTGCTTTCCTAGATATAGAGTCGTTGCCTAAATATTTTATTTTTTGGGAAATTTAGGAAATCCATGACTCATGCCAAAGGCCACGTGTCTATCATCACCAAGATTGTCTCGGCTCGGGAACTTAGGTATGAGAGGGGAAGGTCATGAATTGAGCACCCCCGCTTGCCCGATCAAAGATCGGCCTCTACTAATCATGATATGATTTTTATCAACATTATATACTCTTGTTCTAGTTTATTAGGCTAGCATTTACTATGTGATGCGCACACACAAGGTATAGACTAGTTTGCTCAAATTGGAACAATTCAATTTCACGTTTGTTTTTCAAAAAGGTTTTGATTTTGCCACTTAACAAAGTGGGCTTAAAGTTTGTGAATTTGCCACTTGACAAAGTGGGCTTAAAAGCACATTCATTGAATTATTCCAATTCAAGCAACAAGCCTTCATCCATAGGCACTCAAACAGTTTAGCAATTAAGCACTTACCCTCATGACAAGCATGCTAGTTATGGTAGTCACTCACACTCATGCAAGTATGCTAAAGCACTAAAAACTCACCTAGTACTCCAAGCTAAGATAAAACAAAAGAGTTAGAAAAATATGCATGATTCCTAACTATACAATACGACTAATGCAGCGCATGCAATAATGCAATTTAATAGGCTTGGCTACTAATATGGCATATGAGTTCAATTCGATAGTATGCGGTCTAAGCACGTATTCAAAGAATGTATTTAAACAACAATGCAGTTAGAATGATGAACCGAGCCTCGGTGCATGTGATACAAAAGAATGAATGCAAACATGCAATATGCTAATTGAAACGTGATGCCCCTAATCTAAACATCAAAAGCGGATAAATAAAAAGGAGAAAGATGTGGGGTTGGAAGACATACACATTATTACAACATTAATGCCCTCGTGCAGGAGGGTTCGAATGAATAAACTAGCTAAGCTAAACAACTTAACTAATTATTACAAAACTTGAATGAAATAATTTAACTAACTATTCTAAGCTAATTAATTAAGTACAACAATTAAATAATTTAACTAGGCTAAGCTAATTAAATATTACAACACAAACTAATTTAATTAATCTAAACTAATTAAATAAGTACAAAACAAACTAATTAGATACACCTAATTAAGTACAACAAATAAATGGCTAAATGCTAATTAAACTAATTAACTATTCTCGGGAAGTGAGGGAGGCCCATGCATGCTCGATTTCCACCCAAAGAACATCCACTGTCTGCCCTCGGAAGCCTCTGTTGCACAACCCTTGCACTGATTTTCCACTTCCAGGTCAAAGCTGCTCTACTTCACAAACATTTTGCTCAAAATTCATTGGTGGCTGGCAAGCCAGAAGTGGTGGCCGGCTGGCCACCATTAGGGGGTTGCCGGCCAGAAACAGTGGCCGGCTGGCCACTGATGATGTACTATTCCTTACTGCAACAGAGAGTAAACAGGGCAAAGAGAGGGTATTCTCACAGGTTGTTTGTATTGTGTATCCCTCCTTATCATCAAAATATCTCAAAAGAGTGATACACTTGGTCCTCAAACCATCAATCTAGCAATTTCATTGCATGATGGCTAAGGAACCAAAATGTATAAGTTTAATAAATGCACAAACAAGACCAAAAATCATCACCCTATCATGCATGATCAAGGGTAATGGAGACCTAAGAAACTTCGCACATTTCATCACTTTGAGTATGAAATACCTTAATTTTCCTTGTGTTCAATTAACGTCCGATTGAACACACCAAAACATAACCAAATCTTTCCACAATTTTAGTTTCCAATTTTGTTTACTCATTTTAATTTATCATTCCATTCTTTAATCAATTAAGTTCATTGGTGAGTAAGTCCTCTAAAAGAGAATGAAGTGTCAAACAAGGGGTAGTTTAAGGCAAGAGAAAAGTGTCATGCCGTTGATAATGAACCCTCAAAAGAGGATTAAACTATTAGGCATGGACCTCAATCTCAAGCTTACACAATCCCAAGGTTGAAACAATCCTCAAAGCAAACAAAAAAGTCAAGAAATGAGGGAGGTTGCAGAGATCAATGAGTGCTGAAATTAGGTGATAAAAGCACTAAAACATGCAATCAACTCAAACAAGTGATGTCTAATGGCCTAAAACACCAATTTTGTGAGGACACTTACACTAAAAGCATACAAAACAAGACTCAAATGCACTAAACAGCCAAAAACATAGGCAAAACAGTCCTAAATAGAGCCTAAAACAGGCTGGAATTAAGTTATAAAAGGCTAGAAAGTTAAGCTAACACATGGAACTAACTAGGCTAGCAAACAAGACACAAGGAGGGGAGGCTAACCCCTCCAAATTTGGATATCAAAACATGATTTTTATCATTGAAAATACTCTAAAATTCAGTATTCAAAAGCCCTAAAAAAAGTAGTTTGAAAGTGGGAAATAAAGGTGGAAAGGCCTTGTAAGCAAGGAATAAAGAAGGGTGAGCTGCCTCCTAACATTAAATGGCCTAAAACCACCAATTTCAGCCCTCAAAAACAGAGTTTTTTTATAGTCCAAAACAGCCCAAAAACAATGGGAAAAGATAGAAAAACAAGTACGCAAAGCAAGCTAAAAAAGAGAAGTATTATACCTCTTGAAGCAAAGATCAACTTTAGGCAACAATTCAAGCCAAAACCACCTTCTAGAGCTCCAAGAAGGCCTCAAGGAACTTCAGCTCAAAGATGATCAACTTTGGTTAAGGAATTGTAGGCAAAAGTGTGGTGTATGTAGACTATTGTGCACAAATTTGCAAGAGAGAGAGAGAGAGAGAGATTTTTTGCTCCAAAATTTCCAACCCTCAAAAATGGGGGAGGAGACCCCCTATATATAGAAAAACATGCATTTGGCTGAGAAAAATCCCTTCATACACGTATAGGGAGATGAAGCCCATTGTGCCAACAGCTGGAACAGCTGTCAACAAAATATTACCAGTGATGGCCGGCAGGCCACACCATTGGCCGGCAAGGCACAAGGGTGGCCGGCAGGGCACAATTGGTGGCCGACAGCCCATCAGAGAAGGCCTGTAGGTCCCAGGGTCTTGAGGCACTAAGGTTTTAGGCTTGAAACACTAAGGTGTTGGTCCAAAACAAGGCATAGAATGGACAGGGTTTAAAGGCTCAAAGGCAGGGCATTTCGCTGAGGACTTCGGGCACTAAAACAAGCACATGCAATCATAATCATCGAGTGCACAAGCGATGACGTCCAAGTCTTGAGGACGGTAAAAAATGGTGTGTTTACATATGGTTTTCTTATATGTATTTATTGTTAGTATTTGACAATTTACTTTATAATATTTTGGTTATGTTGAGTTGGATTGTTATCCAAAAAAAAAATGTTGACAAGTTGTATTATGTTCAAAATTTATAAAAGTTTAAACTGGCAAACCGATTCGCATCCATCTGCCAATCTGGCAATCCGCTCAATCCGGTGGACGGATGGCGGAGTGGAATTTCTCCGACAGCAACCGAATCTTGAACACCTCTAATATATAGCATTTGTTTTCTTTATGTTCACTACTAACGCCTTAGGCAAGTAATCATTAACAGGAAAACACTTATATTTAACATTAGAAAATTCTTAATGTCTAATTTTAGCTTCATTATGGACCCATGCTTGCCTTTTTTTGACTAAAGTGTGTCTTATGATACAAATCAATAAGTCCAAGCTCCTTTCTATCCTTGTTTCGCTGTCAAAACCTTTATAGTTAGTATCCTATGGAGTACATACATCACCAAATAAAAGAAATAAAAAAGTATAACATAATACATCACTTAAGTGCCATGAAGACCCCACATTTTAAATCCATCAAATCCAAAACAAGACCTTTCAACAAGTATAACATAATGCATACTTTTAATAAGTAGGACATAAAACCAAGATGAAGGAATAATGATCCAAAAGTGCCATGTAAACCCTATGATTTAAAGTTCAGTTGTTTACCTCATCGTACAGCTTACGTCATTGTATTACACCTTTTTAAATGCCTTGGAGCCAATAGTGTGGAGGGCTTTAAGCTCAAACTGATTTTCCTTGTTTTTCTGACATTTCTCCAGCATGAAGTGTAAAAATGTATTCAACAGAAATCAAGTCCATGTGTCCAAATGCTTAGCAATAGGCACATGCACAGCAACAGCCTCAGCCACTGCAGCAGCAGTAGGATCATCAGTAGTCTAAGCACAATCAGCTTACATATGATCTACAACCTCAGCACAAGTGTGTGCAAGTGCATTACAAGTGTGTTCAACAATTAAATCTAATTTGTAGCATATGCAAAGGTATTGACTTCTATTATCAATTTCAGCATGTAACTTCTAAAGAATAATTTTAATATTTAAAATTGAAAACATTATCTAGTACGTCTTATTAATCCACAATTGACACAGGTATCGCCACACCTCTTTTTTGATATCTTCATGTGGGTTTGCAAGGGCTGGTTCCATCGTAGGGAAACTTCTAAAATGTTGGTGTAGAGTAAAGTGGTACTTGTTTTACCGGTGTTTCATCATTCCATGGATAGAAGAATAGCATAAGGTTCATTACTAAAAATGAAACCTTCGTGCCATACTAATAAAATTAAACACTTCAAAATATCGAGCAACATAATTCATAAACTAGAAGGGAATATTATACTAGACTAAAAAAAAAAACTATCTTACTCGAAGGTATGCAGTTAGTGTTTCTTTATCCTGGGGCTAATAAAACTCTACTTCGGCACATTTTGTAGGGAAAATTGCCTAGTGACAATCCCCAATTTGGTGGTGAATTTATTAGACCACTATCCCAATGGATTCCCAGTAATCCTACAAATTTCAATATGCAATCGCTTCCCATGACTTTTTATTTTTAGTAATGCGAGGCTTCGTGACTTCCCACATCCTTTCTTAGGCTCAGTTGTATATATTAAAAACAACATATAGAAAAAAAAAATGTCTAGCATATGAATTGGATGAAAAGAATAAACAATCAACCAAGATAGAACATAAAACTAAAATATTCACAAACCTACCAGCAATACAACAGTTCGTGCAAGAAGTATCCAAGTATGAAGATTGATGTGACTTCATGCATAGATGCTAAGGCAGATGCAGATGTTGTTAGGGGCACAAACTTTGACGTAGATGAAGGAATTGACTGAGTAGATATGCATGCAAAAGATATAGCTGCTAATTTGTATGCAAAAGATGGATGCAAAAAATTTTCAAAACCCAAATTGAACATTTTGAAAAGCCAACCAAAAACATATAATTTTTGTGATACAAGAGATATAAAACCAATGCATGTGACACTGCAAACATGCAAACCCAAGTCTTAATTTAGAGGCAACAACTACAACCACTAAAAAGTAGTAAATGAATTGTTGGAATTTTGAATTGGGTTCATTTTCCATATATTAAATAGCTTTGGGGATAAATCTCATGCAACAAGTGTGGTGTAGCTTTGAGCTTTGAGCTTTTGGTAGGCATTGAACTTGTCGTCTATGACACATTGGTCTTTTTTAATGTAATGGTGTTTGAATAGATTATGAGAAGTTTACTTGCTAATAGAAGAATGAGATCAATTATTTCACCTTTCTTGGCAAAGTTTTTCTACCATAGGATCTGGTGGCACTTACTTCACTACTTCAAGAATTTTTCCCTTCTGTACACTCGCTTTTGCACTTGTCTTCTTGAGGACCTTTTCTGCAGGAGCTGCAGGTGCAGGTGCTTGATCATATCATATGAAAAACAACAAATTATGCACCAATAGAAGTAAATCAAACCACTGCTTATGTGCATCATATGCAAGCTTCTTAGTTCGTAATAATAAAGACAAATGAGTAATTCAAGAACCAAGAACTCTTCAATATCAATAATGTAATTAGATAAAAAAGAAAAAAAGAAAAGACAAGGCGCCTGGCTACATTATTCTAAGAAAAAATGTTAACAGACAAACTTTCTGATATCCACTTCAAAATAAACCACTTCCACAGACAAATATAAATATGAGGAAGCATTATTGCTAGTAAAACGTTTTAAGTTCTATATCTTGCTAAAGCTACAGGGGCAATGAAGGGAATAAGTTCTCTGTTATTAATAACAGCTCATACTGTCCGATCCACCTAGCTAGGGACACAATGGACTAGAACTAAATTTCCTAGGAACAAAAACTCAACCAATAATAATAAATGATAAGGATTTACATAATTATACCCTACAAGCCTTTCAACAAAAGGAAAATCAAAATAAGCCAGTCACAAATTATGCATTGTCCATCTTACATGACATCAAGGATAATTAATAGAAATTGATAACGCTTCCATATGATTAGTATTACCTATACGAGACGATTATTGCTACCAAAAAATAGATGCGTTGGTACTATACCTAAAAAAATACACACATATAATGATGAAAAAGAAATTTGGACAACCAAAAACATACAGATTTTGATTTCAATAAAGAAACATCACTATTGTTGCTCATGATCGTTAGATAACTCCTTGCTGCAAGAGGAAGAAGTAGAACTTGTCAATCAAATAAAATACTTTTTAAGAGAAACTGAAAGTCTTAAGTTTTGGGATGGGAATATTTTGAGGAATGGTCAAAATTGAAAGTTTATAGTTAGTCTCTCCATTTCATGCTTCCTCCTTAGATCAACTTTCCGAGCTTCAAATTCCTCTCTGCTCATGATGGGGGGTCCAAGATTAATGCCCATCCTAAAATCCGCAAGATCCCTATGATCATCAGAAATTTACAATCCAATTAATAACATGAACATCAAACACAACATCTTGAAGGATAAATATGATACTAAAAACAAACAACAAAACAAAGCATGCATCCTCAAAATAAGGTAGTTAGAAACAGAAGCAGATAGATAAATATTTCTACACACAGTACCTTTCCTCAAGCGCTTCCATCTTAAAGGATAAATATGATAATGTTGGGTTTTAATTACAAACACACTTTTTTTGGACAAGCAAACTTGAAATGGAAATAAGCAATATCAATTATAAATCTTGCATGATGTTAAAATAGAAATCATTTGGAAAGAAAAAAAAAATCATCGATAGATATCATCTTCATCAATTTCATCTTCCAGATCACTATTATCATCAACTTGTTCATCCATGTTAGTTTCATCATCACCCGCATTATTATCATTAATGAGCACTTCATCATCAACTTCAAGTTCCTCCTCATGAAATTTGCTAGTAATATCAACACATATAATTTCCACGTCTTCTTTGCATAATTCTATGGGTTGATCATTAATGCGCACCGCATCCCCAAGTCCATATGACTCAAATTGCTAGTATGGTTGGCTTTGTCTTCCTCTTCCTCTTTTTCTGCATCCTCTTTCACTACGATGTCATAGATAGCCCATGGTAATACTCTTTGTATAACTTGATAATTATTGCCCCACTTCGTATCTTTCAAATAAAACACTTGTTCAGCTTGGCATGCTAATATAAATCGTTCATCTTTGTACCAAGTCTTCGTAACATTTACACTAATATAGTTAAACTCATCAACTTTTATTCCAATTTTTTCGTTGCCAACATCCCACCAATCACACTTAAAAAGAAGCACACTACTCCCACCTAGATATTTCAACTCAGTTATCTCTCTAATAACACATAAAAACCAATAGGTTTCCCTATATGATCTCTCTTCATAACCATGCCACTATTTTGAGTTTTTCGGTACATGTCACAATCTTGAGTACAAAACCGAATTCCATTGATGATGCAACCATTGTAGCATGTCACTCGGTTTTCAGGACCTCGAACTAAGTTTGTAAGTTGATTGGAAGCATCCATTGTCCTTCAACTTACATCTTTGTGACCTAATTCCATTGATGATATAAAATGCATTAGCATACACTTAAATTCATTATTTAAATGCACAAATAATGTTCAAAAATTATAACTCTTACGTATTTTAGCAACCACGTATGGAACTCTAATTCTAGCCTCTCTTGTGTATTTGTCAAATCTTGTCCTTCAAGTTCATCCATGTATTGCCTATAAATTATAACAATATTATTTGATACAAATGGTTGTGAAAGTAGTATAATTCAAACAATAAAATATTCGATCGAATATAATTATATGGTAGTTTACTTGCTACATATACAGTTGAATTTCATCACAATTATTCAACACATACCATCAAACTTTCTTCAAATCCGCTAAATTCAACACATCATTAATTGTAGCTCCTAATCCAAAAACCTTTTGGCTAAATACAAGCAAGTTTCCATCTTGTGCTGCATCAATGGGCCCATCATAGTTTCGTTCACGTCTATTAAATCTTGTCTCATTTTCATGGAAGTACATAGAGCAAAAAGTGAGAGCCTCATTATCAATGTAACCTTTAGCAATAGATCCTTCTGGACAAGCTTTGTTGCGTACATAACCCTTAAGAATATGCATTTACCTTTCAAATCCATACATCCACTGGTATTGCATTGGTCTTGCAAGGATTGCTTCACATGATAAGTGAGCGGATAAATGAATCATAATATTAAAAAAAGATGGTGAAAATATCTTCTCGAGCTTGCACAAAATTAAAACAATATCTTTCTCGAGTTGTTCTAAGACATCAACTCTTAATGTTTTTGACGATAACTCCATAAAGAACAAGCTAAACTCAATTAATGCCTTGCTCACATCTTTTTTCAAACATCCATGTAGAGCAATAGGAAGCAATCTTTGCAAGATAACATGAGAATCATGGCTTTTCAACCCTATAATTCGACAGTCACTAGTGTTCTCACGATGTGATATGTTTGATGCATAGCCATCTGGCAATTTAATTGAACTCAAGAATTCACAAAAGTCCCTCTTTTCAGTTGGAGACAACACGAAGCAAACATGAGGTAGAAATATTTGGCAATGTACTTCCCTTGGATGTAATTTAGGCCTTACACCCATATCCATTAGATGAAGATGAGCCTTGTATGTGTCCTTGGTTTTTCCATCAATATTCATCAATGTTCCTACAACATTATCATAAACATTTTTTTTCCCCCCCAATGTGCATAACATCAAGATTGTGACGAACTTTGAGGGTTTTCCAATAAGGTAAATCAAAGAAAATGCTCATCCTTGTCCAATTTAAATATTGAGGAAAACGTTTTCGTTTCTTCCCATGTTGATATATTTTTCCAAATAATGATGGGTCTATATGCCCTAATTGTCCCAAAACCTCATTTCCTGACAACAAGTTGGGTTCTAATCTAAGCTCTGGCTCGCCATTGAATGACTTGCTTGTTTGCAAAAAATGATCATGTGGCAAAAAATGACGGTGTCCCATGTAACAAGTTTTTCTACAATGATGCAAGTATTGGTGAGATGCATTCTCATTGCATGACAGCCAAGCCAATTTGCCTTTGGTGCACCAACCGGATATATTACCATACACAGGGAAGTCATTAATAGTCAATAATAATGCGACACGCAATTGAAAATTAGAGCCACTTGATGCATCGTAGGTCTTTACCCTTACCTCCTATAACTCATTTAGCTCATTTATTAGCAGCCGTAAAAACACATCAATGTCAAATCCAGGAGCTCTATGCCCAGGAATAAGCAAAGGCATCATAAAAAATGGATCTTTCATGCATTTCTATGGTGGCAAATTGTATGGGACAATTTGGCACGATAGAAACCATCACTTACTAGTCCATGCCTAAATGGATTGAAACCATAGAGGTACTCATATGCCCAAATGGATTGAAACCATCATTTACTAGTCCAGGCCTAATATTTTGAGGATCTTTGGTGAGTGACTCATGTTTTTTTTGTCAAAGTCTTTCCAGGCTTCAGAGTCCATTGGATGGCGCATTACATTTTTCTCATCTTCGCATTTGTCTTTGTGCCACCTCATATTAGTAGTTGTCTTCCTTGATATAAATAACCTTTGTAGCCTGGTTTTAAGGAAATGCCATAGAACCTTGTAAGGGATCTTTTTACCTTTACTTTTATGAAATTTGCATCTAGGCTCCTTGCAAGTAGGGCATTTATCTTCATTTTCATACTCTTTCCAAAAAAGTACGCAATCATTGTTGCTTACATGTATTTTTTGATAATCAAGTCCCAAATCTTGAATTATTTTTTTAACTTTATTGTATGAGCATGGGAGCGTTTCACTGATGGGAAGTGCATTCTTCAACAGTTCTAGCATCATTGTGAGTGATTTGTTGGTCTATTTATTGACTACCTTTAGATGTAGCAACTTAACAATGAATGATAATTTGGAATATCATTGGAAATTCAGATACAATTCCTGTCCTACATCCCTCATTAATCTTGTAAATGTATTTGCTTCACCACCACGACAACCAAACAAGTTAGGATTACGACTACTAGATGCTTCCCTAGCATAAGCAAATGTGGATGGTCCATTATGTATGTCTTGGACAATTTTGCGCACCTCGATATTGGGAGAATTTGATTTCTCTATCACGACATTGAAATATTTGTCATTTTCACTTTTTGAGGGATCATTGTCATTCAACTCAAAGTCTTTCCTATGATACACCCACCTAGTGTAAGTTGTGACAACCCCATATACAAACAAATGAATTTCAACTTCATCTATTGTTTTTTGGTATGGTTGTTGCATCTATTACATGGACACTAAATCTTATTCGTCCCTGATTTCATATGATCACGAGCAAACATGATAAATTCTTTTACCCCATCAATATATTGATGTAACCTTCTATTATGAAGTTGCATCCAACTCCTTTCCATCCCGCAATCCCTATTACAAAGTAAACAAAGACATTACCCTTAAATTCCAATATCTTGTTACTTTCTATATGTGGTCTTAAGGAGGAACTTTGTTATATCAGATAAAGCATTCAAAAAATATGGAGCGGATATGGATGATATTTGCACTAGAATTTCAGTTAGGTGACTCGTTGAATTTTTGTGTTGAATATTAAAGTGGAACATCTATTTTTTTGGTCTAAATTGAAAGTGCATGAAACCTGCTCATAAAAATTGGAGTAGTGAATCTGACTGTAATACTAGAAACGAGATCATTATCGCTATTACTGCAAACTGAAAACTCACTCGACATCATGACTCTCACAAATTGTAATGCTAACCAATCCATGGCAATCAAAATCAGGAATCATCTCTTAAAAAAAATAGAAAAGAAAAATAAAAAATTAACAGAAAATAAAAGACAAGGAAATCAAAATATTAGAGAATTTAAAATAAAATAAAAAGCAAAATATGAGGAATAATGCACAGATAGAACGCCTAGCCAAAAAAAAGAAAAAAAAAAGAAAAAGAAGAAGAAGAAGAAATATAGAAAAGCCTTACAAAGACCTCTCAACAAAAACTCCTAATTGTTGAAAACTCAAAATAAAATTACAAAAATATTTGGTCTCTAAAGATGTTAATTGTGTATTTGCAACTAAATTAATTTGTCTAAAAAATCAAATAAGTGAAAAAATAAAAAAGTTTAAATTTGACCCATCTTTAACTAGGGTGTCTATTCTAATACAGATTCAGTTGTCAAGTTGTTTCTAATTGCATAACATAATATGCAATTTAAACAATGTTTCATTCCAAATTATTCATCAAATCAATCAGGTCAAAAATTATTAAAACACTCACATATAAAAACACAACTAAATTCTTGAAGAAGTTTCACTAATATGTATATCTACTTTTGAATATGTGATTCATATCTATTTTTGATAAATAAAAATTTAGGAATGTATTGCGAAGGCACACCACATAAAAGAAAAGCAAAACATCAGGACACATAATTACTAAACACCAATACCAACAATTAAAATGATACTATGAAAATAATGAGTGTGTTCTAATTTTTAAATTTTTTAGAGAACCAGTTGAAGCAGCTACGTAGATATCAATCATGGCTTATATTGTATCTTTGAGCTCTCTGTTTGATTGAAAGCTATTTTGAATCATTAACCATTTGACCAAATACCAAACCATTCAACTGCTTTCTTCACTGCCCTCACTTCTATCATGGAAGCAAGCAACAAATAGATAGCCCTGGGTTTTAAAAGTGTGAGAGCATGTCTCAATAGAAGGACCTGCTTTCTATAGTTTTCATTTTTCATGTTTACAATTTTCATTTTTGTTGTTCAGAAAACAAAATAAAATTTTTTTTATGGGTAAGTAAGAGTGAATTAAAATAGATTGAGAGAGAGTGCATTTTGAGGGCAAATGAGTTTTTGCCCCTTGCATAAATAAACAAGACAAGTAATTCCAAAATTCTAACCAAACATTATTACCTCAACAACATTCCCCAATTTTTTCACTTTCTCAACAACCAAACAAATGCTACTACTCAAAAACCCTCTAAACTCAACAAATAGAAAAAATAACAAAAAATACGAATAAGAGAGTAGTAGTAACAGTGCACAGGTGTGACGGCCTCAACTTACATATCATTTTTGCATATTATTTTATTAAGAGATATGTATTTAATTTTGTGCATTTCTGTTTGTTCATGGAATATCTGTTAGAATACTTACTTTGAAACAAAAATAGGAAACCCTAACGGGTTCAGAAACTGAAATTGATTAGTTCAATAGACTCACTGGAATATTTAGAATCATATAGGAGGTTTGATTAAAATTTGATTCAGATCAAAATAATTAGAATAAATCAATTAGAATTAAACTAGATTAATTAGTCTTAATCCTACTTAACTAGTCTAACCTAATCTAGCATATATATAGGTGTTATAAGCTTAATGTTGAGCCCATTTCATCAATTTGGCTAAGAATTTTAGAGTGAGAAGGAGAGAGTAGATTTTAGAGAGAGAGAGAGAGAGAGAGAGAGGAATTGGTTGGAGAAGCTCAAGATTTTGCTAGAACAAGTTAAATTCAAGATTATAGGTAAGAATTTGATCCTCAATTCAAGTAATTAATTCATTTAACTTATGAATTTATGAAGTTTATGAACATAATCTACTACTATTACAAAAGTGTGAAGAGCTTACTATGTTTTCTACTTTTTTTAAATCTTAATTTTATCCTCTCAAATCTACTATATTTTCTAAAAGTTATGAAGAGTCCTATATAAATCAATTGTTCCCTTCTTATTTTCCTGTGTCTGCTTCTATATTGATATAAATAATATTTACAATATAAATCACTGTGAATAATTTTGGCTAAATTTTAAAATTGTATACATTCGTTCGAATCTAGACAGAGAAAAGTGCATACATTTTTAAAATATAGATTTGTGTTGCATTTAAAAATTTGCAAGTTATCTTCATATACTTTCTTTTTATTTAAATTATATTTTATGAATTGCAATATTTACATAGTACTTTAATAACCATGTATGACGTCAAAATTTTAAATAAGAACTACTTTTGTTGGTTTTATTAGTAAAAAAATTTATAAATTTAAACATGTATAGATTTTTTATTATTATTATTTAATATTAATAATTTTTTTTTCTAAAAAGAATACACAACAAATTATTTTCTAAGTGTATTTAGATTAAGTGAACCTAAATCTCAAAGTAAAATTAAAAAATAGAAAAAGTAGTAAATTGAATGAATCTAAAAAGATAATAAAATGGTTATTAAAAAAAATGTCAAAGACAAAAAAATATAAAAATCAAAAAATTCAAAAGAAAAGTTTGAAAAAACAAATCAAACCAAAAAATATAAACTTCTCTTTTTTAAAATTTCTCTTCACTAATCTCTAGTCTTGAACAAATTATTCACAAATTCCTTTCAAATTTTATGTGAATTTAATAATCTAATTAAAAAATAATGTATACACACAAAAATATAACACTAAACATCTACATTATGACCAATTATTTAATTATAAATAATTAACTTCTCATTGTTACCTATATTATATTGTTGTAAAGATTACACATATTATTTTTGTAATATCTTATATATATATATATATATATCAATGTCTAAATATATAAATATAAAAAAATATAATTGTAAATTTATATATGTTGTATTCATACATTGTCAATCTGTAATACTATATTACCATCAGATACGTTAATTTTATAACATGTATCGCTTTAGTAATATAGTTATATTTGCTAGGGAAAAATTACAAAATTGTATATTGCTCTTCTATCAACTTAAGTTTAATACATATATACATACATGTCATACAAACAAGAGTATCCACAATTAACACTTTCAATAACAAACTAAAACTTTGCAAAACACCTCCATCACCACAATAATTATACCTTTTTTTCCCTCATAGAAAAAATCACATTATTGAGAAAAATGGATTTTGAAATTCATAACAATATGATATCGCTTCAAACTCTTACTCATCAACATATTTTTATTGCAATAAGTTATAATAGTGAGTAAGAAGAAAAACAAGAAGTTGAAATAAAAATTGCAAAAGATCTATTGCAACATATTCTTAAAGTAAAGTTAGATGAGCTAAAGCAGGAATTATCTATTTATTGTGAAATTCAAGAAAAACAATGTACCTCATGCACACATTTTAGTCAAATTACAAGGAAAAAAAAATAAAAAATCAAATGATGCCCAAACAATATCGCAACAACTCAATGATTAGAAAATAAGTACATCAAATAAAAAATTTTGATCAATTTTTGTCATATGCTAATTACTTACAAATGACAAAATAAATCATGTAACTTGACAGTTTTATGAAAGTGACTCTACAAACACTTATAAATATGGATTTATAAATATCGTGAAAACAATTATGAAATTTATCTATCGGTCGAAATATTAAGTTACAATATCATTCCATTTTTAAAAAAAATTATTTCACATTTTCTCCTTAAATGCAAATATGCTAATCACTAATGTTATATTTTTCAACATGCAAGATATTCGTGGCATAGGAAACGAGACTCAACAACTCTTGATGTATAAAAATATATTACATATTGATATTAATGCATTCTTACACCAATAGTATGCAAATAATATGCAATAGTGGATTTATTGAATTTGTATTATGAGATGAACTATTTAACAAAATTGTATAATTGTGCAATTAATTTCATACATTCAATTATACTATAGGTATGAATTATGAAAAATTGAAGTGAAAGGTTGATAGAAAAATATTTGTGTAATACTATATATTGAAAAGACATGTTTATTCTTTATTATTTCAGATAATATTGTGATCTCAACAAACTAGCTATACATTAGTATTTATGTTTGTAAAAATTTTCATTTATCATTTAAATTTTTTAGCCAAGTATGTATTCATTTCTTACTTAGTTGTATTTTGAATATAAATTAATTTATCCATACAAGTCTCTATACTTTATATACATATCACATATTAATTTAAGAGGTGCGCATAATTATAGTACTAACAGTTGATGACAAATCATGTGCCACGTGCAATGCACGTGCACAACCACTAGTCACAAGAAAAGCATTAAAGTTGTAGAATTTGAGGCTAGAACTTGCATGCATGCATAATTTCATCAAATTTTCATCTCTTGAGCATTAATACTTTCATCTTTGTTGGCTTTGAGGTAAAATTGCATCTTCATCTGAGGTTTTGAGAAGCTTAAATTGAAGAAAAAGCTTAGAACTTTACGCGTATGGAAGTTTTGATTTCAATTTTGCAAGGTTTGTGATGTTTTTGAGCCCATGGCTTTAAATTGGTTTTATAATCAAGGTTACCTAAGTGTTTTCATGTTTTAGGTCCAACCATGTAAGCTATACAACTTAAACTCTTGATTTTGAACTTGAATTTTGTTATGGAATTTCCAGAATTCGACCACTTCACTCGAGCGATGAAGTCGTCACTCAAGCGCACTTTGCATTGTTCTTATATTTTCACAGACACATTACACACGGCTCGAACGACCGAATGACTACTTGAGTAAACCCACCTTTAATTCTAGTTAGCTCGAGCGACCGTCGAGCCTACATTTCAGCCATCCAGAACTTTTGCAGACCATGTGGTTTGCTTGAACGACCTATAGTGCGCTCGAGCGAACTGCTCGGTTTTAGTAAATTTTGAAAAATGCTTTTAAATTAATACTTCCATTCTCATGCACCTTTAGGCATTCTAGAGCATTGTTAGGCAACATTAATGAGAGAATAAACTTGATTAAGACAAGTATGTCTTTGCTATTTGTTTTGGGTAGGTGGTCATCTGAAGCCTTACGTTTGTTTCGGCTCACTGTTAGTAGTATCTTTATAATGATATGTTTGAAAAGTATTTTAATTCATTACTTGAACGTTATTTCGAAATGCTATTTTATATGAATGAATGTCCATTTTGTAAAAGTGTTCGTGGCATCCTTAGTGAGGCCTTTTCCTGGGGGAAACAATACCATGGCCCTTTGTTATTCGAATTACAGAGATCTCTGATGAATGACCCTAGTGGTCCCTTTGCTTTACCTATATGGTCCTTTTTTGTCGACCCTCGTGGTCCTTTTGTTAGACCTTGATGGTCCTTTTGACTAGGCCTTCGAGCCCCTTTGTTATGCTAGTGGTGTACCACGTATGATATTTGTTACTGTGTTTGATATGATACAAGTTCGATTCGATTACGTCATTCGATATTTGAAAATACAGAGTATGATTTGTAATGTTTGGGACTTCATTCATTTAACCCCTTTATTTTGATATTACTCACTGGGTTTTAGCTCACCCCTCTCCCTTGTATATATGTAGGTGAGCATGTGGATCGTCAAGTCTAGAGAAACTTTGGAGTCCATCCTTTTGAGAAGCCCCTCATGAAGTGCCTCCGTGATGGGGCGTTACTTGGTCTCAAGAGGAGCGAAGCTTTTGTTAACCTTTTGAATAGTCTTTTCTTTTGTTTTTGATAAATGTGTAATATGTATATACGAAGTTGAACTTGAAGTTTGTTGTAAATATTATATTATGGTATAGTGAATGACTTGTTCTATTTATGAAGCTATCATGTATGCACTGCTCAATGGACTTATCTATATTTTGTAAATGCTTCCGCTAAGCCCTGTTTATTATATTATGATTTGATTTTTTCTTTGAGGCCGAAGGTAATCCCAGATTACTGCCTGGTCATAACCAAAACCTCTAGGGACGGGTTTAGGTCTTGACAAAGTGGTATTAGAGCACGAGTTACTAACTTATTCACTTGTCCATTTGAGCAATAAAGTGTTTAGAAAAGACTTAAGATTTGCATTCATATGTATTATAGTGTAAGAATGAAATGATTTTTGTAATTGTATATGTGAAAATGTGTGCATACATTGTGTTTATTATAATACAAGCTTCATATAGATAATGGTGAGAACAAGAGGGGATCAACTGGAGGAATCTACCTCCTCCCGACTTGACCGAATGGAAAGAATGATGCATGATATGGCTGAAAGTTTAAGACAACAACAATAATAGCAACAACAACCGCCACCTCCACCTCCAATGCCAGTACCACCTACCGTGCAAGAACACCAAGCTGATGACCGAACAATTGCCCTCATTGAGGAATTCAAAAAGATGAAGCCACCCTTGTTCTATGGGGGAGTAGATCTACTTAAGGTAGAAGCTTGGGTTTTAGGGATTGAGAAATTATTTAAAGTGTTCCCATGTGCAGAAGCACAAAAAGTTCTGTTACTTGCGTTCACCTTGGAAGATGAGGCGAGGAGACGGGGATGTTAGTTCAAGATGAAAATGGGGGTATTGATTGGGCTCGATTTTTAGAAATCTTCTACGAGAAATACTTCCCACAGTGTATTTGGGATAGGAAAGTATTTGAGTTTGAGAGATTGAAGCAAGGAAACAAGATCGTGCCAGAATATAAGGCCTAGTTCACAGAGTTAGCATGCTTTACGCCACATATGGTTGACACAGATTACAAGAAAGGTAGAAAATTTGAGGGAGGCCTTCGTGATTCAATTTTAGAGAGGATCAATGTACTAAAACTACCGAAGTATGTTGATGTCTTAGACATAGCACTGGTGTCAGAAGCAACCTCTTTGATGAACAAGAACTCGAAGTCAGAAACTTTCGGTAATTCAAACTTGAGTGGTAATTTAGTACCTACTCGTGCTATATATGGAAATAACCATTAGGGCGCTTGTTACTGCATTACGGGAGTGTGCTATCAGTGTGGGAAAGTTGGTCACATGGCAAGAGATTGCAATCAACCTCGTCAAGGGGGTAATAAGGACACTACAAGTTCAACTGGTTTGGTTTCAACTACTAAGCTTGCTACAACAACGGTTATAGGGAGAGATAACCTCAGGCCAGGGAGAGTCTTTGCACTTGTCCCAGGAGACACCCAAAACATAGAGGTTATAGTTTCAGGTACACTTTCAGTTTGTGGTCAAAACGCTTATGTATTGATTGATTCGAGTTTCATACACTCTTTTGTTTCTATGGTATTTGCTGATAAACTAAACAAACCTATAGAATTCTTGAGATACATATTATGTGTTGCATTACCATTGGGGGGATCTATGCTATGTTCATCTGTTTATTCTGCATGTGAAATATTGCTTGGAAATGCTACTTTGTATGTTGATTTGTTAACCCTTGAAATGAGACATTTTGATATTATCTTGGGTATGGATTGGTTATCCAAGTATCATGGAACTATTGATTGTGTTTTTAAACAAGTCATGTTTCGACCTCCTAGCCAAGATAAATTTTATTTTGAGGGAAAAGGGATAGTTCCTCAGCCATACTTAATTTCTGCAATGAAAGCTTGTAAACTGATTAATAAGGGATGTCAGGGATATCTGTGTAGTATATTGAATGTTCATACCAATGCTGTTACCTTAGACAGTATTCTAGTAGTAAAGGACTTTTTAGATGTGTTTCCAGAAGAGTTGCCACGACAATTGATTGATAGGGAGATTGAGTATAACGACCCCGGTCTTTTCCCTTTTGATTATTGTATCCGGACTTAGGTTCTGTAGAGTCTATCTTTGTGTAATGGTTGTTGTCGTCTTATATTTTCTTATTTGGAGTTATAGGATGTATTGGGCGGGTTTGGAATAGGTTGGTTGAGCTTAGGAACCAAAACTAGTTGCCCAGATTCTGGCTTGTCCGCTCGAGCGGGGGTTTTGGCGCTCGAGCGGGAAAAACACCCATCCAGTATTTTCTTGTGCAGGATTGGACGCTCGAGCGGGAGTTGGACCGCTCGAGCGGGAGTGTGTGAGTGACGCTCGAGCGGGGACTTGGACGCTCGAACGGGGACCTGGGTTGTCGAGATGCTGGGAGTGTGCATCCGCCGCTCGAGCGTGGGATTGTCCGCTCGAGCGGGAGTCTGTGAGTGTACGCTCGAGCGGGGTTTTGTCCGCTCGAGCGGAACTACTGAGTATAAACTCGTGATTTCGTGTTTTAAAACAGTTTTTCAGCCCCTTTCAGTTTATAAAACCCTAGGTTACGAGTTTTCTCTCTCCCAACTCATCTTCTCTCCTAGGTTTCATCTATTTAGAGTGTGTATCTACCCTAGTTCCTTCATTAAAAAGTTTGAGGAGAGTGAGGGCTTCCATTTAATCTGAGCAGTTGTCAGTTTGGAGCACTTTGGAGTTTCGAGCATCTTCATCATCATCATCTTTTCTGGTTCTTTCTTTGAGGTAGGGATTTCCTACTCCATTCATACGCTTTAATCCTAAGTGTTGGTAATCTTGGTATGTGGGGGTAGTTTGGTAATTTTGGGAGAAACCTTAGGGTTTTGGTTTAGATTAATTTGTATAATTAATTTAAAGGAACAATGTGGAATTTGGTTTAATTCATGGAATTGGGTAGTTTAAATATTTACCTTTGGGAATGTTAATTTTACATTCATTGATGTATTTATTTCTTGTTTAGAAATAACTGTTTGGGGCTATCGGTGGAGGATAGCCATTGATTGTTGTAGACCTTGCATGCGGCTTAGGTATAACTGGAATTGAGTCAATTGTTTGACTGTTGAGTTAATACAGAACATTTGTGTATTAATTATGTGTTGTATATGGCAATTGTGTGTTATATTGCATATGCATTGGTTTTGGAGGAGATAGGGGATGAACTCCACGGTTTAGGGGAAGATAGGGGATGGACCTCTAAACCGGATTTATTGGGAGGAGATAGGGGATGGACTCCAGTAGCATCACTCTTATGTGTGCTTATTGTTTAATAGATATATTTCTATTTATTGTTGATATGATACATCACTAAAATGTGTATCAGTTGGGAAGTATGGAAGTGAATTGGTTATGATTGATACAATACCAACTTGTGTATTTATTAGGTTAGGTCTAACTTAAATTGTTATTCTGTTGAATTGGAAGTACTGTTAATAAAAGATGAAACCCCGTTGAGTTATTTGGCCAGGTTCTGAGCCATAAGTGGAAAGTAAAATGTGCCATAGACAGTGTGTCATAGGCAATGTAGACATTTGTGTCATGAAAATTGTAACTTGATTGTAGAGTGTTAACCACGTATCAGATGCTAATGCTTTAGTTAATTCTTATGCTTGTTTAGTATTTCTCTACTGGGCTGTGGCTCACCCTATATGGGAACTTTATTTTTCAGGTTCAGGTGGTTCACTCCCTCCAAGGACTTAGCTTGTGAGGAATTGAATTTGAAGACTTGTTTTATTTTTATCTAGTTTATTTGAACATTGTAATCCTTTAAGCCTAGGGCTTTATCTGTTTTTGAGTTAGAACTCAGTAAATTGTATCCAAGTGTTGGCTTGGCAAGATGTAAGCCCGTAGGGCATTTATTATGGTATTTTATTTTGTAAGACTCTGATGATTGATGTAATAAATAATGTTTTCTTTTAATAATGCATGTTCTGTTTTATATTTAATGGGTTGTTTTTTGAGGGCGTGACATTGAGTTTGTAATTGATGTATTACCTGGTACTCAACAGATATCTAAAAATCCATATCATATGTCAATTACTGAAATGAAAGAATTGATAAGGGGTTTATTTGTCTAAGTACATCACCATGGGGTGCATTGGTCCTTTTTGTGAAAAAGAAAGATGGAACACTTTGATTGTGTATTGATTATTGGGAACTCAACAAGGTAACTGTAAAGAACAAATATCCTTTGCCACGTATTGATGATTTATTTGATCAGTTACAGGGGGCTCAAGTATTTTCAAAGATTGATTTGAGATCAGGATACCATCAATTGAAGGTTAAGGCTAAGGACAATGAGAAAACTGCTTTCCGAACTAGGTGCGAACATTACGAATTTCTAGTCATGCCTTTTGGAGTCACCAATGCATCTTTCATGGATTTGATGAATAGAATCTTTAAACCATTTTTGGATGAATTTGTTATTGTATTTATAGATGATATTCTGATTTATTCGAGAAGTAAAGATGACCATGAACAACATTTGAGAATAATCCTTCAAATACTTAGGGAGAAACAATTGTATGGGAAATTTAAGAAGTGTGAATTCTAGTTAGAAGAGATTATTTTCTTGGGTCATGTTATTAACAGCGATAGTGTATCTGTGGATCCATATAAAATTGAAGCGATTGTAAATTGGCCTACTCCAACTAACGTAATAGAAGTGCTAAGTTTTATGGGATTGGTAGGGTACTATCAAAGGTTTGTCAAAGACTTTTTGAAGATTGTCGTACCATTACCTCAACTAACCCAGAAAGGGGAACCGTTTGAGTGGACAGACCAAAGGGAATCTGTATTCCAGGAGTTGAAGACAAGGCTAACCACAACTCCAATCCTTACTTTACCATTAGGTACCGAGGGGTTTGTGATTTTTAGTGATGCATCTTACAAATGTTTGGGTTGTGTCTTAATGCAGAATGGCAAGGTAATAGCTTATGCATCGCGACAATTGAAATTACATGAGAAGAGCTACCCAACACATGATTTGCAACTCGCTACTGTTGTATTGAATTGAAAATTTGGTGCCACTACCTTTACAGAGTAACATGTGAGGTGTATACAAATCACAAGAGCTTGAAGTATTTCTTCACACAGAAAGAATTAAACTTGTGACATGGGAGGTGGCTTAAACTAATTAAAGATTATGATTTGCAAATTCAATACCATCCGGGCAAGGCCAACACCGTAGCCGATGCACTCAGTAGAAAGAATGTGGGGAATTTGACATGTTTCCTTATAGATCAAAAGAGAACTTTTGCAAGATCTGGATCGACTTAAAATAGAATTTGTACTTCATGGGCAAAAAGTGTATTAGCCGCAATGTCTGCACAACTGGCAATCATAAAAGAGAGCAAGCAAAAGCAAAGGGAAGACGAGTTTTTCAAGAAGATATTTGATGAGTTTGAGACCAAGCCTAGATCGGGGTTCAATATTGAAGATCAAATACTGAAATTCCAAGAAAGACTCTGTGTTCCTAATGATGTAGAATTGAAAAGAAGAATTTTGAAGGAAGCCTACAAGTCAATATTTGTTATGCATCCGAGAAATACCAAAATGTATGAAGACTTGAAGCAAATGTATTGGTGGCCTAACATGAAGAAAGAGATTGTTGAATTCAATTCTAAATACCTTCAGTGTCAACAAGTAAAAATTGAACATCAGAAACCAACAGGATTGCTTTAACCTCTCCCAATTTTGAAATGGAAATGGGAGCACATAACCATGGACTTCATTGTTGGTTTACCTCGGACATCTAGAGGTATGAATGCTATTTGGGTTATCGTTGATAGATTAACACAATCTGCTCATTTTCTTGTTGTGAAGACTTCTTTTAATGCTTGTAGACTTGCTACTATCTATATTGATGAAATTATTCACTTACATGGAGTTCCAGTATTTATTATTTTGGAAAGGGATTCTAAGTTATTCCTAGATTGTGACAAAGTCTTCAGAAGGCAATGGGAACTGAGTTGAAGTTTAATATTGCTTTTCATCTGCAAACTGATGGGCAAACTGAGAGGACCATCCAACCTCTAGAAGACATGCTTCGTATGTGTGTTTTAGAGTTTCAAGGTAGTTGGGAAATGTACCTACCATTAGCTGAGTTTGCATATAACAACAGTTTCCACACTAGTATTGGCATGGCACCAAGCATTGTATGGGAGAAAGTGCAGCTCTCCGATTTGCTGGACAAAGGTTGGAGATAGAGCTTTGTATAGGTTCGAGCTTGTGCAAATAACAACTGAAAAGATAAAGATCATACAACAAAGGATCAAGACTGCTCAGAGAAGACAAAAAAGTTATGCGAACCAGAGAAAGAGGAATTTAGAGTATGAAGTGGGTGATCACATGTTTATTAGAGTGATGCCAATGAAAGGACAAATGAGATTTGGCAGAAAAGGTAAGTTGTCTCCTTGTTATATCGAACAATTCCAGATTTTGGAGAGACTTGGTCCTATTGCTTACCGAGTTGCTTTACCACCAGGCATGGAGCAAAAGCATCACGTATTTCATGTGTCGATGTTGTGAGGCTACCTTTAAGATTCTTTTAATGTTATCGATTATCATCGAATAGCACTTGATGACGATATGGTGTATGAGGAAAAGTCAATTCAGATTATCAATTGGCAAGTCGAGCAATTGAGAAACAAATCAATTCCTATAGTGAAGGTTGAATGGAAAGAACACTATGGAAAGGAAGCCACTTGGGAAAGGGAAGATGATATGAGACAATGATATCTGAAACTATTCTCGAATGAAGGTAACTTAAGTATGGAGGACCAAACTTTCTAAGCGGGATAGACTGTGACGACCCTAGCTTGCATATCATTTTTGCTTATTATTTTATTAAGAGATATGTGTTTAATTTTGTGCATATTTGTTTGTTCATGGAATAACTATTATAATACTTACTTCGAAACATAAATTGGAATCCTTAACAGATTTAGAAACCGAAATTGACTAGTTCAAAAGGCCCGTTGGAATATTTAGAATCATATGGGACATTTGATTAAAATTTGATTTAGATCAAAATAATTAAAATAAATCAATTAGAATTAAACTAGATTAATTAGTCTTAATCCTACTTAATTTGTATAACCTTATCTAGGATATATATATAGGTGTTATAAGCTTAATGTTGAGCTCATTTCATTAATTTGGCTAAAGAATTTTAGAGAGAGAGAGAGAGAGAGAGAGAGGGGCTCAAATTGAGGAATTGGTCAGAGAAGCTCAAGATTTTGCTAGAACAAGTTAAATTCAAGACTATAGGTAATAATTTGATCCTCAATTCAAGTAATTGGTTCATTTAACTTATGACTTTATGAAGATTATCAACATAATTAGAATAAAAGAGTTAAAGATGTAGAATTTGAGGCTAGAACTTATATGCATGCATATTTCATCATATTTTCATCTCTTGAGCGTGAATTCTTTCATCTTTGTTGGTTTTGAGGTCCAATTGCATCTTCATCGTAGGTTTTGAGAAGCTTAAAGACTTGAGTTCATGAAATTTGAAGAAAAAGCTTAGAACTTTACATGCATGGAAGTTTTGATTTCAATTTTGCAAGGTTTATGATGTTTTTTGAGCCCACGTCTCTAAATTGATTTTATAATCAAGGTTACCTAAGTGTTTTCAGGTTTTGGGTCCAGCCATGCAAGCTATACAACTTAAACTCTTGATTTTGAACTTGAATTCTATTATGGACATTCTAGAATTCGACCATTTCGCTCAAGTGATGAAGTCGTCACTCAAGCGCACTTTGCATGTATCCTGTATTTTTGCAGACACATTGCACATGGCTCAAGCTACTGAATGACCGCTCGAACAAACCCACCTTTCATTCCACTTGGCTAGAGCAACCGTCGAGCTCATATTTCGACCATCTAGAACTTTTGCAGACCATGTGGTCTGCTCGAACGACCTATAGTGCGCTTGAGCGAACTACCCTGTTTTAGCGAATTTTGAAAAATGCTTTTAAGTGAATACTTCCATTCTCATGCACCTTTAGGCATTCCTGGGCATTGTTAGGCATCATTAATGAGAGAATAAATTAGGATCACATTTAAGGGAATTGAATTAAGATAGAACAATTGATTAAGATAAGTGCATCTTTGCTATGTGTTTTGTGTAGGTGGTCATCGGAAGCCCTACGTTTGTACCGACCCACTATGAGTAGTATCTTTATAATGATATGTTTGAAAAGTATTTTAATTCATTACTTGAATGTTATTTCGAAATGCTATTTTATATGAATGAATGTCGATTTTGTAAAAATATTCATGGCATCCTTAGTGAGGCCCTTGCCTGAGGGAAATAATACCATGGCCCTTTGTTATTAGAGATCTCTAATGAATGACCCTAGTGGTCCCTTTGCTTGACCTATATGGTCCCTTTGTTAGACCTTGATGTTCCATTTGATTAGGCCTTCGAGCTCCTTTGTTATGCTAATGGGTGTACTACGTATGATATTTGCTACTATGTTTGATATGATACGAGTTTGATTTGATTCCGTCATTTGATATTTGAAAATGCAAAGCATGATTTGTAATGTTTGGGACTTCATTCATTTAACCCCCCTTCTTATTTATTTATTTTTTTATTTTTTATTTTTTTTTTTTTTTTCTGATATTACTCACTAGGCTTTAGCTCACCTCTCTCCCTTATATATATGTAGGTGAGCATGTGGATCGTCAAGTCTAGAGAAGCTTCAAAGTCCACCTTTTTGAGAAGCTGCTCATGACGTGCCTCCGTGTGGGGCGTTACTTGGTCTTAAGAGAAGCTAAGCTTTTGTTAACCTTTTGAATAGTCTTCTGTTTTGTTTTTGATAAATGTGTAATATGTAGATTGTGAAACAAGTTATGTACGAAGTTGAACTTGAAGTTTGTTGTAAATATTATATTATGGTATAGTAAATGACTTGTTCTATTTATGAAGTTATTATGTATACATTGCTCAGTGGACTTATTTATATTTTATAAATGCTTTCGCTAAGCCCCGTTTACTATATTATGATTTGATTTTGTCTTTGAGGCTGAAGTTAATCCGAGATTACTAGCTGGTCATGACCTAAACCTCTAGGGGTGGGTTCAGCAAGAATGTGGAAAATAGTTCATGATCCTGGCGGCGGAATTCAGTCAATTTCTAGTATAAAACTAAAAACATAGAATACAGAGGAATATAGAATTTTAAATTCAAGCAATTTGAATGAATACAGATGAATACAAAGGATCATATATAGATATGTACATGTGTATATGTTGTGTATGTGAAGAGAGAGAGAGAGAGAGAGAGAGAGAGAGAGAGAGATTGAAAACAGAACAAATTGCGATTGAATCCAAATTTCTATGATCTCTGTTAGAAACCAAATCGATTTACTCAAACTTATATATATCGGCAAAAAATTTGAAGAAGATGAAGAATAAATTATAGAAGATCTCAAAATATGTATGTGAGTGTTGTTGGGTATACCTCCTTATTGGAGTTTGAGACCCAATTGGTTTGTTCAAGAATTTTAATTTGGTTTGGTTTAGGTATAATATATTTTTATTATATCTAATTTGGGAGACCCAATTTAGTTTGATAACAACTAGGGTTTTGATTTAATAAGCCCAAGATTTAATATATATATATATATATATATATTGTTCCGAAGAGTGGCCATGGGAAAAAAAAGATCAATCTGGTGATATAGTGTTTCGTGGATCAAAAAGGTGTGCTTGTTGCTGATGTCACTTGTGTTGGTTTGTGTGTTTGTATTGCTTAGGCAAACAAGCAACAGTGTGGTTCTACTTCGCTTTCGGTGCTGATTTGGGTCTGTTATTTTGGATCTTCTACAACTCTGTTTCTGAAGGTTTTTGTTCATCTATTTGGTGAGGTCTTTCCTCTTGTTTATTTGTGATTATTTGGAATTCACCTAAGGGTGGTTTGTGAGACCATTCGTGTCTCGTTTGTAATCGTTTGGAAACTTATTTGGTTGATAGGGGAATCGGATTTCGATCCAGTGGACGTACCTCACATTGAGGGAACCACGTAAAATTCTTGTGTTATTTTTTATTTAATTTTTCCACATTAGTTTTTATTCCCATTGATTGATTTACTTGTGGGGAATCACATATTTTCCCTAACAACTGGTATCAAAGCTTACAGTTTATTTGGATTTATTTATTTGTGTAAATCAGTGGAGGGGAATATGGGTCGTATGTCTAGCTTCAATGGAAGCAATTGGGTAACTTGGAAAACTAAAATGGAGGACCTATTATTTTGTAAAGATTTGTATGGGCCTATTGAGGGTGATAGTGGCAAACCTGAAGGTATGAAAGATGATGAATGGAATATGATTAATCGAAAAGCCGTTGGTGTTATCTGTCAATGGATTGATGACAGTGTGTTTCATCATGTTGCTACTGAAACTTCAGCATATGATTTATGGAAAACATTTGAAGGCCTTTATGATCGGAAATCAGCCACAAATAAAGCTTTTCTGTTTCGTAAGTTGGTTAATTTAAAATATAAAAAAGGGCAGCCCTATTCCGGAATATCTGAATGAAATAAAGAGTATTGTTAACCAACTTGCTTCTATGAAAATTGTTTTTGATGATGAGTTGCAGGTTTTGATGCTACTTAGCTCTTTGCCCAAAAGTTGGGAGACTTTGGTTGTGACAGTTAGTAATTCGGCACGTGATGGAGTTGTCACAATGGGCCAAGTCACTAGTAGCTTGTTGAATGAAGAAACTAGAAGAAAATCAGCGGGTTCCTCTCATTCGGAAACATTTGTTGTGAGAGGCCGAAGCAAAACAAGGGGGAGGAGTAAGACTCCTCGTGGTCGTGGTCAAAGCCGTGACAAATCAAAAGATGGTTCTTTTTTCAAAGAAAGACATTGAGTGCTATTATTGCCATGAGAAAGGGCACATGAAGTGAGAATGCTGAAAGCTCAAGAACAAGGAGAAAAGGCGTGACAAAAGTGTGGATAAGAAGCAAGAAGACACAACAGCAGTTACTACCGATGATCTCATGGTCGTTTGTGAGGATGATTGTATCAATTTTGTGGGCCAAGAGAGCAATTGGGTGATTGATTCCGGTGCTTCTTTTTATGTGACTTCTCGAGTTGATTTCTTCACTAACTACACCAAAGGAGATTATGGTTCTGTTCGAATGGGTAATGAAGGTTTGTCCAAGATTATTGGCATGGGTGATGCTTGCTTGGAAACAAATTTGGGCTGCAAGTTGTTGCTGAAAGATGTGAGGCATGTTCCCGACATTCGCCTCAATTTGATCTTTACCTGGAAGCTAGATGATGAAGGCTTCAACAACAAATTTGGTGATGGAATATGGAAGCTCACAAAGGGTTCTTTGGTGGTGGCTAAGTGCAAGAAGACTCATACACTTTATTCGATGCAAGGAAAAATTTGTAAAGGTGTTGTCAATGCACTTGAAGATGATACTTCTACCGAATTGTGGCACAAGCGGCTTGACCATATGAGTGAAAAGGGGCTACAAGTTTTGTTCAAGAAAGAGCTTCTACCCGGTTTGAAAGGTACACATCTTAAAACTTGTGTTCATTATTTGGCGGGTAAACTACATAGAGTTTCTTTTTAGAAAAATGTTGCTTCTAGAAAAGAAAATGTGTTGGAGTTGATTCATTCGGATGTTTGTGGTCCTTTGAAAGTTAGAACACATAGTGGTGCACTTTATTTTGTTACTTTCATTGATGATTATTCAAGGAAAGTTTGGACTTTTCTACTAAAAACTAAAGATCAAGTTCTAGAAGTATTTAAGCATTTTTAGGCTATGGTTGAAAGAGAAACAGGGCAGAAATTGAAGTGCATCCGATTAGACAATGGTGGTGAATACATTGGGCCATTTGATGAGTATTGTCGCAACCAAGGTATTCGGCACCAAAAGACAGTTAAGAAGACTCCTCAACAAAATGGCGTTGCCGAGAGGATAAACCGTACCATTGTGGAAAGAACAAGGTGTTTGCTTTCACAAGCTAAATTGCCAAGATCCTTTTGGGGTGAGGCAATGAAGACAATGGTTGACGTGATCAATTTGTCTCCTTCCTATCCTTTGAATGGTGATGCTCGAGAAAGAGTTTGTATCGGTAAAGATGTGTCTTATGAGCACTTGAGAGTGTTTGGTTGCCGAGTTTTTGTTCACATTCCAAAGGATGAGAGGTCCAAGCTTGATAGCAAGTCAAGACAATGTATTTTTCTTGGCTATGGACGTGATGAGTTTGGTTATAGATTGTGGGATGCGGTCGACAAGAAAGTTATTCGAAGCCGTGATGTTGTATTTCTTGAAGACCAAACAATTGAAGACTTTGGCAAAGGTGATCAACCGGAGCCAAAAACTAGTGATCTCATTGACATGGATCCATCTCCTTCATCTTTGGTGGATGATGAAAATAGGGGAGATGTGCAGCCACCTATTGAAGATATGGGGGATGATGCTAATCCTAATGAAGTTGAGCCATAAATTGAGGAAGAGCATCCAATTCAAGAACCGTCACCACAACTTGAGTTGAGGAAATCTACAAGGGACCGACAACATTCGAGAAAGTATCCTCCCAATGAATTTGTATTGATATCCGATCAAGGGGAGCCCGAGAGCTACCAAGAAGCAATTGAGCATACAAAGAAAGGTGATTGGAAAAAGGCCATGGAAGATGAGATGAATTCCTTGCTTGAAAATCACACTTATGATTTAGTGAAGTTGCCTAAGGGGAGGAAATTTCTGAAAAATAAGTGGGTCTTCAAATTGAAGAATGATGGCAAGAATTTGAGGTACAAAGCACGTCTTGTTGTGAAAGGCTTTGGGCAAAAGAAAGGTATTGATTTTGATGAAATTTTCTAGCCGGTTGTGAAGATGTCTTTTATTCGGGTTGTACTTGTCATGGCTGCAAGTATGAACCTTGAAGTTGAACAATTTGATGTGAAGACTGCATTTCTTCACGGTGATCTTGAAGAAGAAATTTACGTGGAGCAACCAGAAGGTTTTGTGGAAAAAGGGAAAGAGAAATTTGTTTGCAAATTGAAGAAAAGTTTGTATGGTCTCAAGCAAGCCCCGTGGCAATGGTACAAAAAATTTGACTCTTTCATGATGAATAATAGTTTTTCTAAAACCACTTCGGACCATTGTGTGTTTGTAAAAAATTTCCCGGATGGTAAATTTATTATTATTTTGCTTTATGTTGATGACATGTTAATTGTGGGTCAAGATTACACTATGATTAACAGGTTGAAATTAGAGTTGAGTAAGTCTTTTGCTATGAAAGATTTGGGACCGGCAAAGCAAATACTTGGTATGAAAATTGTTCGTGATCGCAAAGAGTGGCTGATTTGGTTGTCTCAAGAAAGCTACATTGAGAAAGTTCTTGAGAGATTCAATATGGATAAAGCGAAGTCGGTTGGTTGTCTACTTGCGGGTCACTTCAAACTTAGTTCGAATCAATGTCCTACAAGTGAGAAAGACAAAGAAGAGATGTTGAAAATTCCTTATGCTTCAGCAGTTGGTTCTTTGATGTATGCCATGGTTTGTACAAGGCTGGATATTGCTCACACCGTTGGCGTGGTGAGTCGTTTTCTTTCTAATCTGGGTAAAGAACATTGGGTAGTGGTAAAATAGATTCTAAGATATCTTCGAGGGACTTCGAAGGTGTGTTTGTGTTTTGGGGATGGTAAGCCGATGCTTGATGGGTTCACAAATTCTGACATGGCCGGCGATGTTGATTCTAGAAAATCTACTTTGGGGTATTTGATGACATTTGCAGGGGGAGCTGTGGCATGGCAATCTAAATTACAAAAATGTGTTGCTCTCTCAATTACCGAAGCTGAATTTATTGCCATTACAGAAGCTTGCAAAGAAGAGTTATGGTTAAAGAAATTTTTGCAAGAGTTGGGTTTGAAGCAAGAAAAGTATGTGCTTTATTGTGATAATCGAAGTGCTATTCATTTGAGTAAAAATTCTACTTTTCATTCGAGATCGAAACACATTGATGTGAGATACCACTGGATTCGTGATGCGTTAGATTCAAAATTGTTACAACTCGAAAAGGTTCACACAGACGATAATATTTCGGATATGTTGACAAAGACTTTGTCGCGGGACAAATATTTGAAGTGTCGAACTTTGGCGGGTATGGTTGATGTCTCCACCTAAGTTGGTAGGGGGAGAATTGTTGGGTATACCTCCTTATTGGAGTTTGAGACCCAATTGGTTTGTTAAAGAATTTTAATTTGGTTTGGTTTAGGTATAATATATTTTTATTATATCTAATTTGGGAGACCCAATTTAGTTTGATAACAACTAGGGTTTTGATATAATAAGCCCAAGATTT
The DNA here is from genome assembly GCA_030407325.1 of Camellia japonica. Taxonomy (NCBI): domain Eukaryota; kingdom Viridiplantae; phylum Streptophyta; class Magnoliopsida; order Ericales; family Theaceae; genus Camellia; species Camellia japonica. Next base: position 72,855,706 of record JAPPVO010000007.1, on the reverse strand, counting down.
AATATATATATATTGTTCCGAAGAGTGGCGATGGGAAAAAAAGATCAATCTGGTGATATAGTGTTTTGTGGATCAAAAAGGTGTGCTTGTTGCTAATGTCACTTGTGTTGGTTTGTGTGTTTGTATTGCTTGGGCAAACAAGCAATAGTGTGGTTCTGCTTCGCTTTCGGTGCTGATTTGGGTCTGTTATTTTGGATCTTCTACAACTCTGTTTCTGAAGGTTTTTGTTCATCTATTTGGTGAGGTCTTTCCTCTTGTTTATTTGTGATTATTTGGAATTTACCTAAGGGTGGTTTGTGAGACCATTCGTGTCTCATTTGTAATCGTTTGGAAACTTATTTGGTTGATAGTGGAATCGGATTTCGATCCCGTGGACGTACCTCACATTGAGGGAACCACGTAAAATTCTTGTGTTGTTTTTGATTTAATTTTTTCGCATTAGTTTTTATTCCCATTGATTGATTTACTTGTGGGGAATCACATATTTTCCCTAACATGTGTGTGTGAAGCTAAAAAAAATGATAGAAAATCTCAGAAAATTGTGTGTGAAGATGAAGATCTCAGCAGCCGTGAAAATCAGTGATTTATCTTCCGATTGAAGCCAAAGAACTCATATCTACATTAGAGCCATGAAAATGAGATAGACCATGACAAGTTAGGGCACGAGGAGTCTTATACAAAGATCGATTGATTCTGAAAGGTGAAGGTCGATTGAAGCTGAGATCAGTAGCTGATGATCATTACAAAGATCAATTCTGATATGAGGTGGCACAAAGATCGATCCGAATTGAAGCTGAACATCGATCAAAGCTGAACATCAATCGATTGAGTCCTAGTTGAGATCGATTATAGAATACAGAGTGCATATTTGACAAGTTAGGGCAAGATAATTATTTTATTTGGTCTGTGTTCAACCTTTAGCAACCAAATTAATTGGTCTCTAGCTTATACCTACCTTACACCCGCGGGTCAAGTGCTCAAATGAACATACGTGTTAACTTTTTTGGTCCCTAAAGGACTTCAAATAATGTTGTTGGCCTATCATAAAGGAATGTGATGTGTTTGTATAATTTTCTCTTAAAATTTATTTTTGTCCCTAAATGATGGTTTTTAGAGACTAAATTCAATTGGTCCCTAAATATTAGTCTCTAAATCACTAATTTCTTATGTTAGTTGGACCAGAAATTTCATGGAATCACCATGTGAAACTTCTTGTCCTTCGACATGGCAATAACTTGACCAATTAATAAAGGTGATAGACTCAACTCGAAATTGGAAATTCATCTAGTTAAATTCATTTAAATTTTATTTAAATTCACTTAAAATAATAATTTAATCTAATAAATTGCATCTTATAAATCTAATAAAAGTTTAATTTAATCTTATAAATCTTACCACCATTGTATTTTTTGTTTTTCTTTTTTCTTTTTTTTTTTTTTTATAAATTATGTCCTCTCCATTAAAAAAATAAATAATATAAATCTTTCAATTTTTTAGATTGATTTATTGCAACTTCCATTACATCATAGTGATATGATCATTCACTAGCACCCAAAATTTATTTTCGTTAGGTTCCAAAATTGGAATACAAAACTTCTTTTAAACTATCATTTTCGTAGAAATCTCAAAATTTTATTTCACGTGGTTCCAAAATCGTAATACAAAACTTCTTTCAAGCTATCACTTTATACATCTTAATATTGAAATGAAGCATTTTTTTTATATATATTTTATACATCTTAATATTTTAATTTAAAAATTATTTTATGATTTGTAAACAATATTAAATAATTAATTTTTTATGCAATATTAATATTTAAATTTTTTATAAATAAATTATTAAATCAATTAACAATTTTTAAGAGAGATATTTTTCAATGAATAATTTTGATAATTTTATTGTTGTCTAAGAGAGTAGTTAGAATTATTTTTTTCTGTTTGTTTAGTTAAATTAGAAAATTTAACAAAGAGTAATAATAATGAGAACTTTAAGTGTTTTTAACATTAAAAGCTGAAATTCTTACAAATGAGAATCTTAGTACATTCTAAAAGGTATTCTACTTTCAAAATTACAATAGGGTAAGAGTTAATCAACTAATATATTATCAAGTGGCCAACAGGGAAGAGTTATTTATCAAAGAAGAATTGTTTTTACACGCACACGAAAATCAAAAAGAATATTAGAAATGAATATCTTTAAAATTAAAGTAGGAGCACAAGAAAAATTAACCTCTATAGGCGAGATGTCTATCAGCAAGCTAAAAGGCTAGAAGATCATGGAAAAGGCAACCATAATTGTGTTGACTAATCAGTGCAGTATTCCCTTATAATAATTCCACAGTTTGGAACAATGCTTTGAAGATGCTCTCCTCTTTTGATTTCACAAAAGCCACTTCCAAATTTGAATAAACCTAGAATGATAAGTTTGTTACCACAACGAAAAAAAACCAAACAAAACTATGGACACAGAACTTAGGAAAAATAAAAAGGTTGCTACTTGTATAAAGTCTAACCTAATAAGTGGGCGGTTTGTTTATGAATTAGAGTGGGCTGTTATGTTTTTATTTGTTTGTACAGCCATTGGGTTGTCAAGCAGAGTTGATTGAGAGACAATGCGATCAACTGTTTGGTTCTAAAATCTGAAACAGAATGGGTAACCAAGATGCTTATGCGCTACCTTGCATTTTTGGGTGGCCGTAAAGGCACTCAAGGAAGGATAGGTGAGCAACAAGTTCTAGAAGTAAGATGCATGATCTAACTCTAGTTTCATGCTTGTTATTGACAATGCATGTAGCTATAAACATTGATATTACTTTCTTTGTGTTTTTCGTGTTTTTCTTTTCCTTCTAATTTTCATGGCAGTGTAAACCTTCAATTATCAATCAAGTTGTTGGACTTCACATTACCTACTACCAATTTGGAGGAAAAATTATTTTTTCCTTCCCTTCTTTAGTCCATTTGTGCATTGTCTCTAAAATAAATAAGATACTTTTTATCCTACAAAAGACTCATGGAAAAAAAAAAATTAACTGTTAGAAAGTTGATATAGATGCTTCCATATCAATCTATATCATTTTTTGATTGTCACATTAACCTTATCAATGGGAGGATTTATGAAATATATATATATATATATATATATATATATATATTTGTTGCTTTCAAATCTATATGTTGCATTAATTCATAGGACTAACAATGCAATAGAAAAGAACTCCTTAATTTTGGATATGAGTTATGAGTCCGAAACATCCAAGGTATTTGATATATAGTATATTGTGATGTTTCAAGGTATTTAATTATTTGAAGGTGTTTGATATTTGAAGGTGTTTGAATTTCAAAAGATGTATGTGGTTGTCTGTGGTCTTGCTGATGTTTAATAAGTTTGTGAGGGTATTTTCAGAATACGTAAAAAGTAGAAAATATGGCAATTTTTCACACTTTTATAATAGTAGTAGATGATTTGTTGCTTGAGAAGGATGATGTGAGGTGATGCTGGTAGTGATGGTAGTGGTGTTGAGAAAGACTAGTGGTGTATTAATAGATTGTATCTATCTATATACATATATATATATATATATATAATGTATTTATATGCATATACAATATCTGTATAATTATAGTTAGTAAATTGACAATTTTACCCCATCTCCGTTAGTGATTTTAATAGAGATGGCAGAGAATGTAAATTGAGACAAATTTAAAAGTGTATGGTTTAAATTGAAAAAAATTAAAAATTCAGGATTTTATTTGTTAAACAGTTCAAACTCTGAGGGTTTTTTTTTTTTTTTTGGTAATTTTTCCTTTATTTTATTATTACTTTTTAGGGTAAATTACATAATTTTTCATCATATTTTAAGAAATTAAACTTTTAACAAAAATATATATATAGATATTCTTTAAGGTAGTGTTTGGTGTGTATCATATGCCCTCTAGTTACGACTTTTGTGGTCTTTAATTATAATCATGTTAGTTATGATTTGATTATACACATTGTAGTGTTAGTTATGATTCATTATGATAATGGTTATGATCTAGTTTTTTTATTTATTTATTATTTTTTAATTATACCTTATGTGGTGTTTTGTTATAACTCATTTTTTTAGTTATATGTAACAGTTCGGGTCGAGATTCAAGTTTTCAGTCAAAATTGGACCTAGTCTGAAAATTATTTCAGTGTAAAAATTAGATTTTTCAAAACTTAATATTTTGAAAATAATATTTGGCTGTAATTATTCCTTATACATTAATTAGTCAAATTTGATTTTATAAGATTTTTCTATGAGATATTAATCACTTTACTTCAATGTTAAACATAGAAATTTCAGTTAAAAAATTATTTTTGTACTAAAACTGGGGGAGTTTGAAAAAACTAAAAATCTCCGAGATATTTATTTGTGATTATGTATCAATTTTAACTAGTAAATAACAATCCTAATCAAATAATCGAAGACGAATCAGCACAATGATTTAACGTGGAAAAAGCACAATTGGAGGCCTCCAATTGTGATAAAAAACCATGGGCCAAAGCCACAAACCAATCCACTAAGAAGATAAAAAAAAAAAAAAAAAATTACACAAGTGTACTCTCAATTATCTAGCGAATCCACACCCAAATTGAACGAACCCCAATGTGCTTTTTCCACCACCGTCTTCACCTCGAAATTGTCTTGTCTAATGTTGAATCCATAACGCCGATGTCGAATCCACGACAATGAGCCACTCCGAAATCCACCAAAGCTTCAGGCCCAAATTCCATGAAATCCACCGACGAACAACTCTCTCTTTTGTGAATAAAACAAAACAAACAAACCCTTTGATATAATTCACTCAATTCATGATATAAACTCTTACAGATATCAACGGAAAAAAGCAAAGAAGCTCCAGATGAAAACCTGAATACCCAAAAAGAAGATTTGGAAGTCGTACCCTAGAAACTGAATTAATCGTAGATTTATAGCAAACAGAATTGCGATCTCCGCTCGAGCGCAGGAAAGGGCGCTGCCCCCTGGACCCTCGCGAGCTGACCGAGCAGCTCGATCCCTAACATAGTCAACGAAGTGGCAAACATGATAGGATTAAGATCACAAACTCCTTTACATAGGCACAATTCGGGTTGGATTTGCATCTAAATACTCATAGCCTCACCGAAATAAAAGATCGAATAAAATTACAACTGAAAGGAGTTTTGTCAAATAGGATTACCAATTAGAAAAACTTAACATAGTCACTTTTTGATTTAATTGGATTTTGAATTTTTTGTATTTTTCTTTGAATTCAAATGAGGATATTTCCTTATTTACATTTTAAACTTAAGTAAATTAAATATAAATGTAAGAGGCTACATTAAAGCAATTACTTAAATGGTTACATATAGAAATAAGGTTGATGTGCTGGCAGTGCCTTAGGAACTGTGTTGTGTGGCTAGCTGTGTCTAGGGTGACCGCTCGAGCGGTCAAGTGGTCGCTCTAGCGGAGATGTAAGGCTCCCAGTATCTTCATTATAGACCTCAAAACTTTTGAGAAATTGCGTTCACTGCTCGAGAGGCGGAATGTTCGGTCAAGTGGTCTGTTCGGGATCACCACTTTAAAAAGTCATTTTTGGGTCACTTTTCCTCATTCTTTGTAGATTCTTTTTCTCTCTCCTCTCTCTATTCAGCCATTGTTGAGCTCCAAGCTTTTTAAGCCTTAGATTTCATCTCCTTAGAGTGAGAATCTATAGCAATCCTGGTTTGGACCCGACCCATTTGATGTTTTGGATTCGGGTTCATTGTCTTATATAGATATCTATGTCTCGTCTTCACTTGCATCTTTTTGAGTTAGGATTTTGGGTTGTGTTGATTACGTTTGGAACAAATCGACAGCTTGTTTTTCAAAGCTTTGTTGCCCAGATTTTTGTTCCTTCGCTCGAGCACCACTTCTTGCGCTCGAGCGGTCCTTGTGAAACTTCAGTACTTTTGTAAGTCTGCAAAAATACTGGGAGTTTGTATTCTTCGCTTGAGCGAAGCTTCTTGCGCTCAAGCGATGACCTTTGTCTGCAAAACTACTAGGAGTCTGTATTCTCTGCTTGAGTGAAGCTTCTTGTGCTCGAGCGATGGTCTTCTATCTGTAAAACTTCTGGGAGATTGTATTCTACGCTTGAGAGAAGATTCTTGAGCTCGAGCGAAACAACTTATTGTGTCTAGTCGCTCAAGCGACATTTCCTGCGCTCGAGCGAATTGTGCGTATATCAGTTCGTAACCTTTTCATCTCTGTCTCTCTCTCTCTCTCTCTAAGCATTTCTAAACACTGATATTTCTTACTCTCTCTCTAAAACTCATCTAGTTCACGTGAATACATCTAGATCCGTCGATCTTTGTCCCCGTGTGCCTTTGTTAAGAAGGTAGAGCTCACCTAGAGCTTTGTTTTGATCCGAACAAAGTTAGGTTTTGGCGTTGTTAGAGTCTTTTCATTCTTTCTTTCATCTTCTAGCTTCGAGTTAGGGATTCTTCACACTCTTGTATGAGTTTTACCTTAGTTATTTTCTATTTCAAAAGATTATAGTGGTTTGGGGTTTTTGGTAAAACTTAGGGTCTGAAATTGAAATGAAAAAGAGGGGTTTTCAAATAGTTTCTTGGAAAAGCTTGTGGTTATGGAATTGGGGTTGATGTATGTTGAAATGAGGTATTTTCTACATTGAAATTGATTTTAAAAAGAAAGGAATTTTGTCCTAAAATGTGAATATTTGAGATTGAAAAAGGGAAAATGGAATTGATGTTGAGAATTATGAAATTGAAGTAATGTTGATGATGATGGTGGTAGTTGGATATGTATTATCACTCACATCTATATGTTTTGGAAAAGTGTATCTTTAATGAAATTTATTTATCTGTTTAGAGATATCTGTTTTGGGCTATCAGTGGAGGATAGCTATGAGTGTTGTAGAAACTGCATAGGAATTAAGTGAATTAAGACTAATTTCTCATCTATGTGCATTGAACATTATTCATCATTTAATACATTAAAAATGTATATGATTTTGAGAAAAAATGAGTGAATGTGGGAAAGTGATGTGTATCACCAAATCAAGTTAGCTTGTGTGTCTAGGGTGAAAGTCCTGAAAAAGTGCGTATACATGGGTGTCAATTTTCGCAGACGAAATATCTATAAAATGACAATAATAGCGCTTGTATGGGCTACGTTTACATGGGTGCCGTTTGATAGTTTCTTGCGGACGAAATATCCATAAAAGGTTGTACTAGTTTGAGATTTCCCTCTTTTTTCTATTGTAAATGGCATGGTTTTGAGAATTTAGATATAATCATGGCATAACACGACTTTTGAAAAGGATATAAATGTTTTGGTACTGGCATTGCATATGCATAAAACCTTATGGCTTTGTTAAGATTTATACATTGTGTTGTAGTATTTCTACTGAGCTTTGGCTTACCCTATGTGGGAAAAACATTTCAAGTACTAGTGATATGCCTCAACCAAGACTTAGCTTGGGAGGACTGTGGAGCTGAAGGCTCATTGTTGTTATTTTGTATTTAATTTTGTACAAGCCTAGGGCTTTATCTGTATTGAGCTTAAGACTCATTTTTTTGATGTACCCAAGCATTGACTTGAAAAGATGTAAGTCTTTAGGGCATATGGTTATCTGTTTAGCTTTCATTTCTTTTCACTAGCTTGTAACACATGCTGTAGATTCAGAATGTACTGTTTATGAATGTGTATCGTATGTGTCACCCTTTTGTATATCAAACTTTGATTAATGAAAGCTTATTATTTCATTTGTCTCCATTTATTAGGTGTTATGAGATGGGTATGTTGTATTTATTTAGGGGCGTTAAAGAATCTCTCCTTAGTTCCTTATACAAAAATGAAGAGCATGAAGAGGGCTTTCTATTAATATAAGCAGATTGTATTTTCACCAACGTTAGATTTTTGGGTCTCCTTCTCTCCTTGCTAGAGGTAGGGATTTCTTTGCTTCTCTTCAATATTTTTGTATAGATAGATAAGTGGTTTGTTTTTATTACATAAAACCTTATGTTGAAAGAGATTTTCTTAAAATGCATGTAGAGAAATGTTAGGGTTTCTAACACAAAAGAGATAGTCTACTATATAAGGTTGATTATGGAAGTTTTGAGCTATTGAAATATGATTATACATTCTAAAATGAAAAACCCTAATTTGTTTTTCAAACCCCAGTTTTAAATTTCTATTGAAACATGGAATTTTCTACAATTGACCTTAAATTCTTGAAATTAAGTTGAAGTTTGCATGAATTGGGTATAAATATTGATTATTAGTTGTTATGAGAATAATCATTGATGAATGGGCTCATGTTATGATAATGGGTGATGGGAATTGTTGTCATGAACTATGTAAAGTGCATGGAATTAAATGGGTTGCGTGCTTGATTTTAGAGTATGGGGAATATTGGGGAGAACAAATTTTGTTCATGCATAAAGATAGAATTTTACTTTAATTGTTATTTGCGGTTGGAATAATTTTGTTTTGAAGTGAAAAAATGAATTGTGGGATAACGTTTGGAAAGAGGATCCATTTCTTTTTGGTTTGTGACCGGCAAAGCATGGCGCTTGATAAATGTCATGACCCGAACCCGTCCTTAGAAATTTGGATCATAACGACCAGTAATCATGAGATTACCTACGGCCTCTGACTAACTTTCACAACATATTTAGTTATATAGGGCCAAAAGCAAAAGCAGAATAATAAATTTTGTCTAATAAGTTGTGCATATATGGCATAAACAAAAACATCTTATATGTTAATAACTCACAGCCATACATATACAAATAGGTAATACATGTCCATGACCATTCACAAGTTCATTATCATACAAAAACCCAAAAACTTAAGTACAATCATGGTCAAACATGACCAACAAAAGAAAACAAAAGATTAAAGAAAACAAAAAGCCTTGCTCGTGAGGCGCTTGTTGATAGACTTCACAAGAATTGGGTAAATTTTGACTGGTTCATTAGGACTAGACATCTCGTTGCTCACCTACATACATATATATAACGGAGTGAGTTAACGCCCAATGAATAATATCAGAGTAAAGAGGCTATATGAATGAGTTCTATATAGAAACATATACATTTCCATATCATATACAATTCATAGTGGAACGGCCTTTGGTCCAATTAATAGCAGAATGACCTCAAGTCCAATGCATAACAGATGTGCAGAACAAAACCGATCATAACTTAACATAATGACCTTGGGTTCAATCATTTACAACTATATAATAACCATTTGGTGAACTCAGGTATTTGGAACGACCTTGGGTCTATATAATAACCATCAGGTATTCGGAATGACCTTAGGTCTATCTTCTCAAATATACAGAATGACCTTGGGTCCATTTCAATTATACAGAACGACCTTGGATCCATTTCAATTATATAGAATGACCTTAGGTCCATCATATGCTTTCATTTTTGTTAATCATACTTACAGATCTTTTAAGAATCAGATAGACAGAAGGTTCATTCATAGCATAAAATCATAGGTTCAAAAAAACTTACCACATTGGTGACACTTACAAAATAATGTACATAAAAATATATTTACTAAGATATTACTCACAGTGATTCGGTTGTTGATATGACCTCGTGGATGAATTTACACAATTCATAAACATATGCACACATTGAGGCTCGTTGCTTAATCAAATTATTCTTATTTAATCCAATTCTCTTATGCAATGTTCTTACTCATTAATTCATTTGGGAGGCTGAATTCATGACTAAGAATGCTTAAAAAGGAATAAGAATGCAAATATGGATAAACCATGACTTTTCAAAATATACTAAAACAGGACACTTCGCTCAAGCTCAGCATTGGTTGCTCAAGCAGACCACATGGTTTGCAAAAGTACTGGTTGGTCCGAATCTAGGCTCGATGGTCGCTCGAGCCAATGGTGCAACATAAATTGAGTTCGCTTGAGTGGTAATTTGGTCTCTCGAGCTGAATGCAATGTCTTTGCAAAAATGTTGGACGCATGAGATGTGCGCTCGAGCGACAACTTATTCGCTCGAGCAGTGAGGTTGAATTCTAGAATTTCCAGAACATACTTTGAGCTTCAAAACATGTATTTTCAAATCATAATCTTGCATGGCTTGTTCATAACCTTAAAAACACTTAGAAACTCTTTCAAACACATAACCATGTACTCAATTTCAAACCCTTAGCTCAAAACTTCAAGAATTCTTCAAAATGAAATGAAATTTTCATGCAAGTCAACTTCATATTCAAATTCTTCTTCCATAACTCTCAAATCATGAAATTAAACTTCAAAACTCTATAAATCATGGATGCATGTATGATACAACTTCCATTCAAGCTTAGCTAACAAAATCATGCTAAAAAAATATTAGATTTCTTCAAAATCATGCATGCACGTGTTGTTGCTTTTCGCGCTCCTCGGAGGGGTTTAGTCTCCTTGGATGCGATTGCCCTACAGTTCAGACTCCTGTGGTTCTGAATCTGGTTTCACAAGTGCAATGTGAAACAAACAAACAAAAAAACAAACAATCAAAAAATTGAGAGTCCAAATCTGGCAAAGCTTAGAAAATCCATTAATTATCAGAGATGTCCAAAATGGACTGCATTGCCAGATTTCAGAGTCGCCATTTAAATATTTTTGAAAAATTTAGGAAACTCGTGACTTGTGCCAAAGGCCACTTGTCCGTCATTACCGAAGTGTCTCAGTTTGGGAACTTAGGTATGAGAGGGTAAGGTCATAAATTGAGCACCCCACTCACCCGATCAAAGATCGGCTTCTACTAAATCATGATATGAATTTTATAGACATTATATGCTCATATTCTGATTATTAATGTGCTAACATTGCTCTGTGAAGCAAACAAGTATAGACCATGTCACTTACTTTGGAATGCTTTGATTTCATGTTTTTTTTTAAAAGAGTTTTGAATGAGTGTAACTCAGAAGAAAAACGTGCTCTTATGTACAATAATCAAAGTCATTCCAATCTAAGCAAAAATAGCCTCCATCCATAGGCATTCATAGAGATATTTCAAGTAAGTGAGTAGCCTCATGGTATTATGCTCGACATGCAGCACAAACACATATATGATATGCTAAAGCAAAAATGCTCACCTAGTACTCAAACGAGGCAAGTTGAAGAAAATAAGATAATTAAAAAAAATTCATGATCTAAAGAAATGCACATGACTAATGCAACACATACAAAATGCGATTACTTGATTCGGCTATAAATATGTCATATAAATCCACTTGAACCATGCGGGAACGCACGTATTCAAGTAAGAAATAATTAATGATGTCAAGTATGATGAGCCGAACCTTAATGTATGCAAAAATGGATACAAATCATGGTAATGATAAAAGAAAATATGATGCTATACAACTATGGTAAGCATAAAAATAAAATGGAGAAAGAAATGGGGGTTGAAAGACATACATCAAATGTTACAAATTTGCCCTCTTACAAGAGGGTCCAAATGGCCTAATCAACTAATTTTTACAACACCAAATGAATTAACTAATTATTACATTTGCAAATATTACAACAATAAATAATAAAGCAACAAAAACAAGGACAACATGCACATGAGTGAGAACATCCTTCAGAAACGGCTCTGTCTGCCCTCTAGAGAACTGTCCTGTTTTACCCTCAGCCATTGCTATGTTTTGCTAACAACAATCCTCTGTGTGTACAATATGAAGCCTGGCCGGACCACAATGAGGCCCAGCTGGGTCCAATGAAATACAGTCGTGCCTCAGTTTGGCCTAAAAAACCTATTTTGGGCACTGAGGTAAAAACAGTGCATACAGAGCATTTCCAAAAGATGTTTATCCCTTCTATCCTTTCTTATCGTGAAGATAGTCAAGGAAGGAATAGATTTGTTTCTCAAGTCATTAACCATCGCAAGGTTGTTGCCTGATGATCTTAGGAGCAATAGGAAAAGATTTTACTAACATTAAAAAAAAAAAAAGAGGCTATTCTTCTTACCTCCTTCCTATCATGAGGTTATTCAAGGAAGAGGTAGACATGCTTTACAAATCATTAAACATCACAAGGTAGTATGTGATGATTATAAAAGAAACTAAAACTAAGAAAACTATAATGACTAAAAAATTGTTGTAAACTCTTCTTCCTATTCATGGAATAAGGATGAGACGTCCATTTCTATGCTTCAAAGTGGAACTAGGAGAGAGTTTTCAACACTTTTCGATAAAGAGCTCTATATGAGCAACAAGGAAAGTAAGGCAGAAACTCGAAATCAAGCTAACTATCAGAAGCTTAAACACACGACTCACCAAAGTTGTTGACAACTCCTCTTTTGTTCATGGAATAAGGATGAGACATTCATTTCCATGTTTCGAAAATGATCGGAAAGAGAGTTTTTTAACACTTTGACACGAAAGCTATCACGTAGCTTCAAGGTAAACAAAGCGAAAGATTTACAACAGTTAATCAAACTTGCGGTGGGGTGGCTAAACTCTAAACCCCCCATGACCACAAGGTTCCAATATACTTTAAGGAAAGCTATAAAAATAAAAGAAATACTATCAACTCAAATTGATAGGCTGCTACGTCCTAAACACACTCAATCCTTGAGGACTTACAACAACACAATTATAATATTCAAAGCATAAATTAAAGCATTAAACATCCCACAACTACCAAAAAATAAAATAAAATAGTGGTGAAGCTAATGGAAAGCAAAGAGGAAAGTAAAGAACAAGTTATTATGATTATGCCTAAGGAGGGGTGGCTAATCCCTTTACTTTTGTAGCTTTTAATCACATATTTCAGCCCCCCTCCCCTCAAAACAATCCAAAAACAGTATTTAAAGCAAGAAAGTGAGTGGAGGAGAAGTAAGGGAGAAAATGCAAAATTACACCTTTTGAAAAGAGGGGTAAGTTCTTAGTTGTCAAACTTAATTCCAAACAACCTCAAGTTACTGAAATAGAGTTTGAAACTTAGCAAAAGTTTCAAGAACAAGCACTAATGGTGTATGTATTGTGTATCTATAACTAAAAGGTGGTGTGGAGGTCAAAGAGTTTGTTCAAAGAAAGAGGAGTCTTTTTAGCCCTCAAAAACCTTACAAGCCTTTGGAAAAAAAAAATTCCTGAAGGGAGAGGGCCTATTTATAGAATTTGACACGTTTTGGTCAAAAATATCTTCAAAAAAGCTAGTGTGCGCTAGATATTCTATCTGTCAATGAGATCCAGCCGGGTCCAAACAGACACGGCCGGACCAAATAACCCATAACCAGGACTTAAAATTGAAAAGAGAATTTTTTAAGGTCTAAAACATTTTGGAAAAAATGGAGTATAAGGTTGGGATTAGAGCTCGAATCTGAATTCCTTTGCTGAAGATTCAAATGATTGCACAATGTAACTTTTCATTATCGGGTGTTCGAAATGAAGCACCCAAGTCTTAAGGGTGGTCAAAATAGGATGTCTACAGTTGCCCCGCTTTGACAGAGCTCGAAGTCATTTCATGATGTGAGTGAATGTGAAAGCCCAAAGATGACCCATTTGATGTGGCTGTAAGACTTAGGCAAACAAACAAAATGTAGATGCAGTTGGTTGAACCTGAGGGTTGCCTACATATCCCTTTACAAGGAATCAAACCAGCGTAGTTCAGGGGTAGGATGCAAATCATATACAATGTAACAATTAAAACCACAAATGGACATAACACTCGAAAATCATAAAGAGAAGAGGGGGTATAAGCAAAACTACGCATTACGTAGAGAGGGTGAAAGAGACAAGTCAAACCACACGTCATGTGGAGAGCGTGAAAGAAATAAGCCAAACTACGCATCACATACAAAAGGTGAAAGATGCAAACCAAACTACGTCTCATGTAGAAAGGGTGAAAGATACAAGTCAAACTACGTCTTACGTAGAAAAGGTGAAAGATGCAGGACAAACTACGCATCGTGTAAAGAGGGTGAAAGATACAAGCCAAACTACGTATCATATAAAGAGGGTGAAAGATACAAGTCAAACTACGCATCACATAAAAAGGGTGAAAGATACAAGCCAAACTATGCATCACGTAGAGAGGGTGAAAGATACAAGTCAAACTATGCATCACGTAGAAAGGGTGAAAGATATAAGCCAAACTATATCTCACGTAGAGAGGGTGAAAGATACAAGCCAAACTACGTCTCACGTAGAGAGGGTGAAAGATACAAGCCAAACTACACATCACGTAAAAGGGGTCAAAGATACAAGCCAAACTGCGTCTCACGTAGAAAGGGTGAAAGATACAAGCCAAACTACGTCTCACATAGAAAGGGTGAAAGATACAAGCCAAACTGTGTCTCACGTAGAGAGGGTGAAAGATACAAGCCAAACTACGCATCACGTGGAGAGGGTGAAAGATACAAACCAAACTAAGCATCACATAGAAAATGGTAAAAGATACAAGCCAAACTACGTCTCACGTAGAAAGGGTGAAAAATACAAGCCAAACTCTGTCTTACGTGGAGAAGGTGAAAGATAAAGGTTAAAGGGTGCAAGTCAAATCACATTCGTGTGATAAGGGTAAGAGGTGAAAGCCAGACTACGCATCACGTAGAAAGGCTGAAAAAGATGCAAGCGAAATCACATTCGTGTGATAAGGGTGAGATTGGAAGCCTAAACGCAGGAAATGCGAAAAAGGTGAGGGTTGCAACCAACAAGCCTAAGCGCTTATAATGAGAAGAGGGGTGTATGCAAAGCTAAACTACGTTTCCACGCAGAAAAGGGAAGAGTTCAAGCCATACTACACTTTCCATGCAAAAAGGGTGAGGGTTGAAGCCAAACTACGTTATGCACCCAAAACGGGTGACCGTGATGAAATGGTTTATGAAAATCAGCGTAGACGCGCTCACCACGAAAAGGGAGAAAGTTATGCTGGGGGTTAATGGTCTTCAAACATTATAGGCGCAAAAGGTTTTTGGAACCTGATGTATGAAAGCCAACCCGTTCCAGGAAGCAACATTTTAGAAAATGTGCCGAGGAGTGATGTGCACAAAGATTACCTCATTAGGATGTGAACCGCATATGCAAAATAGAAAGAAAAAAAAAAAAAAACTCTTGAAAATGGGCCCAAATCCACAGTTAATACGTCTCAGGAAAATGAACAATGGCTTCGTAATTTTTGAAATCTGGGACAGGACTTAATGCGGAAAGCACCTTATTTTAGCTGGGAGGGGCTCACCTATGCACATGGTCAAACTGAAGCAGAATTGCATTTAGATTCGGCGGGGTCTAAAAACACACACAGGGGCAGTTACGGGTTTTTAAAATTCATGGCTCATTTAAATACACTTTGGCCTCTTATTCCACACCCACACCATGCGAAAACACTCTCCCTCTTTGTCTAGGCATTCTCTCTCTCTAGATTTCCCCTCAATTCGCATTACCCAACGGTTCTTGCGAAATTTCTTTTGAAAACACTTCTAATCCTCTACATTTTGGACCAATTGGATTTTGATTTGGTTGAGTTTTGAGTTTGTCTTGGTTTTATGGCTCATTCTCACGATTTTTCTTGTGATTTCCTCTACCCCTCTTGGTTTTCCATTTTTTCTTCATTTTCTCTTTCCTAGGGCTTTGATTTAGGGGTTTTCACCCATTTCTCTCACTTTCCTTTCTTTTCTCTCACCACCCCCTCACATTTTCTCACTTTACATTTTCCATGGCTGATGATGAGGTTCCACAGGGTGGCGTGCCTTTGGCTGACGTTGTCATGCCCATTCTAGAGCCTATTGCAGACATCGGGGCCGTTCTCAGCGAGGATTTGGCAGTCGAGGACATTTCTCCTCTCACACCGGAGTCTGAGTTGCTCCTCCTTGTAGATAGACCATTTGACCCAGCTACTTACCAGTTGTGCTCACATGCCTTGACTCCTGGCAGCATTTTAAGATTTGAGGGCCTCATTCTTGGGCTGATAAGGACATACTTCTACGGGAGCTACCAGAGCACCTATCCGCTGACGCCTTAATGGTAAGAAATCTTTTCTCTTTCGCTCAACAAAGGAGATGACCATGACTCCCTCTGACTTCTCGATGCTCATCGGCTTACGGGTAGGAGTTTGCGACTCGGTCTAGTTTGACCTTGACATGATTTAGTGGAGAGCAACACAACTTTACCTTCTTGGGGCGATCCTAGATGTCACCGGACAAGGGATGGTGCGCTATAGTTGGTTCTTGGACCATTTTTCTGCCTTCCAGCCAGTTACTCTAGATGAGATTGTGCAGTACACTCATGGGTTCCTCATGTATCTCCTCGATACTACCCTATTTGCGAATAGGGAGAATACTGTAGGGCTATACTTTTTGGGAGCGCTAGTGCACCTCCTGCAGGTGGGGGAGTATGATTGGGGTGGCGCCAGATTGGAGAGCCGGAGAAGCACGGATTGCGACTTTGCCTACTTCCACTGATTCTCCAATACAGTCACCACGGAGAGGGTAACAAAACCTCATACTGATCTTTGTCATTTTCTGCTTTCATACAGTTCAACTCTTGATATCTAATATTTGACTTGCATCCTCTACCTATAGATTAATTGGCACTCTTGGGCGGGCATCACCTAGGCATCAAAGGTGACGTATACCGCTGCATGGAATGCCTCTACCATGCAAATTTTATTTGAAGGTCCTTTCGGCAAGGCCTATTGCTTGGGAGAGAGATTCATTCGTTAGACTTGGGGCTGAGCTGATCCTGATGTTCCACATCTCCCTCCTCCGAGCATGAGGATCGTCAGTGATCTTCATGATGGAAACCTGATTGACCACCTTATGTTGAGAGAGGACGGCGATTTGCATCATGGAGGCGGCAAGTTCATTACATTCTTGCAGACTCGTGTGATGGCTCCTCTCACCAGGGGTGTGGTTCGTGTGCTTCCTGTTGCTGTTGTTGTTGCTGCCGTCGCTGCTAAAGGTGTTCCCGCCGCAGTTCCCATTCTTGGGCTTCCTACGATTCCTACTGAGGTTGTACACATGCGACCAAATAGGGTGATTGAGCAAATCCCTCTTGATCATATTAAGAAGAGGGATCGTAGGTTGGCGATTACTCCTAATGTTGCATAGGTAAACATTTCTTCTTTGTGTCTACCCACTGCACTTTACAATTTTGTTATGTCTACTCATGACTTCCCTCACTTGCAGGTGCCCGTGGAGTATGTTGATGATCTCCTACGAATGGTTGACTGTCTACTTCTCATATTGCGGAGGAGACAGACTGCCTTGGTTGCTCATGGGATCAAGGTAGACTTACCCACTCTCTCCATAGTCAAATACTTTGCAATTCATTCATTCTACAGCCTTGATATACTCTGATATCCTGTTCACAATTCCGCTATATTTGTTCTGACACCCTACATCTTTTTAGCTTGAGCCAGCACCACCTGTACCTGTAGGACTTTCTTCAGCTAGAGGGAGGAGAGAGAGAGATGAGCCCCGGTGAGAGGTAGAGGGCGAGCTGACCATGAGAGACGTGGTAATGGCAAAGTGAGGCAGCGCTCGCATTCTTCTAAGGAGACCCATGATGATTTTGCTGAGTACACCACCTCTAAGGGTGAGGGGGATGCTAGTGCTGATATCTACTCTACCAGAGACAACAACGATAGTGATGAGTCCCCTCCTCCACGACCGAGGATGAAGAGGGCCATGAGGGGTTGATTTTGCCTTTTTCTTTTCTTTTTTACTTTGTAGTCAGGAATCTATATAGCTTCAGATAGGTCCTTGCTTTGCTTGCTCTTGAAAACTTGTGCTTTTATAAAACTATTATTGGGTTTGAACCTTGCAGTTTATGGAAGAAAGAGCTTTTGATTCTTTGTAAAACATGTGGTGAATGGCACGATACTTGCACAAAAAAAGATTTATTTCTGAAAAATTGAAACTGAGAATGAATGCTTTCGAATTGAGTTCTAAACTGGATAAAGAACCTACAATTGAACAAAATACAAAATACAACTCCATAAAAGAAAAACAAAGTAAAAACAACCCAAACACACCTATTTACACTTGTTGGACCTAAAGCAATACTTAAAACAAGAACTTGAAACACAACAATGAGGTTTGCTGCTTCTGCAACTGCTATGCTGTTTTGGCAGGAACTGAGATCCAACTGGGTCTAAAATACACACGGCCATATCTAAATAAGGGCAGTCGGATTTAAGTGGCGGCTAGGCAGTGGGATATAGTTGTCATGCACTCAACCATTTCCAATTTCTATAAAAGGGACTCTCTCACTATTTTCACGATAGAACAACAAACTTAGATATTTTGGTCCAAAGATGGAGATTTTGCTTGGTAATAGACTCAAAGATTGGATGGCCACTTTAGACGGCACGAAAAAGGTAAATTTCAATAGTTTCGACATAAACGCTCTTTTTTCTTTGAGCTGCACTTCGCTTTGTTTTTCGTTCCTTCATGCTGCTGCTCGATGTTGGGACCTATTCACTCATGTGTTTTGCTTTGGAATGCATGAGATGTGTCCCACCTTTGAAGATTTTCAAGCATTAATGGAATCTCGCCGAAATGAGAAGATTATGTCCCAACCCCATTTTGGCCATGCACATGCCTTTAAACGAATGTGTGGTCTTACTTTATACAAAGTCTGGTCTTTGGCTCATGACGGAGAGTTGGATTTACTTGGCCTAATTCATCATTTTTCCAGCATCGGGGATAGGAGTGACCTTCTTTGGTGAGGGTATCGTCAACAGGCCCTTTACTTATGTTTGCTCACACACTTCCTACTTCCCTCTAGTTGCAGCAGAGAGAGTAGTAGGCTGATTGAAGTGGCCCAACGTCTCAAAGAGGGCCAAAGCTTCATAGGCCTAGCACTGGCCAAAACCTTAATGGGCTTGGATGCTTTCCATCGGCAGGAGACTTCTAGGTTCGCAGGGAGCCCGCTGCTTCTTCAGGTTTTGTTTCCCACCCTTTTTTATTTGTGATCCTCACATCACTTTGGCAGTCAATCTCTATTTTCTCTCAAAAGACCTTTCCTTCTTTTTTTTTTCAATACACATCTCTCTATTCTTAATCTCTCTTATTTTTATCCCTTCCTAGGTGTGGTTGATCCCTTGTCCCGAGTACTCTGCTATGTGCAATAGATCTGCAATCGACATCGCTTGGCGATGCCCTTGGCTTAACTTGGCCGAGATGAGTTATAGCATGTCATGCCCATCGAGTATACAATTAATTGGTCTCACCCACCAGGTTTTCTGCTTCCCATTCTGGTTTAGATGCCAGTTCGAGGGTGATCAGACTCATCCAGATGAAGGGGTCAAATATCCAGCTCTGTTTCTAGTCCTTTCAAACTTGGCCCGATATCTCACTGCTTGGAGGGTGAGAGAGCTTTTGTCCTCTACCGCTAGCTTCAGTTACGCCCTTTCTGGTGAGTGTGTTGACAATGGGAAAAAGATAGAAAACCTGACTTGACTGTGCCCCTAATTCATCACTTTGACTTTTTTTTTTTGGCTTTCTACTAAAACAATTTTGACCAACATGAGAGTTTAGATTAACATGCTTGTTCTATTCCATTTGGAAATCATGTAAGTCAGGCTGTGAGCATATAAAATTTTCCTTTTTTGGGTCCAAGAAATGGTCCGGTTTTGGAAAAATGAAATAATTTTCGAGAAAATTAGTCAACTTCACTAAAAATCCTTAAAAATTGTTTTTGCAAATGGCTACTGCCCAACTAACGTGGAATTTACTCTTGAGATGCACAACCTCAAATTTGAACTTGATTTGTCTTGCACTTGAATCTGTTAACGGAATAGGACAAACGAATTTGAACGAAAATAAGCCAAATTATACATAGATATGATAGTCAAGTCGAATAAGGATAAGCCAATCAACATGGATGAGACAAGCAGGTTGAAAATGGTTGGGGTTGAACTTCAGGATGAAGTTGCCAACGTATCCCAAAGATGGGAATCAGGCCTTACGTAGTTCTCAGTTAAGGTGCACTCGGCTATTAACTCTCTCATTTTATGTTCTAATTTTTGCTTAAGCCGCCCTTCCGGGTTTTCAACCTTGCGAGCTCTATTTTTTTATTTTTTTCTTTTCACTTCACTTTTCTTTTTTTTTCTTTTTTTTTCCTTGCTCTAACTTTTTCCTGGGTCGCCTTTCCGGGTTCTCAGCCTAGCGAGCCTCTTGAGGATAAAATTTTTTTAACTTGTCCATGTTGATTGATTGTTAGATCTCGAAGCCATCTGAATCCACGAGAATGGCTGCTGTTCTTGACCAAATAGTATTGATGATGTAAGGGCCCATCCAATTGGGTCTAAATTTTCCCTTAGTGTTGTAGATAGGAACTTAATTGTCCTTTAGCAATAAATTTTCTTCTCTCAAATTCTAGGATTTGGCTTTCTTGCCGGTCTCCATTGGGTTGAGAAATGACCTAGTTTTGAATCTTCGATCACATCGGAACCTTTTTGCCCTTAGTTTAAGGGCTGCTTCTAATCTAGCTATGTAAGCTTCCTTCGATCACATTCGACCTTATTCCCCCGAGTTCAAGGGTCGCTTCCAATCCGGCCATGCGAGCCTCATATTTTGGTTGATCGTTGAACATTTTGAATCAAGGTTTGAAAGCTAAGGGGTCGAGTCTCAAGGTCGAGAGTGATCTTATACTGTGCAATCTCAAGATCAATTCCAGGCATGTCTTTGTAGGACCATGTAAAACGTTTTTGAAATCTTTTAAAAAAGTGACTAGTCGCTCGCGCTCCTCTAAAGATAATGTAGAACCAATCTGGACCAAGCCAGGATCCTTCTCAGTACCCACATTAACAGACATGATCTCATTCATTAAGGGCTTTAGCAAGCCTCTCCTCCTCCTAGTCGATCAAATTTTGCAAATCCCGCTGTAGACACCCCATTTTTGACCGCCCTTATGACTTGGACATCATCACTTGCACACCCAATGATGCGTGTATATGCTTGTTAAGTGCTCGAAGTCCTCAGTGGAATGCCACAGCTTTGAGCCCTTCAAACCCTACACCCCTGTTGCCTTGTTTCTAGACCAAAACCTTGGATTTTCAAGCCTGTAACCTCTTGTTGCTTGCTGGTCACTACTATGGGCTGCCAGCCATTCCTTTTGGTTGCCGGCCACCAGTAGTGGCTTGCCGGCCACCAATGTGTTTTGCAAATATTTTTCTGCTAGCTGTGCCAGTTGTAGGCATAGGTGCATGCACATTCCTACACGTGTATGTATAGATATTTCTGAGGGAGTTTCTTAGTTTTCTATATATAGGAGGCCTCCCCTTCCTTTTTTAAGGTTCGATTTTTTGGAGCAAAAAATTATATCTCTCTCTTTCTCTCTCTCTCTCTCTCTTTCTATCTACAATTCGCTCTCTCTCTCTTGAAATTTCTTAGCTTTTTGCAAGCTTTTGCCTATACACTCTTAACCAAACCACTCTATCTTTGAGCTGAGGTACCTTTGAGCCTTGTTTGAGCTCTTGAGGGTGTGTTTGTCTTGATTTGTTGCCTAGAATTGGTTCTTCTCTTCAAAAGGTATAAAGCATTGCTTCTGTACTTGCTTTATTTACTCTTTTTCCTACTGTTTTTCGTTTGTTTTTGAGCTGTACAAACTCTGTATTTTTGGGCTGAAACTTGAGTTTTAAGGCCAATAAAGGTCTTTACCCTTGTGTTTCCCACCTTTACACTATCTTTTTTTGAGCTTTTAAACACTAATTTTTAGAGTTATTTCAGTGGCTAAAATCATGGTTTGAAGTCCAAAATTGGAGGGGTTAGCCTCCCCTCCTTGTGTTTTGCTTACTAGCCTAGCATGATCCATGTTTTAGCTTATTGTCCTAGCTATTTTTGTCTTAATTCCAGTATGTTTTAGGACTTATTTAGCACTATTTTAGGACCTTTTTTAAATGTTCATTGCATTTGAGCCTTATATTTCATGCTTGTAGTGTAATTGTTCTCATGAGTTTGGTGTTTTAGGCCTTAGACACCACCTTATTTGAGTTGATTGCATTTATTTTGTGCTTTTCTTACTTGTTCTCACCTTCAATCACCTCTGCAACCTCCGTCGTTTCTTGGGTTTTTCTTTGCTTTGAAAGTGGTTTCAAATTATTTGTTTGTTTAAGCATGAGATTGAGGTGTCATGCTTAATGATTTAATCCCTTGGGGGTTTCATTACCAACAGTTGGTTTGAACCCTCTTTCCATTAGAGGACTTAAATTCACTTGTGGACTTAATTGATTAAAGAATTGAGAGGTAACTAAAATAGAGTAATAAAATTTGTGAATAAAAAAGAGCAAGATAATAATTTGGTTTGGGTTCAATCGGACGTTAATTGAACCCTTGAGTCTTGAGTCGTTTTATACTCATTAGTGATGAAAATGGTTCAAGATTCATTGTCAACTACTTCCCTTGATCTTTCATGATAGGGAGGTGGTTTTGAGAGTCTTGTTTTGTTGCATTCATTGAACTTGCACACTTGATTCATAAGCCATCATGCAATGAAATTGCATCCATTGGTGGTTTGCGAATCAAACTTACTACCCCTTTGAGTTGTTCAAATGATAAGGAGAGATAAATTGTGCAAACAAACCCTTGAGAATACCCTGTCCCTACTCTGCTTGCTTTGTGTTACAGCAGGACAATCCAGTCATCAGTGGCCGGCAGGCCACCTTCTGTGGCCGATAGGCCATCATCAGTGGACGGCAGGCCCTCTGCCGGCCACCTGTGCAAGATTCGGTAGTGTACTTTTGAAGCAGAATAGAGTTGGTCTGGAGGTGGAAAAACAGTGCAAGTGTTTAACTATGCAACAAAGGCATATGGCAGTAGAAACAGTGGCTTTTTCAGGTGAAAAGTCCGTGCATGCATGAGCTTTCCTCATTTCCCGAGGCAGGGTAATTAGAATAGCTAGCTTAGCACTCTCCTATGTTGTATTCATGTAAATAATTATTTCATTTTGATTTGTTGTAATAATTAGTTAGCTAGAATAGTTAATTAATTCGGTTTGTAATAATTAGTTAAGTAGTTTAGCTAAATTATTCATTTGAGTTTGTAATAATTACTTAATTAGTTTAGCTTTAATTAGTTAGCTAGTTAGTTTATTCGGACCCTCCTGTGTGTGCAATGTTGTAATAATGTGCATGTCTTCCAACCACACGTTTTTCTCTCTTTTATTTAACTGCTTACGATGGATAGATTAGAGCATCATGTTTTATTTAGCATACTTCATGTTTGCATCCACTTGTCTTGCATGCATTGGGCTCGGCTCATCATTCTAACTTGCATTGTTAGTTTAAATACTTCTTTGAATACATGCTTAGACCGCATGCTATCAAATTGATTCATTTGCCACATTAGTAGTTGAGCCTAGTAAATTGCATATCGCATGTATAGCATTAGTCATATTGCATAGTTAAGAATCATGCATTTTTTTAACTCATTTCTTTTTTGGCTTGGAGTACTAGGTGAGCCTTTACTCGCTTTAGTATATCGCATGTTGATGTTGCCATGTCTAGCATGTGTGCCATGAGGCTAATTGCTTAAGTGCTATAATTTCTTAAATGCCTGTGGATAAAGGCTAGTTGCTTAAATTGAAATAATTTGAGTAATGTTTATATGTGATCACTTTTTCAAGTGGTACATATTCAAAATAATTTTCAAAACAAACATGAATCAAGTGTTCCAATTTTTGCAACTTAGTCTATACATGTGTGCGCATCACATAGTAATGTTAGCCTAATAAACTGGAACAAGAGCATTTAATGTAAATAAGAATCACATCATGATTACTAGAGGCCGATCTTTAATCGGGCGAGCAGGGGTGCTCAATTCATGACCTTCTCCTTTCGTACCTAAGTTCTGAGCCGAGACAATCTTAGTGATGACAGACACGTGGACTTTGGAACGAGTCATGGGTTTCCTAAATTTCTCAAAAATATTTAGGTGGCGACTCTGTATTTGACAAAGCAGTTCATTTTCGGCAATTTGATTCAAAATTGATTTTCCATAAGATTTATCGGATTTGGACTCTTTGGTGATTATCTATTTCACATTGCACTTATGAGATCAGATTCAAAACCGCGGGAGTTTGATACTGTAGGGCTATTCGTCTTCCGAAAGGGGGCACGAAAAGTCGAGCTACACCTGCTCTTTGTTTTCACTACAGTTTTGGAAACAGTTTTGAAAAACTTTGGTTAATGCAATGATTTAAAGGCACAAAGAAATAGGTGAAAGTTACTGTAGTTTCATTCAGAATTTCTGGCTCAATGATGGAAACAGACTCAAAAGAAAGAGTGAAAAGATATGCACAAATAGGACAGTGATATCTGAGTTAACGCCCCCGAAATCATCAAACTCTGATGCAACAAGACTGACTCAATACCCAATTCAGAAAGTAAAATAAAATTAATAAAACAAATTGCTAAAAACAGTGCGTGCCATTCACCACGTCTGGAGTAAAATGCGTGCCATCAGTAGGTTGATTCATCCCTATCACAGAACTAGTGGCATTATCCCCCAAGTTCATTGATCCAACACCAATAGACTTTGTAAGACTTGGTGAGGTGATGACCTCGTTGTCAATTAGGTCTTGAATTTCATGGTGAAGGTGAAAACAACGATTAGTGTCATAGTCGGGTTTCTGATGGAAGGCGCAATACTTGGCAGCATCATGCCTGGCTGGAAGGCGATCAAGGAGAGGTTGAGAGTCAAGGGGTTTGAGATGGCCTTGTCCTATGAGGATTTGGAGAGCTTTGGATAAGGTCATGTAAAGAGGATTGAAGGTGCGGCTACCAGTCTTGGAAGTATTGACAGAGGGGTCGGCAGGTGTTGACTAGGTTTGGCGATCTCTTACAGGTGTAGGATTAGAGCTGAAAGGGGTGTTTCTAGCAAGGCATCCCTTTTCATGGCTTATTCCCAGATTCAAAATGCCCCCAACCTGAGTGACAAAAGTATCATCCATAGTCTTTACAACAACTGCAAGCACTTGATACTTGTTCAGCCCTATGACTTTCAAAGTCTCAATAGCCCACCGAAGATGTGCATAGGGATCAATACTTGTTCCGGCCTTGTTATTGCCACTTGCTTCAGCTTTACCAAGGGATTGGGTGGCTATATCGAAGTGAGGCCCACTTGTTGTTGACATGTCATCACCCAGACTTGAGATAGCTTTGGGTAGGCTCTTTCTAACTGTAGCTCGCCCCAAGATTGGAGAGCTTTTCGACGTGTAGTTTTTGGCATGTGATGTGGTTGATGAGGGAGCTAAGATCCCAAAGGCTAAATCTGCCACAATTCTTTGGAGATCATC
The DNA here is from genome assembly GCA_030407325.1 of Camellia japonica. Classification (NCBI taxonomy): domain Eukaryota; kingdom Viridiplantae; phylum Streptophyta; class Magnoliopsida; order Ericales; family Theaceae; genus Camellia; species Camellia japonica. The sequence continues at coordinate 72,830,429 of JAPPVO010000007.1, read as the reverse complement.
GATCATGCTCAATAGCTCAGAAGTAGTGGGTTCAGCCATTTGTGTGTGCAGTGTATTTGAACCAATTTGGTCTTGATGAATTGGTTGGGTTGGGATCTTTGGAGTAGGTTGGCCTGGACTTGGACTATTATGGAGTTCAAGTCTTAGGGTTTGAGATAATTGGGGTTCAAATGCATCCATCATACACAAGTCCATGCTTTTTGGAATGGAATGAACACCTCAGGCTTGGGTAAATGAGCTGGGGTAATGTATATGTTGGGGTTGTAGGTAGATGGCAGTGTATGGATTAGGTTCAAATTTTGAGGAGGATGAGGTATGCGGTCATGTACAGGAAGTGGGTTATTGGTTACATCAGGATTCTGAGGTAGAACTATAGTCTTATTGTCGATGAGATCCTGGATCTCATGACGAAGGCAGAAGCAATGGTCTGTGTGATGGTTGTGCTGCTGATGGTATGCACAATATTGAGTAGGTCATGCTTAGCTGGGAGTGGGTCAGGAAGGGGTCAGGGATCAAGAGGTTTGAGATACCCTCTTTCCATTAGGAGTTTTAGTGTATAGGTTGGGCTCATGTGGAGAGGAGTGAAATTTCTGAGTTGGGTCCAGGCTGGGTAGGTTGTTTATGGGCTTATACTGGCGAAAGGATCCACAGTCTTGGGATTAGTGGCAACAGTATTGATTTCGGTGGTTTTGGGAACAGTGCTGCTACTGGCATTATTACTTCTAGTAAATACCCTTTCATCGATTCGCTTGTTCTTGGAAGGATTCCTTTGTTAAACACACTCTCAATCTGTACTCCAAATGATGAAAATCTTTGAAAATGAACAGTGGAGCGACTATTAACTTTTGTAACATATCAGGCTCAAGGTTCTGTACCACTATCCGAATTTGCTCTCTCTCAGAAGGTCGATCTGTCTTTTGTGATGCCTTTGCTATCCACCTTGCAACAAATTCCACAAAAGGTTCTTTAGGATTCTGGTGGGTTGCTTCAAGCTCTCGGGTCATCCTTTCAATTTGTGTGTTGTACGAATACTGATTGACAAACACCTCGGCCAAGTCTTTCCAGTTCTGCTTCACTTTATTCTTCAACTTGGCGTATCAAGTGGCTACTATACCCGATAGGGTTTGTGACGACCCTGACCTCCAAACTAGTATATTATATAATTTAAATGAGTTTAGTTGCATGATTATGTGCTTAATTGTGTGATTACATATTTAATTCTATGATTATCTGTTGATATATGGAATATCTGTTTAAATCGACAACTTAGAGTCGGAAATTGGGAGCCTAAACGGCTTCAGAAACTGAAATTGACTAGCCCAATAGGCTAATTAGAATATTTAGAATTTTATGGAAACTTTAATTGATGTTTGATTTGGATCAAAATAATTAGAATAAGCTGATTGAATTAGTTAGAGTTAAGCCTAATTAATTAATCCTAACCATATTTGATTAGGCTAACTTAATCACATCCCAAATTAAGCTTATGAGCTCATTTTATATACACACTCAGCTGAGAATTGAGAGAGAGGAGAGGAGAGTTCAACATTTAGAGAGACAAATAGGAGAATTGTAGAGAATTAGTGGAAGATTCAAAGATTGGAGCCATAATACACTTCAATTCAACACTAGGTATGGCATTCATCACTAATTCATGTAGTTATGGCATATAGTAGTTGAATTCCTCTCATTTTTGAACTCATTGGCATGTTATTGGAGAAAAGAAGCTATGAGTATCATAAAAATGGAAGAATAGAGTTTAATTGTTTACATGCATGCATAATTTGAGTTAGAATTCACGAAATTCTTACATGCATGACACATTTACACCTTAATTTGGAGAACCCTTCATGTTTTCATGCTTCTCATGTCACTTGATCATATTTTGAACATGTTTTGGAGAAATGTACACTCAAATTGAGTTAAACTTATTTTATAAATTGAGGTTGGAGTCATTGGTTGGGAAATTATCATGATTTTGAATAAATGGGTTCAAATTGGAAGTGTTCTCATGTTATATAGTGACTCTCCATGTTTTTATACCAAAAACACAAGATTTGAAGATTTGAGTACCATGTTTGAACTTCAAACACAGTTCTAGAAATTCCAAAATTCATGCTGTCCGCTCGAGCGAGGGAGTCCACGCTCAAGCGTGGAATTCGGGCTCCCAGAAGTTTTTGAAATTTTACAGTCCGCTCGAGCGACCAAAGTGGCGCTCGAGCGAGGACCATTTTTCTCAGTCTTCTGCTCGAGTGACCATCAAGCAGGAATTTCATATATCCAGTACTTTTACAGACTGCTCGAGCGACAGAAGTTACGCTCGAGCGACCACCTTTGTTTTTGAACCCCCGTTCGAGGGTAGGAAGTTGAGCTCGAGTGGAGACCCTGTTTTCAGCAAAATTTTACCAACTCTTTTAAGTGCATATTTGCATCCTCATGCCACTCCAAGCATTCTTAGGCACCATTTGGACTCCGATAATCATACAATAAGTTAGAGACACATAAAGAGAATTGAATTAAAATGAAATGGAATTTCATTTGTACTTTGTTATGTGCTTCGTTTAGGTGGACGTCTGAGGCTTAGTGTCACCGCAAACCACTGTGAGTAATAACCTTATAAAGATATGTTCAAGTTATCTTTACTTTTGAAAATGTTATTGCTATCAAAATGGATATGTGGTTGATTGAATGAATTCTTAAAATGATTTGATAATTGATAGCATGACTTATTAAAATGTTATGTCCTTTAATGAATGAAGTTCTGTTTTGAAACGATATTGTGGCATCCATTGAATATAGGCCCTTGCCTGGGGGTAATAGTACCATGGCTAGGCCCTTGCCTGGGGGTAATAGTACCATGGCTAGGCCCTTGCCTGGGGGTAACAATACCATGACTAGGCCCTTGCCTGGGGGTAACAATACCATGGCCAGGCCCTGCTTGGGGGTAACAATACCCTGGCTAGTATGATACGTTATCATTGGAATAATATTTGTTATCACATCATGGATGTACCACATATAATGTTACGAATGGCTTTTGTCACTGCAAAGAGATGCTATTATTGCTAATCAAAATGTTTGTTGTGAATTTGATCTAATATGGCGAATATCTCCCTTTGAAAATGATTTAAGATTCATTTCAAAATTGTAAGACATGTTTTTGTACTATTGTCGAACTTCATTCATTTAACCTCTTTATTCTGTTATTACTCATTGGGCTCTAGCTCACTATTTATTTATATATGTAATTGTAGATGGGCAAACTGAACACCAGAGTTAGATAGCCTCGAGTTTACCTGGGTCAGCCTTTTGTGGAGCTTCCAAGTGAAGTAATCAGGCTTGGGTGGAGCCATGCTTGTCAAACCCCTTTTGTGTGGTTGAATGGTTTTGTATTTGTACATAGTTGGGGTTGTATTTTTGTAAGATATGAATTTGTACTTATGTTGGGTATAACTTGAAACAAAACCTTGCTTAACATATTTTCTGTCCTCATATATGCACGGCTAAATGGATGAATTCTATAACATTTTAGACTTCCACTAAGCCCCGTACTTTATATTAAAGGTTCATTTGTATAGAGGCCGTAGGTAATCTATGATTACTGGCCGGTCATGATGCTAAACCTATATGGGCAGGTTTGAGTCGTGACAGGGTTCTTCCATACAAAGGGAGTTTCTGAGGCCTAGTCAAACCCATCGGTTTCAAGACGCCTGAGAAAAATCGGATATGTACCATAGGATCTCTAGACCCGTTGAAATAGTCAATGTGTGGCATTTTGAATCTGTCTGGGAGCCTTATGACATCCTCTATATACCCATCCTCAATGTCTAGAATGGAGTTGATTCCCTGTGCTTTTTTGAACTACTTCTCAAGTTTGGCAATTTTTACCAAGGCCAGGTCGAGATCATTAATATTGAGGGGAAAAAGTCCTTTACTAGGCTACACCAGGGGTCTGAAAACTCGAGCTTGAACCAACCCTTCTTGTGGATCTAGACCCTGTAAATCTTTAATTGGGGGTGGTAGGTCAAAGTTTGGTTAGGCACTCGGGATGGGATGGACATTAGATGCCCCAGATGGGTGGCGCAATTCAGCGATGGTCTCCTCCTAAGAAGCGATTCTGTTGTTCAGCATATCCATGGCCTTTTGGAAGGCCGTCATCATGGCCACAACTTCTTCTGGACTCTATGCCATCACAGTAGATCTGGAAGAATTGATTGTTGGAGAGCTAAGTTAATGGGAATCGAGAGAGGACTGGTGAGAGCTCTGTGTTGGTGGCAACTGCCTGACTCTTCTCATTTGGACTATTGGTGTGAGAGAGACTAAGACGGGTTGGCCTTCAACCAGATTCCTGATCTTGTAAAGCCTACCGGTGCGAGTCCACAAAACTTGAGGGATATCAGGTCTTTTTGAAGCTATAATTACAGAACTACCTAGCAAAAGAAATAAAAGAAAAACAAACATAAAAAATCAGATAGCACCTCAGCCCAATTCACTAGAGCAGATGTTATCACAGCTGAATGATTGTACTCTCCACTGAATTCTTCCCCATAAACTGATATAACTAAACCCCTTCTATGAATTCAAGAACCCTTGTAGATCCACTGTATATAGAACATAGTAGGTAAAGAGAGCAAAACACCCATATGGGGGGTAGGGTTACCTTGTCCTAGCTTTGGAACGATCTAGAGTTTCACTATTTCAAACATGCGGTATCACAACATCCTGAATATGGGAGAGCATCCTGTCCTATTTTGGAAAAGTCACTAGAGCTTACTGCATGACTAGGCCAATTGGTCAAAAGGGTACCTCAGCAAGATTACCTAATATACCTCTCACACCTAACACTGAAAAGTGAAAGGAGGATCAAACAGTATGGTGGTAACCCAGATCCAAGGGTTGTGTTCCCAACGTGACTTAAGAGCACCATGCAAATGAAATGCAATGAACATATATATGAAGATAAAATTTCACATCATAAAGTTCAAGTCAAGTTCTCTAATCTCCTCAACAGAGTCGCTAGAAACTGTAGCTGCTTTTCGCACTCCTTGGAGGGGTTTAGTCTCCTCGGATGCGATTGCTCTACAGTTCGGACTCCCGTAGTTTTGAATTTGGTTCCACAAGTGAAATGTGAAAAATAAAAAATAAAAAATAAAAATTGGGATTCCAAATGTGGCAAATCTTAGAAAATCCAATAATCATCAGAGATGCCAAAAATTGACTGCAATGCCAGATTTCAGAGTCGCCACCTAAATATTTTTGGAAATTTAGGAAATCCGTGACTCATGCCAAAGGCCACTTGTCCGTTATAACCAAAGTGTCTCGGTTTTGGAACTTAGGTATGAGAGAGGAAGATCATGAATTGAGCAACCCACTCACTCGATCAAAGATCAGCCAATACTAAATCATGATATGAATTTTATAGATATTATATACTCATATTCCGATTATTAATATGCTAACATTACTGTGTGAAGCAAACAAGTATAGACCATGTCACTTACTTTGGAATGCTTTGATTTCATGGTTTTTTTTAAAAAATGTTTTGAATATATGCAACTCAAAAGAAAAGCGTTCTCATATGTACAATAATCAAAGTCATTCCAATCTAAGCAAAAATAGCCTACATCCACAGGCATTCATAGAAATATTTCTAGTAAGCGAGTAGCCTCATGGTAGTATGCTTGACATGGCAACACAAACACATATGATATGCTAAAACAAAAATGCTCACCTAGTACTCAAACGAGGCAAGCCGAAGAGAAGAAGATAGTTAAAAAAAATGCATGATCCTAAAGAAATGCACATGACTAATAATGCAACAAATACAAAATGCGGTTACTTGATTCGGCTATGAATATGTCATATGAATCCACTCAAACCATGCGGTAATGCACATATTAAAGTAAGAAATAATGAATGATGTCATGTATGATGAGCCGAACCTTAATGCATGCAAAAATTAATACAAATCATGGTAATGATAAAAGAAAATATGATGCTATACAACTATGGTAAGCAGACAGGAAAAAAAAAAAAAAGGAGAAAGAAATGGGGATAGGAAGATATACATTAAATGTTACAGATTTGCCCTCTTACAAGAGGGTCCAAATGGCCTAATCAACTAATTATTACAACACCAAATGAATTAACTAATTATTACATTTGTAAATATTACAACAATAAATAATAAAGAAACAAAAACAAGGACAACATGCACGCGAGTAAGAACATTCTTCAGAAACGACTTTATCTGCCCTCTAGAGAACTATCCTATTTTACCCTCCGCCACTGCTCTGTTTTGCCAACAACAGTCCTCTGTATGTACACTATGAAGCCTAGCCGGACCATAATGAGGCTTAGTGTAGCTCGACTTTTTTGCGCCCCATTTCGAAAGTTTGAAATATGGCCTTACAGTTCGGACTGCCGCGGTTCTGAATCTAATCTCACAAGTGCAATGTGAAATTGATAAACACCAAAGAGTCCAAATCCGACAAATCTTTTGGAAAATCAATTTTGAATCAAATTGCCAAAAATGGACTGCTTTGCCAGATACAGAATCGCCACCTAAATATTTTATTTTGAAAAAATTTAGGAAATCCATGACTCGTGCCAAAGGCCACGTGTCCGTCATCACTAAGATTGTCTTGGCTCGGAAACTTAGGTACGAGAGGGGAAGGTCATAAATTGAGCACCCTCGCTCGCCCGATCAAAGATCGACCTCTACTAATCATGATATGATTTTTATCAATATTATATGCTCTTGTTCCGGTTATTAGACTAGCATTTACTATGTGATGCGCACACACACAAGGTATAGACTAGTTTGCTCAAATTGGAACAATTCAATTTTCATGTTCGTTTTTCGAAAAAAATTTGATTTTGCCACTTAACAAAGTAGGCTTAAAGCTCATGAATTTGCCACTTAACAAAGTGAGCTTAAACGTACATTTATTGAACTATTCCAATTCAAGCAACAAGCCTTCATCCACAGGCATTCAAACAGTTTATAGTAATTAAGCACCTAGCCTCATGACAAGCATGCTAGTCATGGCAATCACTCACACTCATGCAAGTATGCTAAAGCTCTAAAATGCATGACTCATAACTATACAAGATGATTAATGCAACAAATGCAATAATGCAACTAAATAGGCTCGGCTGCTTAACATGGCATATGAATTGATTTGATAACATGCGGTTTAAGCACGCATTCAAAGAATTAATAAACGACAATGCAAGTTTGAATGATGAACCGAGCCTCGGTGCATGCAAGACAAATGAATGGATGCAAACATACGATATGCTAATTGAAACATGATGCCTCTAATCTAACAATCAAAAGTGGATAAATAAAAGGGAGAAAGACGTGGGGTTGGAAGATATACACATTATTACATTACGCCCTCATGAAGGAGAGTTCGAATGAATAAACTAGCTAAGCTAAACTACTTAACTAATTATTACAAAACTTGAATAAATAAATTAACTAACTTCTAAGCTAATTAATTAAGAATTTAACTAGGCTAAGCTAATTAAATATTACAACACAAACTAATTTAATTAATCAATCTAAACTAATTAAATAAGTACAAAACAAACTAATTAGCTACAACTAATTAATTACAACAAATAAATGATTAATTATTAATTAAAATAATTAACTAGTCCCGGGAAGAGAGGGAGGCCTATGCATGCTCGATTTCTACCTGAAGAACATCCATTGTTTGCTTCCAAAGCTTCTATTGCACAACCCTTGCACTGTTTTCCTCTTCCAGGTCAACTCTGCTATGCTTGACAAACACACTGCTCAAAATTCCCTGGCGACCGGCAGGCCAGAAGTGGTGGCCATTCGGCCACCAGTAGGGGGCTGCCGTCCAACACTAATGGCCTACCGGCCAGAAATAGTAGTCGGTCGGCCACTGATGATGCATCATTCCTTGCTGCAACAAAGAGCAAACAGGGAAAAGAGAGGGTATTCCCACAAATTGTTTGTACTGTGTATCCTTCATTATCATCAAAACAAGCTCAAAGGAGTGATACACTTGGTTCAAAGACCATCAATCAAGCAATTTTATTTCATGATGGCTAAAGAACCAAGGTGTACAAGTTTAATCAATGCACAAACAACACTCACAACCTTCACCATATCATGCATGATCAAGGGCAATGCTGACCTTAGAAAAATTGGCACATTTCATCACTTTGAGTATGAAATGCCCCAATTTTCCTTGTACTCAATTAACGTTCGATTGAACACACCAAAACACAACCAAATTCTTATCTTTGCACAATTTTAATTTCAACTTTTAGTTACTCATTTTAATTACCTTTCCATTCTTTAACCAATTAAGTCCATTGGTGAGTTAAGTCCTCTAAAAGAGAAGGAAGTGTCAAGCAAGGGGTAGTCTAAGGCAAGAGAGAGGTGTCATGCCGTTGATAATGAACCTCCAAAATAGGATTAAACCATTAAGCATAGACCTCAATCTCAACCTTAAACAATCCTAAGGTTGAAACAACCCTCAAAGCAAACAAAAAAGTCAAGAAATGAGGGAGGTTACAGAGATTATGCTTGCTAAAATTAAGTGAGAAAAGTATTAGAACATGCAATCAACTCAAACAAGTGGTGTCTAAAAGCCTAAAACATCAAGCTTGTGAGGACACTTACACTAGGATCATGCAAAACAAGACTCAAATACAACAACCAGCCAAAAACAGAGTTTAAAAAGTCCAAATCAAAGCCTAAAACATGCTGGAATTAAGCTACAAATGGCTAGAAAAATAAGCTAACATATAAAGCTATCTAGGCTAGCAAACAAGACACAAGGAGAGGAGGCTAACCCCTCCAAATTTGGACCTCAAAACATAATTTTCACCACTGAAAATAACCTGAAATTCAGTGTTCAAAAGCCCAAAAAAAGATAGTTTGAAAGTGGGAAACAAAGGTGGAAAGGCCTTACAAACAAGGAAGAAATAAGGGTGAACCACTCCCTATCATTAAATGGCCTACAACCACCAATTTCAGCCAACAAAAAAAGATTTTAGACAGTCCAAAAACAGCCCAAAAATAGTACAAAAATGTGTTGGAATGAAGACAAAAGTAGCTAAAATAACAAGTTAAAATATTAAGCAATTAAGCTAGGAAACAAGCACAAAAAGGGGAGGCTAACCCCCTCAATTTTTGGGACTTCAAAACGTAATTTTTAGCATCTGGAAAACTCTAAAAACCAATGGTAAAAATCTCAAAAAAAGTTGATGAAGAGATGGGAAACACAAGTGGAAAGGCTTAGAGAACAAGGTTCAAAGAAGGGTGATTAACCCCTCTACCTTTAATATCCTTAAACCACAAGTTTCAGCCCATAAAAACAGTTGAAAAACACTTCAAAATTAGTAAGAAAAGATAGAAAAGAAGTAGTGCAAAGGTGCTCAAAATTATACCTCTTGAAGAGGAATAACACTTTTATTCACAAACCATAAGTCTTTCACGCTCAAAGGCTGCAATTTGGACTCAAGAATCTCAACAAGGAGAGCTCCAATATTGGTTTAGGAAGTGCAGAGAGAGGGTGTATAGGTTTCAAGATAGAGATAGAGAGAGAATTCCAAGTTTTGGAACTTTTGGAAATTTTTGGAACCTTAAACCCCAAGGGAAGGCCTGGTATATATAGAAAAACAGCCCCTCAGGTCGAAAATATCAAGCCTGGAATAGCTGGAGCTTTTGAGGGACAGCTGGCACAAAATATCTAGGTTTTCGACCAGTGGCCGGCAGGCCATAAGTGTGGCCTACAGTCCACAAAAAATCTGCTTCCAAGCCCGACTTCAAACAAGCATATCTCCTTCATCCAGACTTGTTTTCAGTCATTCTTGAATCTAAATTAAAGCCCCGAAAGTCTAGTTTCCAATGGTAGTAGACGCACATCTAAATTCTAACTGTGGAAAGAGATATGCCTATTTTAGTGAAGGTTGCTCATTTTTGGCTTAATCGGATTGATGCCTAACTTCAAACGGCCATATCTCCCTCATCCGGACTCGGCTTTAGGAGATTCTTGGGTCTAAAATGAAGCCCTGGAAGTCCACTTTCCAATGGTGGTGGCCTCAAAACTAAAGTCCAAGTGTTCAAAAGGATAGGCCTAATTTAGTGAGGTTGCTCAATTCTCTCTCAATGGTTTCTAGCCCAACTTCTTCCCCTAACTAGTTTTCTCCCTTCTCCTCCAATTTTCTTCAACTCCAAACCTCTAAATAAGATGTTTTAAAATATTTTTCAAAGAGTTCACCTCTTTTCCATTTATTTCCACTTTGTCCTTGCTCAGTTTACCGAAAAGTACAATTTTTAACGAAATGCGAGCCTCAGAGCATCGTACAAGCTTTTTCAAAAATATTTTGAAAGAGAGGGTTTTAGGGTCTAAAATAATTTTGGTCAAAAATAGTTTTGGTCCAAAATGGGGTGTAAGGTTGGGATTTAGAGTTCTTCTTGCTGAAGAAATCGAATGTTCGCATAGCACAACTTTCATCATTGGGTGATCAATCAGTGGTGCCCAAGTCTTAAGGTCAGTCAAAAATGGGAGTCTATACCTGGCCAGGTCCAATGAAATACGGTCGTGCCTCAGTTTGGCCCAAAAAACCTATTTTTCGCACTGAGGTAAAAACAGTGCAGACAGAGTATTTTCAAAGATGTTTATCCATTCTATCCTTTCCTATCATGAAGATACTCAAGGAAGGAATAAATTTGCTTCTCAAATCATCAACCATCGCAAGGTTGTTGCATGATGATTTTAGAAGCAATAGGAAAAGATTTTACTAAATATTAAAAAAAAAAAAAAGGCTATTCTTCTTACTTCCTTCCTATCATTAGGTTATTCAAGGAAGAGGTAGACACGCTTCACAAATCATCAAATATCACAAGGTAGTATGTGATGATTATAGAAGCAACTAAAACTAAGAAAACTATAACGACTCAAAAATTGTTGTAAACTCTTCTCCTTACTCATGGAATAAGGATGAGACATCCATTTCCATACTTCAAAGTGGAACTAGGAGAGAGTTTTCAACACTTTTCGATAAAGAGCTCTATATGAGCAACCAGGAAACTAAGGCAGATACTCAAAATCAAGCTAACTATCAAAAGCTTAAGCACATGACTCACCAAAGTTGTTCACAACTCCTCTTTTGTTCATGGAATAAGGATGAGACATTCATTTCCATGTTTCAAAAATGATCGAAAAGAGAGTTTTCTAACACTTTGAAACGGAAGCTATCACCTAGCTTCAAGGTAAACAAAGCAAAAGATTTACAACTATTTAATCAAACTTTCGGTGGGGTGGCTAAGCTCTAAACCCCCCATGACCACAAGGTTCCAATATACTTTAAGGAAAGCTATAAAAATAAAAGAAATATTATCAACTCAAATGGATAGTCTACTACATCCTAAACACACCTCATCCTTAAAGACTTACAACAACACAATTATAAAATTCAAAGCATAAATTAAAGCATTAAACATCCCACAACTACCACAAAAAAAAACAAAAAAAAAAAACAGTGGTGAAGCTAATGGAAAGCAAGGAAGAAAGTAAAGAACAAGTTATTGTGATTATGCCTAAGGAGGGGTGGCTAACCCCTTTACTTTTGTAGCTTTTAATCACATATTTCAGCCCCCCCCCCCCCCCCTCTCCTCCCCCTCCAAAAAAAAAAAAAAAAGAAAGTCCAAAAGCAGTATATAAAACAAGAAAGTGAGAGAAAGAGAGTGAAGGAGAAGTAACAAAAAAGATACAAAATTATACCTCTTGAAAATAGGGGTAATCTTAGTTATCAAACTTAATTCCAAACACCCTCAAGTTGTTGAAATAGAGTTTGAAGCTAAGCAAAAGCTTCAAGAACAAGCTCTAATGGTGTATGTATTGTGTATCTATAACTAAAAGGTGATATGGAAGCCAAAGAGTTTGTTCAAAAAAAGAGGAGTCTTTTTAGCTCTCAAAAACCTTACAAGCCTTTTAAAAAAATTTCTAACCCTAAATTCTGAAGGGAGAGGGCCTATTTACAGAATTTGATACGTTTTGGTCGAAAATATCTTCAAAAAAGTTAGTGGGCAGGTCTGTCGCCAATGAGATCCGGCCACGTCCAAATAGACACGGCTAGACCAAATAACCCACGGGCAAGCCTTAAATTTAAAAAGAGAATTTTTTAAGGTCTAAAACATTTTGGTCAAATTGGAGTATAAGGTTGGGATTAGAGCTCGAATATGAATTCATTTGCTGGAGATTCAAATGATTGCACAATGTGACTTTTCATCATCGGGTGTTCGGAATGAAGCGCTCAAGTCTTAATGTTAGTCAAAATGGGATGTCTACAGCACATATGAATTGACTTCAATGTCATCACCCTTAGCTTAATTCTCATATTTAATCATATAATCTCTTGAATTCTCATACTTGATGGCTTAAATTCATGTATTAAAGATTAATCACATACCTAGAGTCTACAATTGCACTCAATTATGCAAAAATCTTGAGCTCTACTTCACAATTCTTCAATCTCCTAGCCAAATCTTCAAGTTCTCCTCATCATCTCTCTCTCTCTCTCTCTCTCTCTCTCTCTCTCTAAAGTGACTCCATCTCTCTCTAAAATCAATCTCGACAGAGTTTTTGAGTTCCTAACTCTAATTCTCTCATCTCTTATAGTATATATAGGTTAGATTAGCATAGGGTGCTAATTAAGGCTTAAGTTAACTAATTAAGCCGAAGATAATTAATTAAAACTTAATTTTTCTGAACTGAATCAAATTTTAATCAAATTTCCCATTAGGCTCTAAAAATTATGCAATTCTTATTAAACTATTCAATTTCAGTTTCTGAAGTTGCTAGGGCTTCCAATTTTAGATTTTGAACAGAAATCATAACATATATTCCTACAACGAATAGGTAAGCATTCAAATACACATTAAACACATAGATCACATTCAAAATTAAATAGATATAAGTTTAAAATGTGATGGGGTCATCATAATAGAGGTTCTTCCTTCCTTCCGAAGTAGCGCTCGATATAGAGTGCGAATTGCTGGGCTATATGGAGGTTTTGCTTTCTTTTCGGCTAGCCACTGGTAAAGTGTGGCGCTTGACAAAGGCTCCAACTTTTCTTCCAGAGTAGTGCCCAGTAAACTATGTTAGTATGGCTTGGTGAAGCCGGTTGTGGGAATATGGATACTCATTGAGAATCCTGTGATAATTCCGTTATGTAATTGTGAAAATTGTTAGATGTAGAATTAAAGTGTGTAGTGTGAAATGTGTTGTTAGTGAGTTAACTCTTATAACCTAATTATTTGGAATGTGTTGACTTATGAATGAGCTTAGTGTTATGTGGAGTATGTTGGGGTGAATGGTTGTAGTAGAAATTGAATTGTATAACTTCCATGTGTATAACGGTTGTTAGGTATACATGTTAGATGTTGTCGGGTATTAGTAAAGTGACGAGTTGTGGCGTAATTAATGAGTATAAGATATGAACTAAAGGAAGTAAATGATTAGTGGGCCAAAAACATTTACCTAAGGCAAAAGAGATTTTAAGGAAAATCATTTGATTAAATTTTTGTAATATAAAGAGATAGCAAAGGTGTCACGACCCAAACCCGCCCCTAAAAGTTTGGTCCATGACCGGCCTGTACATAAGCCTCAGAACAAAATTAGATAATAATACATATTCAAATGCGGGGCCACAAGCGGAAGCAAATGTCAATACAAAGATAACGTCCATTGAGCCTATGCATACATGATGAACTAAGTAAATTTAAGCCTTTAATTACACTTCCATATTATATATACAATCACAAAACTTAGATAGATCTCACACACAAACACATAAGACTCAATAAATTACATAGTTAAATAGCATAATTCCCAATACAAGATCAAGGCCTCAACACGGAGGCATACCCCAGGCGGTTTGGCAGACAGGTGGACCTTAAGACAACTCTAGTGTCGATCCCCAATAGCTCACCTACATAAATAGGTATAAAGACGGAGTGAGCAAGGCTCAGTGAATAATAGCAATGTAAGGAGGTTAGTTAAATGAGCAAAATCTTGGAAAATACAAATAGACATATATCAGACTGTATACAGGTCTTATCCATAGCCATATTTCAAAACGGCATTAGGCCCACATGTAATACAGAACGGCTTCAGGCCCAACAGATTACAGAATGGCCTCAGGCCCAACAGATTATACAGAACGGCCTCAGGCCCAGTATTAGCAAAACAGAATAATCCCAGATTCATAAGAATACCATTACACAATAGTGCACATAAATTTCCCCATGGTTTATTACAAGTCGACATAGTTGTCTTGCGAATAACAGAACATTAATAATAACTATTAACAGAAGGCACATGTATCACTACAGTACTATTAATAGGGACATAACAATTCACATCATAATGGCCTCAGGCCTACTTCTATTAATAGGGATAGAACGACCTTTGGTCCATATCAATGCCATTATTCAATCATATCTATTAATTTAATCAAAGCACAATATCAATGGAATAGGCCATTCACAAATAACAATACATAAATCATAATCGCAGGAAGTAAGTGAAACATAACGTTGCACTACTATTACTCACAGTGATAGGTTCTAGTAGTAGCGGGACGATGTCCTTGTCTTGACCTACAAACACAATGCACATAGTATCATAAGAATATACCTGATTCCTTACTTTACTCTTTAATCAATTAGTCATATCGGTTCTAAACTCCTTAGTCCTTAGTAGGTTATAATCCATGCCTCAGAAAATAAGAGGAATCAATAGGAAAATGGTTCAGACGAAGAAATGGTACAAAACCGGTAGATAGAAAGTGAGCAACTCTCACTAATTTGGGCATATCTATTTCTGTACTTAGAATTTGGGAGTGAGACCACCACAATTGGAACGTAGACTTCCGGGACTTGATTTTAGGCTCACGAATCACTCAAAATGGAGTCCGGATGAAAAGATATGCTTATCCAAAGTTGGCTAAATAGAGTTGTCCCCACACGTGCGGGACAAGGTGCTTTTTTAGCAGAATAAATTTTGGGGCTGGAGATGGGCTGCCGCATGTACGGGAAGACCCGCCGCACGTGCTGCTCTGGGCCACTTTGGCTGTCCGAAAATGTTATGGGCTCTAACACTTGATTTTTCCATTTTTAAGCTTGGTTCCCAACTCAAATCACCCAAAAGCATGTAAAATTGTCCCAAAACATGATAAACTATCATCAATCAAGTGTAATTTCATCTCAAATAAATCAATCTTTGCCTCAAGTTAGGAATCCAAGTCTCATCTTTTCCATATATTCAAACTTTCATAATATATGCCTAAAATCATGCAAATACATCTTACACATGGTTGATTCTCACATCAAATCTTGTTATACTATAAATCATTCTTAAGATTGAACCCAAATTAAACAAATTAAAGGAATTCCAGGTTCAATTCCTTGAATTCAACCCAATCCACTCATAACCCAACACACTTGTTCATTTACATATCAAACTTCCAAGTTAATCTTTGATTTCATGTAGTAGATGAATTATCTACAAAGATGATAGTTAGAGCCACATACCTTATCTGCAACCTTTCCTTTTTCCCTTTGATCTCTTCAATTTTCCAAGCTTTACGGTTGTTCTTCTTCCTCTCTCTTTAATTCTCTTCAATCATCTTCAAAGCCACCATGAATGTTGATCTTTTCTTAGAGAATTTGTCTCTCCTTCTCTCCCTCTCTCTTTCACGGTTCTCTCTCTTTCTACCTTAGATATTTCTGGCTCAAATATCTTGAGTTCCCAACTCATATAGCATGTCTCTATGTATACATATACACACATAAGCTTATCACTATAGGAAGAGCCAAACGCACCCTTACGAATTGCACAAAATCAAATTTCAATTAAACTTCCCAAATGACTCTAAAAATTATGCTGATCATAAATATGTCCTCTGTTCCAGTTTCTGAAGCCTCTAAGACCTTCAATTTATAGTGCAAAATTAACCAGCCAAACATACCTTAACGAATCAGACAAAATAAATTTCCAATTAATTTTCCCATGTAACTCTAAAAATTCTCATTAACATATGCAGATACTCAATTTTGATTTCTGAACCCATGAAGGTCAATAATTTAAATTTTAAAGTCGTAACTCAACAGATCATTTCTCAATTCAAACTGATATCATTAAATTGAAGAACATTAATCCACAAGTGCATAAAGGTAATTTCTGATACGGATTTTGGGGTCATTACAAAAGGAGATCTCTAAGAAATGGGAGGTGGGATTTGGTGAAAAGCTTATCTATTTATGTGATCTATTTTACATATAAAGGACACATTATTTATATATGTATCACATAATAACATTCATGATCGCATATATCTGGTGATCTTATTGTCGGGAATCATTATAGATCCCTATTAGACCTCGTGTTCATCTCTTGGTGTTTAACCCTTTTTCAGGGATGTGGTCGGGTGCAATAGCTTGAAGATCAAGAAGTTCTAAATCATTAAGACTTCTTACAGCTTGAATTATTGATGAAGATGTTATTATTTTAATGTAAATAAATAGTATGTAATCTTTTATGTAAGCCCTTAAGGTATGTAATGTGAATAATTGTTGTGAACATTTTTGTATATCATATTAATTATACGAGAGAGAACCTTATTTAATCTGTTTATAGCTTGTGTTGTTTCTTTAACTATTACGGTAAATGGACTTTTATAAGGAATAATGGTAGTATATTTGAGTTTTAAAATCTGGGGTATGACATCATGACTCCCATAGGATTGACTTATGAATTTGTAGTAATCAACTTCACAAATGTCATAATTTGTATATGGTGCACATCTTTTTGAGAGTATATACCGTCAGTGGTGGAGTCAGAATTTAGGCTTAGAGGGGGCAATAGCAAAGTAAAATATTATGTCTATAATAGTGTTACCTACCCAGTCGTACTTCGACCCTAACAAACTTAACCTCGATTTTTAATCACAACATTAACTTAGACGGTAATGATTATCTCCAAACAAAAGCAAATATTTTATTAAGAGGTTTCATAAAAATAAAAAATAAAAATAAAAAGGTAATCATTTGTACATATATTCATTACAGGAGGGGAAAAAATACCAATAAGGACAAATAGTAAGCATTATAAAAAAAAATAGAAAATAAATATTTAAATGCAGACTTTATAACATCATAAAGGTAATTTTTGTCATAACTAAATATTTAGAGGGGGCAATAGTAAAGTAAAATAATAATTTTTGTCTAATGTGCATATATGGCAAAACTGCTACATTTTCTAGATAAGAAAAATGCAGAAAAAGATTTTTCAATAGGTCTAAAATAATTTGGCTAAAACGGGTGTAAAGTTGGAATTAAAGTTTAAATCTAACTTTCTGCTGAGAAATTCATAAAATAGCATATTTCAATTTTCATCATCTGGTGATAAAAAAAAAGCGCCCAAGTCTTAAGACCAATCAAAATGGGGTGTCTACAGTTGCCCCTCTTTGACAGAGGTCGAAGTCATTTCATGAAGTGAGTAAATGTCAAAACCCGAAGACGACCATTTTGACAAGGCCGTAAGACATGGGCAAACAAACAAGATGCAAATGCAGTTAGTTGAACCCGAGAGTTGACTACGTATCCCTTTTCAAGGAATCAAACCAGCGTAGTTCAGGGGTAAGATGCAAATGATATGCTAATGCAATTGAAAGTTAGACTTACATGCGTCGCAAAGTCAGTTTTTATTATTATTAATTTTTTTTTTTGAACATTCATGATTATGCAATGCAACGCAATGGAATTATGATAAAGATATGGAGGTGGCAACATGAGAGGCAAGTCTTGTATAAATGATATGACGCATAAAAGGGGGCACATTGCATACAAATGTGCCAAAACACAAATGATAGAGGTGGTGCATCGTATACAAGTGTGACGAAGCACAAATGATAGAGATAATGCATTGCATACAAATGTGCCAAAGCACATATGATAGAAGAGGGCTCATCACATACAAATGTGCATACCCACAAATGATAGAGGAGATGTATTGCATACAAATGTGCCACAACACAAATGAAAGAGGGAGGTGCATTACATACAAATATGCATACCACACAAATAATAGAAGGGGGTGCATCGCATACAAATGTGCCACAACACAAATGATAGAGGGGGTGCATCGCATACAAGTATGCATACCGCACAAATGGTAGAGGGGTTGCATTGCATACAAATGTGCATACCGCACAAATGATAGAAGAGGTGCATCGCAAACAAATGTTCATACCGCACAAATGATATAGGGGTTGCATCACATACAAATGTACATATCCCACAAATAATAGAGGGGGTGCGTCGCATACAAATGTGCCACAACACAAATAATAGAGGCAGTGAATCACATACAAGTGTGCATACCGCACAAATAATAGAGGGAAAAGGTGAACTCAAAATCCAAGTGCGTCTCACGCACAAGGAGAAATGGTGAACTTAAAATCTAAACATGTTTCACGCGAGAAAAGAAATAGTGAACACAAAATCCAAAAGTGTTTCATGCAAGAAGAGAAATGGTGAAATCGAAATCCAAACATGTTTCAGGCAAAAGGAGAAATAGTGTACTCGAAATCCAAATGCGTTTCACGTGAGAGGAGGAATAGTGAATTCGAAATCCAAACGCGTTTCACGCAAGATGAGAAATGGTGAACCCGAAATCCAAATGCGTTTCACATGAGAGGAGAAATAGTGAACCCAAAATCCAAATGCGTTTCACGCGAGAAGAGAAATAGTGAACTCGAAATCCAAACGTGTTTCACGCAAGAGGAGAAATAGTGAACTCGAAATCCAAATGCATTTCACGCTAAAGGAGATATAGTGAACTTGAAATCCAAAAGCATTTCATGCATGAGGAGAAAGAGTGAACCCGAAATCCAAACACGTATCATGCTTGAGAAGAAATCATGAACTTGAGATCCAAACACGTCTTACGCGAGGGGAGAAATTGTGAAATTGAGATCCAAATGCGTCTTATGCGAGAGGAGGAAATGTGAACTTGGGATCCAAAAGCGTCTTATGCGAGAAGAGTAATTGTGAACTTGAGATCCAAATGTGTCTTGTGCAAGAGGAGGAAATACGAACTTGAAATCTGATGTGTTTCACGTGAAATTAGAAAAGGTGGTGCAACCAACAGACATACCTAACTGTATTTCATATGGAGAGGGGGAAGGTTTTAATTGAGTAAACTTCAAATCTTAACATGTTTCACGTGAAAGAAGAAAATGTAGTGTAACCGACGAGCATACCTAATCATATTTCATATGAAGAGGGGGAATGTTTTAATCGAGTAAACTTAAAATCTTAACACATTTGACGTGGAAAGAGAAAAGGTAGTGTAACCAATAGGCATACTTAACTGTATCGCATACAAAAAGGGAGAAGGTTTTAATCGAGTAAACTTCAAATCCTAACACCTTTCACGTGAAAGGAGAAAAGGTTATGCAACCAATAAGCTTACCTAATTGTATGTCATACGGAAAGGGAGAAGGTTTTAACTGAGTAAACTTCAAATCCTAACACGTTTCATGTAAAAGTAGAAAAGGTGGTGTAACCAACAAGTGTATCTAACCGTATCTCATACCGAAAGGGAGAAGGTTTTAACCGTCTTTAAGTGATGCACAAATAGATCAGTATAAATAAAGCATACATTAGTATACATACAACATACATTAGTGTACATACACATACATTATATATACAAACATGTATATATACATACCAAATATATTCATACATATACATATACATATACATACATATATAGACAGATATACAAATAAACATATACATACGGACGCATATATATACATATATACAATATACGACATACATATATATAATATATACATAAGGTATACATATACGATATACACATTTCTGTCTCTTCCCTGTTCTAGTTTCTCTCTCTGCCAGTCGTCTTTTTTGACTGTCGCGTCTAGCGCGCGATCACAGTGCCTGATTGATAGAGCTAGACCTACCCTAATCTTTAACGATTGCCTTGATGTCCCCATTGTTTTGTTCTTCACTTTCATCTTCTTCTTAACCCCAACTTGCAGGGGAGACAGAGAAGAAGACTGCTAAGAAAAACTCTCTCTGTCATTACTCTGTCACCTCTCCCTTTGGCATTACTCCCCTCTGACATGGCCTCTTCCCACTGTACTCTTTCTCTCTTCCCTGACTTAAATGATTTCCCAATCGAGATTATCCGCTTCTCTGAGCCTCGACAGAGTGCCCCTGTCCCTGCCCCTGTTCTCAGTTTTCTTGCACTGTCAGTCGAGCAACTGATGGCAGCACAGTCTGATATCGATGTCAACCACCACACATTAAAGTCCTGTGTGGAGACCGTGATCGTGGTCTCCAATTTGTCCCACCAATAGCAAGGTAGGACGAGTGAAGTACATCGATTAAATGCCCTACTCTCCTTGCTCCAACGTATGTATAAGGATGTTCGAAAAGAGATTAGCAATTTGAAGAAGCAAAACAAGGAGCTGAAATGGCAGGTGACCTCCAAGGCCCGATTTGGAGCTCCCTGGTGCTCCTCATTTGATGGCCAGTGGGGAGTAATTTTCTTCGGAAGTTCTGACAATACTGAGGCAGAGTCTTCAAACGATTCCCGAGAGTCAAGTTGTGGTGAGGCAATTGATGGTAGAGTCGAAAGACGAAGTTTTCTGCCAATAAAGTCGGTTATTTTTGCCGTTGGGCTACTACCGGAATCTCAGAAAAAGTCTCTTTTTTTTTTCGATATTTTCAATTTTTTTCTTTTTGCTCTGTTCTTTCTTTCTTTCTTTTTTTTTTTTTTTTTTTTTTTGTATTTTTTGTTTCCACTTAGGAAGGAGCACCAATGCTTCAAATGATTTTTCCTTTTTTGTTGTTTTTGAAATTTTCTTCTCTTTTTTCTTTGTAATGCTGTAATCAGGGGGGCTTCACCTTGAATTTCAATAAAAAGAGGATTGTTTTGTTTGCACATCATGATATGAATGACAGAGTACTTGAGCAAGAGCACATTTTGTATGAACTTGAATCTGAGAATGATTGAAATGAGTTTTGAATTGGACATTGAGCCCTCAACTGATCAGAATTCAAGAAAATGACTCAATAAAAAACAAAGCAAAAGCAATCCAAACACACCTATTTATACTTGCAGGAATGGAAAGGACACAAAACTCCATCGCGAGCGCGATGATAAACACCGTGGGCGCGACAATCGCAGGCGTGGTTTAGAATATCGGGGGCATGATGTCAATAAACAAGATTCAAAATGAAAAAACATCGCCAGCCAACCTCCCCGAACAACCGACCAATTAACGGGTTCTGTTACAATGATTATGCATTTTCTGGCAAGTGATTGAGAATGTAAATGGAGACTTTCGAAAATATAGGGAAAAGACAAAAAACCTGACTCGACTATGCCTCTAGTTCATTGCTTTGACTATTTTTTCGATTTTCTTGTAAAAAAGGTTTTGATCAATATAAGAGTTAGATTAGTATGCTTGTTCCACTCTCTGTTTTGAAATCATGTAAGCCAAGCTGTGAGCACTGAAAATTTTTACTTTTTGGTCCAAAAAATGGTCTAGTTTTGCACAAATGAAATAATTTTCGAGAAAATCAATCAACTTCACTATAAATCATCAAAACATATTTTTGTAGATGACCACTACCCGACCAACATGAAATCAACCCTTGAAAAGCATAACCTCAAATCAGATAACCCAAGCATGATACACTACATTGCCACTTGATCTGTCTTGCAATTGAACCTTCCATGAAGAAGAGATAGGACAATTGAACTGAATGAAGATAAATCAATCAAACATGGACAAGATGAGTGAGTTGAAAATAGTTGGGGCCGAACTTCAGGATGAAGCTGCTTACGTATCCCAAATATAGGAATCAAGCCTTAAATAGTTCATAGGTAACGCTTACTCGGGTATTAACATTCTCATTTTGAGCTCTAATTTTTGCCAAAGTCGCCCTTCTGGGCTTTCGACCTTGTGAGCTTTTCTTCATTTTTTCTCTTTTCTTTTTCTATTTTTTTTTCATTTTTCATTTTCTATTTTTTTTTTTCATTTTGTGCTTTAACTTTTGCCTAGGTCGCTCTTCTGGATTTTCGGCCTAGCAAGCCTCTCAAGGGTAGTACCGTTGTAGCTTGTCCATATTGATTGGTTGTGAGATCTCTAGGCCATCTAAATCCACGAGAATGATTTCTCCTTCCGACTAGATAGACTTGATGATGTAGGAACCTGTCTAATTGGGTGTGAATTTTCCCTTCAGGTCATGGATAGCAGCTCAATTGTCATTCAACATTAAATCTTCTTCTTTCAAATTTTGAGATTTAACTTTCTTTCTAGTCTCCATTGGCTTGAAAAACGATCCAATTTGATTCTTTGATCACATCCAACCTTATTGCCCATAGTTCTAAGGTTGTTTCCAATTCGACTATGCAAGCCTTATACTCTGGGCCATTATTGGACACTCAGAATCAAAGTTTGAAAGCTAAAGGGTTCAGGCCTCAAGTTGAGAGGGATTCTATGTTGTACAATTCATGATCAATTTCAAGCATGTCTTTGTAGGACCACGCAAAACTATTTTTTGAAATCTTTTAATAAAGCAATTAATCACCCGCATTTTTCTAAAGACAACATAGAACCAATCTAGACCAAGCGAGGATCTTTCTCAGTACCCACATTAACTAAAATAATCTCATTCATCAAGGGCTTAGCACGCCTCTCTTCCTCTTAGTCGATCAAATTTTGTAAAGTCTGAGGAATTTCTTTCTCTTCGTTTTTATCAAAGTTTTGGAAAAAAATTTCAAAATTTTTGGTCAATGCAATGAACTAAAGGCATAGAGAAGTAGGCGGGATCTATACACTTTTATTCAAAAGAAACTCTCATTAAGTGATGACAATAGACTCAAAAGAAAATGACAATGACAGAGATGTCTTGGTTAGCACTGCCGAAATCAACATATTCTGGCTAACTAGACTAACTCGAATCTAACTCTAACTCCACAAACTCAATGGAATCAGACTCGGACTCAACATCCAATTCAAAACTTGAAATGAAATCTCGAATTGCCAGTTTAGCTGCGGGCCATCCACCATGTTCAAAATAAAGCTCGCGCAATTAATAGGTGGTCATTCCCCGATCACAGAAACAGTATCATATCCCACAAGTTCTGGGGATTCACGCTGGTAGACTTTGTGGGATATCAAACTTTCCTGAAGCTATGGTGCTACAACTACCTAGAAAACAGAAAAAGAAAACGAAAACAAGACCCCTAATCAGAATTCCGGTAGGACTTCAGCTCAATTTGCACAACTGATCACTCTCTGCCCCACCGAAAAATTGAACTCAACCTCACAAACTGATACACCTAAACCACTGATTTGAATTTGAGAACCTCTATACAGATTGTCATTCATAGCACATAGTAGGAAATAATCAACCCATATACAAAGAAATCAAACCATCATAGCTTAAGCAAAATAATTTTCATCCACGGACATCCAAAGAAATATATCAAGTAAGCAAGTAGCTGCATGACAGGAATGCTAGACACAATAAGACAAACATGTACAATCGAGATGCAAAGATGAAATAAGCTCGCCTAATACTCCTTCACACCAAGCCAAGCGAAGATGGTTAAAAAAAATATGCATGATCCGAGATGCAAAGAAACTAATGCAATACACACAAAAAATGCAACTAAAGACTTGGCTATTAACACGTGATATATGAACTATCTCAGGACACGGGGTAGCACACATAATCACATAAGAAGTAAAGAAACGAGAGATAAAATGAGTCAAGCCTTATGCATGAAAAATGGATGCAAAACATGAAAGAATGATGAAATAAAGAAAACATGATGCCAAGATAAGGAAAGCTCTTAATAAAAAGGATAGAAAGATATGAGATGGATATACATACATATATACTAATTAATAGAGAGCAAAATGACAAGGATAATGGAAGCTAACTATATTAACAAAGCTGTAAAATAAAACACATGAAAAGCTACCAAATATCACAAAATACTAGATGATGATTATAGAAACAAACAAATAAAGAATGAAAATGAATTAAATCCATCATTCTCATCATGGAAGAGATGAGACGATGGTCTTCCTCCATCACCAATTGATATAAAAAAAATCACATGATGATCATTGAAGCAAAACAAGGATGAAAACTACCATACTCATCATAGAAGAAGGGATGAGATGATAGACTTCTTTGATCATCAAAGATATGGAAAATCACTGATGATCATAGAAAAAACATAAATAAAATGGAAGCTAAATAAGAAGCAAATCAAAGAAGTGACTATGAATCTATAACATCTCTTATGGAAAAGAGTAAATAGATACCCAAATCCATGTTAAAAGTAGATGGAGAGATTAGATTACAAGTCACTTCTAGGTGGAAGCCATGTTTAGCTTGCAAGAAAGTAGAGAGAAAATGAAAGAAAGTAAGAGAAAATGAAAAAAAAAAAAAAAAAAAGAGATTCAAAAACACTTTAATCACCAATTTAAGCCCACGGATCACTCAATTAACTCCACAAGACAATCCTAAAAGCTGATTAGAATATAAGCAAGGATTGAATTATGAAAATTAAACTTGTTTGAATGATGACAAAATTGGTGAGAGAGTGATGAAAAATAAGAGAAAATAAAAGCAAACACAACAAGTATCAAAACAAGCTATATGGTAGGACTAGAACCCTCTATATAATTCTAAAACTAATCTAAATTACCCAAGAAATTTAGAATATGGAGTGTTTGAGATGTGAGAAAATGAGAGAAAAAGTATAGGAAAAACTAGAATTCAAATAATCCAATCAATCATATGGAAGGGTGGCTAATCCCCTCTACTATCCACAAGGCCCAACCACATATTAAAAAATTAAATTTAGAATTTCAGAATGTTTGGCAAGAGAGAAAATGGAAGAGAAAGTGCAAAGAAAGTTGAAGAACTTACTTCAAGTAATGAAGAAAGGCTTCTTCATTAGAAAATTCTCTTCCAAGAATCCTCAAGCTTCTAGGATTAGACTTGGATTCATAGCAGAAAGTAGCTTCAAGCTTCAAGCTCCAAGCTCCAATGGTGTATCTATAGGTGTAAGTATAGAGAGAGAAAATTTGAAGGTCCTAAAAGGCTTTGAAATCAAAGAGGAGTGTCTTTATGCATTGGTAAACCCTCTCTCCTCACCAATCAGTGAAAAAGAGATGAATTTATAGGCTGAAGGTTGCTTGGTCCATAATTCACCCAAGAATTGCGGAGGGGGCAACCTTATATGCATGGCCACATCTCCTCAAAATTGATAATTTTGAATAGCCAGCCAAAAGATGTTCGACCTTCTCTTTTATAGTCAACCAAGCATAAAAGTTGTACGATTGGACTAAATTTTGTATGGTTGAGACAACTTATAGGGAAAACAAAGTTTTTCGAAAGGATTCTCCTCATTTCCATTCAATCTCACTTTGTCTTTGCTCGGTTTAATAAAAATCACAACATTTTGATTGAAAAAATGAACTTCAATATCACGCAAATGATCAAATTTATGCATGACAAAAAAAATCATTTTAAAAAAGTCTAAAAACATTTAGCGAAAATGGGTGAAAAAGGTTAGGATCCACTTTTAAACTTGAGTTTTTTGTAGGAGAAATTGAAGATAACATGTGTTCTGATTTTCATCATCGGGTGTTTAAGAAAGGGCGCCCAAGTCACAGGGCCGGTCAAAATTGGGTGTCCACACAGTGCTCGACTAAGCATCCGCCATTATCGCTAGAACCCTAAAAACAGCATCAGAGCTAGAAAGAAAGAGACAATATAATATATGTTTCACCGAGGCCGATCTCTTTATGGCAATGCAAATCTTCTCACTGCAGATTGAAGACCGTCGACAGAGATCAGAGACCGCTGATGCAAATCTTCACCAAGGAAGTAATCACCGTCACCTCCATTGTTGTAGCCGAGAAAGGCCAGGTTGAGGTCAAGCAATAGAAGAGGAAGAGACATGGTGGCGATCGACAAATCTATTGAAATTCCTAGGGCTGTGCATGGTGGTGGTGGTATTGTTGTTAGCGGTGGGGACAATTTCAAAAGGTGAAGGGAAGTTGAGGTATGGTGATGGAATGGGGATGAAGAAAACGACGAGGTCGTATAAAAGATGAAGATGAAGAGAATGAGCGGAAGAAGAAGACTCAGACCTGCGTCAATGGCGTCGAAGGTCATCACATTTTCAGAGAGAGAGAGAGCGAGAATGCGTGTGTGTGTGTGTGTGCGCGCGTGTGTGTGTGTGTGTATGTGTGTGTCAATCTCTCTTTCTCTCTTTATTGGTTATGCTTCAACGAGTGTGTCTCTACTTCAGCGATGAGTTATGGAAGGACAACTAGAGCTTCAACTGCAAAATCAAAGGCCCTCACTTGTTGCTCTCAATGATGCCCTCTTTTCTAACTCTATCAATCCTGATCTCCTCCCTGTAAGTCCCTTCTTTTTTCACCTACTAGGGTTTTCAATCCATCTCTCTCTGTCTCTCTCTCTCTCTCTCTCTCTCTCTCTCCCCTCTCATACCACTCTATTCTTCATCTCAACAACAACAAATTCACAAGTATAGTCTCAAACACTTTCCAATATCTCTCACCACTTAAACAGATAGATTCAATTTTTTATTTTTTATTTTTTATCTATTCAACAAATAAGAAAAAAATAGGTTAAAAAAACTCAATAAAAAAATTTATTTTAACAGATAGGTTAAAAAAATTCAACAGATAAGAAAAAAATAGGTTGAAAATAATTCAACAGATAAAAAAATATTTCGATAGATAGGTTAAAAAAAATTCAATAGATAAAAAAGTATTTGAACAGATAGGTTCAAAAAAATTAAACATATAAAAATATTTCAACAAAGAGGTTAAGGGGTAAAATTGGAAATAAAATGGTCTCTAAAATAACAAAATCTACTTATCACCACAAACATCAATTATGTAACATTCCAAAACCTCCAAAAATCACTCCCGCAATCACTCCAGAAAAAAATAGAAACCTTAAAACATACCTTACTCTCTCTTAACATCAGTACAAAATCAATACATAATCAACTACAAGAGCAAACAAGTCACACCACACACTTCAAATCAAATTAAATATAACAGGCCAAAAATAAAAAAAAGACTAAATAGTTTGAAAGAAAATTTTTAGGATTAAATGGAATAATATTTCCCCAAATAAGATTTATAAGTAATTTTCTGTACTATTATTTTAAAATTGATCTGAATTTGATAAATTAATTTTAAAAGTTTAGATTTAAAAAAAAAATGATTTAAATTACTTAAATTTGGTATTAAAAAAACACCAATTATGGTCGGATTGGCGATCATTAGTGCCATTCTTTAACTTTGCCTAGTGGGCCGCTGAGAGAGTAATTGTGAAGTCAAGGAAGAAAAGCAAACCAATAACAAAGGGAAAGCAAAGCTTTACACAAAGCAAGCTACACACACAGATATGGGACGGCTGCTATGCTAAATGTACAGTAGCCACTATTATGCAGTTAAATAGACTTATTTTGATATTCATTTCAATAATCTAAATCACATTAACTGTATAAGCCATAGCGGCCACCCGTGGTCCCACAATTGTCCTATTATAGTGACAGTGCAAAAATATTCAAAGGGAGAGAAAGAAATGGTGGGGTTGGTGTCATTAATGCCATTCTTTAATTTAACTTATTGACCCGCAAAGAGAGTCATTGTGAAGTCAAGAAGGAAAGCAAACCCATACCAATAGGAAAGCATCTCTCTACCCAAAAATAAAATAAAAAAGAAAAGAAAAGGAGAGAGAGAAAGAGAGCATAAAGTTGCTCCACAGTTGTCCTATTATATAGTGCAAAAATATTCAGAGGAAGAGAAAGAGAAAGAAATGGGGGGAGAGAGTGGGATGAAATACATGCTGAAGTTGGGAGAAAAAGAGGGAGCAATGGGGGAAGTAGAGAAGTGGATGAATATCGTGATGGACAAGTTAAAGGAATTGCTAGTGGTGTTAGCAGACTTTGGTAGTAGCCTGATTGCGAAGCTGGACGAGGTGTTCCCACCGGATAGCAGAGGAGACCAACTCCGCCACTGGCTCCATGTAGCAACACCCTTCCTCATCGCCGCTGCGGTTCTGCTCATCATGTGCCTTTGTTGCCGCTGCTTTTGTTGTTGCTGCAGCGGCATGATGAGCCTTTGTGGCCGCTGCTGCAGCGGCATGATGAGCCTTTGTCGCCGCTGCTGTTGTTGCGGCCGCGGCGTGAAGATGATGAAAGCACCAGGGAGGAATTACAGGATGCGTAGGTCAACCTTTGAAAGCAACCCCAGATCATACTTTCGTGATCTCCGTGGAAAGCCTCTTCTTGATGAGCTTGTCTAATTATCAACTCTTCTCTTCTATCTATCTATCTATCTATTATTTCACTATGTCTGTTTTATGTTAATATGGTTTCTATGTATTTCTGTCCGATTTGGTTTTCTAATCTACCCCGAATTCTCTCTCTAAGGAGCAACTTTTTGTCCAATATGTAAATTGATCCATAGTATATGGTATGTTTCTAAGATCTTTGAGCTGTGATCATGATTTTTTAGAAATTATTATTTTTTTTTTTTCAAGAGTCAATATTGTGTTTCCAATCTGACGGAATTTTCTATCATACTTTATTTAATTTTCGATATTAGATCTAACTAACGAATAATTCAAACCGTTCATTGTCAATGATTAAAACAACTCCGAGAAAAAAGGTGGTTGGGTGAAAAAGATTTTTAGGGGATGAGGTTTCTCTCAAGTCTGAAATTGGATTAGAGTAGGTTAGACTTCATAGGCCAACTACGGAATCAAACTCGATAATGCGAATCATTCTATGTAGAACTTGTTAAGTATTTTATCTTTTGTAAAAAAAAATTGTGTTTATTGGATTAAATTTGTGTTAATGGTAAGTATAATTTTAAAAATAAATTGTTGAAACAAATATAATCTGATTATGTGACTATTGTTATCTGATCAATGTAATTTTTTACAAATATAAAATACTTAACGAGTCTTATATATTGAACGATGTGAATAATCGAGATGGAGTTAAAATGGGACCAAAACACACACACGATATCGACATTTACATCTAGATCCATTCCCATTTATTCATTTCAAATTAGTTCATTTCATTTCAACTCATAGGCTAACCTTATAATTCTCCGAATAACCCAACTGAGACTGCAACTAAGTGGTTTTCAATCAACATAACTATCATATAAACACTTCAATCTTGCCATTTTACAAAAATTTCGTCCGCGGGATCGGCACCCATGTACACACATGATTTCAAGACTTTCACCATAGACACTCCGGCCAACTTAATTTCAATGGAGTCCGTCCCTTATCTCATTCCAAAACATGGAATACATTCCCTTTCTCCTCCCAAAACGTTATACATATACAATGTATTTAAAGGTATCGTCATATTCAATGACATTCAATTATACGTATTCAATGTCTTAACATACCGTCATATTAAATGACATAGTTAAATGACTAGTTTCAATTCACTCAATCCTCATGCAATTTCTACAACAATCATAGCTATCATCCACTGATAGCCCAATACAGATATTT
Organism: Camellia japonica; assembly: GCA_030407325.1. Lineage (NCBI taxonomy): Eukaryota > Viridiplantae > Streptophyta > Magnoliopsida > Ericales > Theaceae > Camellia > Camellia japonica. The sequence goes on along the minus strand of JAPPVO010000007.1, from coordinate 72,800,719 downwards.
CTAAACAGAGATACAATCTTTATAACAGATAATTCATCAAATTTCCTTAGGTGAGTGATTTAACAAATTCAACTACACCATTCATTCAAACATCCTCTCAATTTCACGTTTCTCATACTAATTTTATTATTTATACAAAATAAATTATTTAACACATATTGGAGCTAATTTTCCCCTTTTTCAAATATCAATCCAAAGGCTAGAATCCACCATTCTAACAAAAGATAACCTCACATTCAAAACCTCATATTCATTTATAGAGCACAACATAGAAACCCCTCTTTTAAACTTGACCCCAAACCCTAGGTTTTCTCAAAACACCCCCAAATCTCACCACCAATACATAACAATAGATAACTAGGTTAAAAATCATATTAAAGTATAGAATATCCGTACCTCAAGTGTATAACCTCAAATGAGAAGTCGAGAAACCTCAAAGATGCCTAAACTTGACTTTATTTGGATCAAATGAAAGTCCACAGGATGCTCTAACTTTTTATCAAAGGGAGTAGGGTAGCGAGATCCTTAGATCCTAGTGTATTTGTAGAGAGAAGTAAAATTTTAGATAGAGAGAGAGAGAGAGAGAGAGAGAGAGAGAGAGAGAGAGAGATCTGGTCTAGGGTTTTTGTGAGAAAAGATATTAAAAAAATGATGTAAAAATGAGCTGCTGCGAACTAATATACGCGAGGCTCGCTTGAGCGACAGTGAAGGAGTTGTCGCTCAAGCGACAAGACACAATAAGTGGCCTCGCTCGAGCGCAAGAAGCCTCACTCGAGCGAAGAACGATATCCTCCTAGAATCTCTGTAGGCTTGGGGAAAATACTGGGAACTCTCAAAGCTCGCTCGAGCACAAGAAGCTTTGCTCGAGCGAAAAGGCAAATTTCTGGACAACAACCATTTGAATAACTAGCCACCAACCTGTTTCAGACATGCCCAAGTCACTCCAATACACATGTAGGAAGGGAAAAAGAGGGAAAGAGACATAAATAACAAAATTAAACCACGAAATCCGAGTTCGGAATACAACAAAGGTCAGATCAAAACCAGAATCGCTATATCTCCAATATGATTAGCCTTCAATTCCGTCGACAGTGACTACTGTGTTGCTCCGGCAACTACTATGGCTGAAAAACCTACCAGAGCTGCTAAATGATATCGTGCGAGATGAAATCAACACAAGTCGATCCACATAGTCTCTCAGCCAGCTTCGTCCAGCAACTTCAGAAGCTAAATTCTCTCCTGGCAGCGTGTTCACCACCGCCAGTACTCCGGCCGAGTCCTTGCTAATGAAAATACAATCAAACAATCCTCGCCAATGTGTGGAATCTACGGAGCCTTCATCGACAATATAGTTGAACGAGTCAATTGAGTATGATCTTCGACCATCGCTAGAATCGGACCTACCTTGTCGTCGACTCACGCTTTCGATCTCAATCCGAAAATTGTTCCCGTGATCTTCTGGAACAATGGATGAAATAATTTTATTTAGTACATCTTCCTCAGTAGGATACATAGCGGACCTACACAATGAAGACGTTTGATTGAACGAAAGCCATGTGTCAATGCAATTAGTATAGAAAGCATGACAACACAAAGGAAGTAACCGTAGCTAATCGTTCCTCTCAAACTTCGATAAACACACAGCGCAGTTGTCGCTAACGATGTTTCCGGTGACAGAATCGAAAGTTAAGAGAGGAAGAGAGTTGATCAAATCGTTGGAGGAGTTTCGTTGCTTGTATAAACACCGATCGCGATTTAAATCGTCGCGGTTGTTTCTGGAGGAGACGACGTCATCTACGGCGACGAAGGAGCGGTTGTTGCAGTGGCGAGTGATGAAACGAAGGAGGAGGTAGAGAGAAGCAGTGACAATAATAGATGAGGTGATGATGATGATTACTATAATTAGTGAAGAAGACGAGACGAAGATGACGACGGCGTAGAAGAGTCGTTGTGGTGGATCTGAGGGATTGTGACGGCGGTGGTACCTCCGCCGATGATGAGGAATGTCAGTGAATAAACATCGTCTACACGAGCAAATACACGATGCATGTTTAGAGAGAGACAGAGATAGAGAGGAAATGGGGGTTGATGGAAGGTTGGTGCATTTAAGTCACCGATAAAAGAGAAGTTGTTACGAGAAGGAAGGGCCGCAGAGAATTGAGAGGCATGTGAGGAGCACGTGGCAAGAGAATAGAGACACAGAGAGAGTATATTGGTAAGAGTAGTTTCTTTTTCTATATATATATATTGAAAAATGTTTATGAAAATGATTATCAAATATTTTTGACGTTTAAATTACATATTATAACTTATTATATATGTAATCTAAGAATTTAGGATTCGAATTTTCTTATATTGAGATCTCAATATAAGAAAATTTAAGAGATTCGTATAGCCCATTATATATCCTGTTTTGATGATTTAATTTTTTAAGAATTGATAATTATTTTTTAAATTATATTTATCGTTTATTTTTTTAAAACAAATATGATTCAATTATATAATTACTGATATTTAATTATTTTATTTTTAATATGAATATTTTATTTAATAAATTTAAAAAATAAACAATTTAAATTAGTAAAATTAATTCTAAAATAAATTTACTAAGTCCAAACAATTCTGCACTGTGTGATTTTTCTCTTTTTAGAGAGGGCGCCATACAGTGATATCGAATGCCAATGAATAAATGCTCTTATGGTTGTTTTTAGAGAGGGAAAAAGAGTGTGTGAGTGAAAGAGAGAATTTAAGGCATTTGACTAGATGGACTTGGCCATTGTTGGAAAAATTATTAGTTAGTCTTTTGCATCATGTGATTATTTGTGGTAATCCGTGCTATGCACCGAACTTTATAAATTTAAAAAATATATATACATATAATTATCTTATAGTAATTTAATATTTTATTTTATGGTATACATTAAATTTATAAGTTAACTTTTATGTTTATAACTTTTTAAATTATTAGTTTAAAATATATATATATATATATATATATATATATTTAGTATAATTTTGATAATTTGTACAAAAAAAAGTTAAACCTGATTAAATTAGATTAACTGAGTTATGTCATACTTCTTCTTGTTATGAAAATATACTTAATTAAAAGTTATAATTAAAGCAAATATATAATTTTAATATTAAATATAGAAGTGATATTTAATAATAATTAATATGATATTTCTATTATTAATCCAATAATTTAAGTTACATATCTTTTGATTTCAATTTCATAACAGAAAATACAATATGAATATAATACACACATGGATTTCTAGTCTTGGTGAATAAGAAGGTTTCAAAATATTTTTAAACTTTCATCATTTTCTTTTAATTTTTTTTTAATTTGAATAAAAATTTTGATTTGATATTAATTACTTTAACTTTCTCATTAAATTTTTATCAATTTTTA